>OZ005743.1:14471465-14751655 GCA_963930735.1 Dioctria linearis | reverse complement strand
CCCCTATTTTTTGAAGACTAGTTGCTTCTTTTATAGCTTTTTCTTTAAGTTTTCGAGTGAATATTTTATCCACCAAGCTATCTTCAAACCCATTATTATGTGCTATCTATTTTATAGTTTTTATTTTCTCCCTCATGTCGTCCATATCGTCCATGTGAATCATGCTCTCGAAGGAAGACTGTTTATATTTGGGATATGTAAAAGAGGTTTTGTGTATGACCATATCAGTATAAGTCGATTTTCTATATATTTTAAATTTGTGTTTATTATTGTGTTTTTCTATTGTTAAATCTAAGAAGTTTAATTCTATTGTCATTTTCAAGTTCTAGTGTAAATTGTAAAGTGTAAATTGTAGTAACGGGCCATTGGGCCATAGGTGACCAGGCTATATCCTGAATTTCCGTAGGAAAATAAGGTGGATCTGGCGATATCCCGATGGATCTAACAGTGGTCTACGAAGTGAATTAGGTTAAATCTTATCTTAGTGTGCATCCCTCTAAGCTAACCTGAGCTAACCTAACCTGATAATATTCAAGATTTTTTTCAATTCCGGTACGATGCAACTAGGAAAAGTTTTCTTAAACTAATCAATTAATTATAAAAATTAAATTAAAACACAAAAAAAAAACAAATCAAAGATAAATAGAACCATCAGTTATTGCTCTTAATATATACGCACACATATTCCCACCTTAACCATGTATCAAATGTCATCATACCGCCATCAACTTTGAATGATAAAATCGAATAACGCGGGTGTGCACGTCTAATTGCTTATATTAAGAGAAAACCAGTTCAGGCGTGATATAGTTTCCATAATTGTCTGGGACGATGCAACATCTTATAAAAGATGACATCACACAAAGACTCCTTTCTTGTGAAATCTTCTTAACATACAAATCTAAAATCAGAGAAATATCTTTAATGTGTCCTCAACTTAAACGGCACATTTCTTCTATTCTTATTATATACAAAAAAAAAAAAAAAACTAGACAGAAGCAAATCAAAAAACTTTCAAAAGAAAAGGGTATCGACGACGAAAAAAAAAACAACAATTGACTTGACATCCTGAGCCTTATCAATCCTCTTGAATCTTTTATTCATCTTCCTGTCAACTGTCGGGATTCTATCTGACATGTCTAGACACTTTTTCTGATGATATCTGACACAAAGATGTGTGAGGACAAAAGCGGGCATTGCCTGCACTGCAATTGACATCCACTAAACTAACACAACTGAATTTCTTGGATATTTATTTTCTTATTTTCAAGTCCATTACAATTCCCGGCATTTATTTATTTTGATATCTCACCCATGTCTTATTCTTGGTGCTTATGTTAAGTATATAGAGATAAGATGCTTAAGATAGGAATTATATTTCTGTTTTAATTGTCTGTTTTATGTTTTCTATGCAGATATCGTAGTGGATAGGTACCTGAAGTTGAAGTGCTTTATAAAAGTAAGTGTGTGTTTTTATGTTTTTTTTTTTTTAATTACTACCTTCGTTGACCTTGAATAAATTAAGAAAAGATTGATTTCATTTGATAAAGATATTTTGTATCTGATTAAGTGTCATTTGAATAGGTTTAAAGAAATTGATTGGGAGTTTTTTGGTATGACGATGGAAATTCATGTGGCTTTACATAAAAAAAAAATACAAAACAGATTTTTTTTTAGTAACATTGTGCTCATTCACACATTGAGTATCCTTTGCATTGTGGTTGCAATGTTTATCAATATCAATATGTATATCAATAGCTGGAATAATTATTCTTAGGGAACTTACGAGATAAATAAAAAAGAAAAAAGTAAACAAATGAAAAAGACAAGTACCAAGGTACTGTCAGTTTCTGACCTAAAGTCAAAGATCAAAAAATCCATAAAAAAACTCGTGACCATTTTCTATATATTAGTTAGAAATGGGATACCCAAAAATCACTTAAATTGTGAAGACAACCAATTTTGTTTAAAGTGATTCACATATAGATTTTTAAATAAAACTATTGGCATCCGAGTTTACTGTAGTGTAGACAGCAGGCAGTTTCGAAGCCTTCATTGCTGTCCTGATGAGATCGCCCTGTTACTGCTGATTGAAACACCTATGCTCTCACACAATTTTTTTACGGAATTTTTTAATCTTCGTCCTTAGGCCAGAAACTGACAATACATCGGTACTTGTCTGCAGTAGGTTGAGAATTGCCTGTAATTTCGTAAAAAACTCATTATCATTTTTTACTACGTAAACAAATGAAGCTTATAAAATAAGTACGAATAATTATTTCAATTTTCCTGCGATAGTTTGAGCGTTTGTATCTTCTCTCAGGTAACTCTAAGATAGTCCCAACTCCACCATTTGGTGTTTTTAGGATTATGTGGAAGAAAATCGTATTAATTCAAATACATAAAAAAAAAAATTCTTCTTTTCGGAACTGTTATTTTGGGTACTTTCCCTCCTCACATCCCCTAACTTCTCGGTTTTATATCGTATGAAGGTGGTTTTTAGTCGAAACACCGCTTCGACACATGTCAGTTGGTACTTATTGGATGTCATATTCAAAAATTGGAAACATTTCGTTTTTTTTAATGCTAACGATTTTCCCGCCAAAATATGTAACAAGTACAGCATTTTCTTGCTCAGAATATTACCTTTCATTTAATTATGCATATCTACCTAATTATATGCAACCGTTTCTCATAATAAAAAGAATTGCTCCTTTTAGTCGTCGCAGTACGAAACGTATATCACCATTTGTTAGCTTAGACGGTTTGCCATCAGTTGAGCTGAAATCACATTCAAATGAGTATA
This sequence comes from Dioctria linearis, assembly GCA_963930735.1. Lineage (NCBI taxonomy): Eukaryota > Metazoa > Arthropoda > Insecta > Diptera > Asilidae > Dioctria > Dioctria linearis. Next base: position 14,748,849 of record OZ005743.1, on the reverse strand, counting down.
ATAAGGAAGTTACGGAGAAAAAGGACCCAAAATTACAAAACCCCTACCAACTCTGAAAGGAGGCATTTTGCTCCCCCTCCTCTCATACGAATTCTTGCTCCTCTCGACATGACCCATCTATTTATTATCACCCCGGTGTAACACCACTCACCCTGTAGGATATTCGTATACGTATAGCTCAATTTCATGTAAACCAGAATATTTTATTGAAAAAATTTGACCGGGTTGATCAGAAACCTTAGCAAAAAGAAATTTTAAGTGCATCCATTGGTTGCTGTTGAATAATTCGCGGATTTTTTATCATCCAGTAACGAAAGTTGTACTAATTCACTTGGCCATTAAAATGGAAATGAGCCTCATTGTTGATGATGATTTTCATCAAAATGCTTCATCTTTTTTGACTGTATTTAAAGTCAATTAGTGTACCAAGGGTGACATCTATGGTCCATTTGCTATAACTCTTGGTTACATTGGATTATATACATCTGTAGGTTTGTATGTGATGTTAACGCGAAAACCCCTGATTCCTGAGCACGATATATTCGTTCACACTTGCCAATACTGTTATTCGATCTGCCAATACGAGGATGCCTAGATTTGGTTTGTCTGCCAACAATCTAGTTTGCTAAATATTTTTTTGTTTTTGGTTCTCACAGAATGTACTCCAAATGGACCGAAATTTTCAAGGAATTTTCACGAGCAAATGTAACTAATTCCTCATTTTAAAATAAAGTTTACACACTAATAATTAATATGTTTATATTTGACATATGTCAAATACTTAATTGTCAGAATCAAATATAATTAAAATGATGTGCAATTCAAATACGACAAGTAGATTTCAGACACACCAATTCTGACTCTTCCGTGCGAAAATTTCGTTTCCTATACAAAATCTATGTAAAAAAAAAAACTGTGGGCGAAAAAATGATACGGAAAATTCAGTTTGAGATTTCGTAAAGTAATACGCTGTTCGAAAGAAAAAATCAGTGTTTATATGATAGAATGTAGATGTGCACTAATGTGAAGTGGAGAAATTTTTTTCGTAACGATTTATTATCCAGACATTTATTTCACACCGAAAACTTGACAGATTGATTATTGATACCGTTTGATGTTTGGCGCTTTGGCACAAATAACCAATTTGTGTTATTGAATTTCTTATTTTCATGATGATTTTTTCACTAAATCATGCAAAACTCTTTTCCGTGTAGAATTATATGCTCAGAACGCAAGCGAAATTTTCCCTAGATCAGCGTACTAGGCAGAAATCTGTAATATGGGTCTGATAATTTCTTTCGGAATTGTTAAAAATCACCATGGCTACGAAAAACTCAGAAGTTTTTTAATTACAACAATATATTTTATAAATCCAGTCAAATATTGTTTTATGGTTTGGTTATTGCCATACAAATCAATCCCAGCAATTAAAAGTAAAAAAAACATTTGTCCTTCGTAAAAGAATTTTTTCATAAATATTCGCGCAGAATAGTTTTTAGGCCTCTATTAATCTGCATGTAAATCAATAATCATTTTGGTAAGGAATGTTACGTTTTAACAATATCCACCTATACTGGAGTAGTTCCATATGATTATTGGAAATTTTCATTTGCAAAATAAATGCAAATTTAAAAGTTTTTTTTCTTTGCTTGGTTGTTAAAAAGTAGTCTGCAGTTAGTCACAAAGTATAGTGCTGCACAAAGATTCTCTGCATATCGCAGTGTTTTATCATTCATAACTTCAATTATAGCTACGAGGGAGTTCAAACAAACATTACCAAAATGTTCGACAAACCTTTGAAAAACAACTGTCAAACGTTTGTCAAACATTTGTCACACATTTGTCAAACATTTTTCACACATTTGTCAAATATTTGTCAAGTATTTGTAAAATTTTTGCTGCTGTCTGCAGTTATGGATTCTTAAAAAAGTTCCAATTAAATCCAAATGAAAACATGAGATATTAGTTAAAGTTTGTTTGTACAGTACCTTCAATCAGTTTTCAACAGCTGTGGCTATCTGTCTAAAAAATTTCATCTTTTCATAAATTTGTCTAAAACATTTCGCCATGTACTACGACGAAATATTTATCAAACATTTGTCAAATTGCCTAAAATTAAATTTTTTGTCAAATGTTTGACAAATGTTTTTTTTACCAATGTCTGTAATTTGTCCATACACCCACCCTATAGGTGTGACGAATATACAAAGAGATTTCTCAAATTTTACGCAGATATGTAGGTATTCTTTCAAAATCTCATCGAGTACCTTTTATAAACTAAAATTAAAAAGAACCAAAATCCTTTTTTATAGCTGAAATCTAATAAGCCTAACTACAATAGAATGAGCAACATGTGTAGTAATATCAAAGTCAATTACCCGCATAAAGTAGCATTGAACTTCCTACACCTATACCTACCTAAGAACATGGAAACATATAGATACATATGTATGTTTGTACATAATATCAAATATCCACGTAAATGGCCGCATCTGGTCCACCAAGTGTTGGATCATAAATCACTTAGTAGTTAGGGGGAACTTCATCTCTGAATATCTAAGGGCAATTACTGAAAATGGAAAATTTCATGACTAATTTCTCTCAAATGCTTCCACATATGTTCTATACATACATATATAAGCTACAAAGAACTCATACTACCATATTTAGCCATATAAAATCTGACGAGGTAGAGTGGATAAATAAATTTTTTATGTAAATACTTATTCAAGGCAACACGTTGAAAAAATTTTATTCTACTGTAGTATTACACCTATATGTTTTCTTCTTAAGGTGATACCCATATCTTTAAGATGCCGCTTGTTTTTAAGATATATATATTTTTTTTGTTCATTTCTGTATTCTACATACATCATTCATTGTTGATTACCATTTACTACCTTTTGAATTTTTTTTTTATTTTTTGAAAATATTTCTGGTTGTGACGTGTTTAAAGATTAATTTCGTGCCACAATGCTCACGCTATAACTGTATCATATTACAACGAAGCGAAGAAAAAACGTCATCTTGAGTAATAAAAGGCAATTTGAGAAATGACATTCAAGAACAAAAAAAAAAAGGAAATACTTCAGAGCTATATATATTTTCATGTTTCCCTTTTTTTGTGTTTTTTTCCTGTAAAAAAACAAAAAAAAAATTGAAAGCCTTTACAGATGGGTTAAAAATGCGACGCAATTGTTCACAAAACGAAAAAGTTATCGCAAAATTTGTTGTGCAGAAAATAAGGTCATGAGTTTAAAAAAAAAAAAGAAAAATGTGTGTAAGTGTTTCCCGCTAAAATATGTTTGTAATTTTGTGCACGAAGCGAAAAACTAGAACAGGATGCAATTGTTTCAGAACCGCCCCCCCCCCCCTCCGAATACATATACAGTATGCAATTTTTGGGCAGTTTAAAAGATAAAAAGGAAACTTCGACCGAGTATACGAGATACATTTATGCAAATATTTCGAATCAATAGTGTGGGAATAAAAAGAAAATATTTCAGGTTGCCCAATGTAATTTGAACAACTCTCACGATGATTCTCATACAGTTTTTGTGATAAAAAAGGCGAATATATTTTTTAATCTTTTTTTTTTTTTTTTTTTTTTAAATTTTCCAATAAATATGTATATGTTTCTCTACAATGGGTATATGTGTGTGTACCTACTATAGTTTGAAAAAAGAATAAATTATGAGTTTTCATTTTGGATTGTTGATGGTGATGACGTGTATTTTTTATTTATTCCAAATATTTCGTACTTCTGTAAATGGTCATCTGAATATTTTATTAATGTTGGATGCATAATTTCTGATTGAACTGTAAGGCAAACAAAAAAAAGTATCTAGGAAAAATTAGGTAAATTTATCTAATTTAGATTTAAATGGCGCTCAACACATAGTAAGTGTGGTCCTTTCTGTTTTCAACTCAATGCAAACTATCTAATGGTTAGTAATATATTTTCATACTAATACATAGGGTGATTAAAAAATGCATACACAAGAAAACGTTTCGATATATTTGCTCGAAAGTGTTCCAATGAGGCCAATTGACACAATATGTAACCTGCAAAAATCATCAGATTTTTTTTTATATATTTGCTGAAAAGTATCCCAGTGAGGTCAATTGACACACCCTACAAAACCCGGCAAGAATCTTTATGTATTTCCTGAAATAGTGTCAAAGAGAAAATTGATAAAATTCATGATACCAAGATATCAAGATATGGCCGATTCGAGAAGAACTTTTTGCGTTACTACCACATTTGACACAAATGTAATTTATAGCAATTTTTTTTTTTAGTTTTTCGTAATATCGCTACCTGAATTCTTAAGTGTCCAATACGCCACTTTTTTCACTTTACGAGTTATAGATCAATCTGTATATAACCGACCACGCTCTATTCATTTTTATACCCTAGATGAAATCTATAGGGTATACTAAGTTTGTCATTCCGTTTGTAACACCTCGAAATAATGATGGTAGAGCAAAATGAATTGGATACCCACGCATAAAATTAAAAGTAATTTTGACTTTTGCATGTCCGTCTGTCCGTCCGTCCGTCTGTGCGCACGATAACTCGAGAACGCGTATACTTAGAGAGCTGAAATTTTGTACACGGACATTAAAAAAAAAGTAAAATTAAGTTCGAAAATGAGACAAATCAAGAAACTCCTTCCTGAGAACACGTCGACATAGAAAGCTGAAATTTGGTACACTGTGTTTTCATACTAATAGCAAAAAAGTTTCTAAAATGGGCTAAATCGGGCAACCCCTTCTTGGTGTTGCCATATAATAATTTTGGTTTTTTACATATACTTTGAAAACAATCAGTCCTAGACATTTTTATTGTACTAAAAACTTCTTCAGAATATGAAATCCTATAAAATTGATTATAATCATTTTTTCTGTCCGACGAGCCGTTCTAGAAATATATGCGAGAAACCAATGCAAAAAATCAAAATTGCTCAAATGGGTGACCATACGAAATTTCATACATGCATACATCTAGGGTTTCATAAGAATTGGTCTTAGACCAATTCTAGCTTTTTCACTTGTTCTTATAAGTTTTGTTCTATCTGCTTTAGTTTTGGAGATATTACTTTGGACACAGTCTGATAGTGCCTGGAATATTTATAAATTATGTGCTTAATTGTTCAATGTGCAACTTTTTCTGATATTAGACATTTTTCAATTTCTAAAAAATAGTTAAATTTTATGCTTAAGTGTCCTATTTCACAATTGTCGTCGTAAGTGTCCAATATCATATAGAAGATTGACATTACTGTCAAAAAGTATAAATACGGGAGCCATTTTGAATTAGTTTTAAGTCGTGGTCTAACCATTGTTGACTGAGGATAGTGTATGTGAAATGGCGTAATTGACAAACAGAAGTAAGCTATTTTTTTTTTTAAAGATTATTTCTTATTAATTATTGTAATTATTAAAAATTTCTAGAATGTCGAATAGTACTACTTCTTCCAGTCCTCCAGAAGTAAGTCCAACCTTTCTCGAAATTAATCTTTCCCCAAGAAGTTTCACCGATGACTCTGTTGCAGACCTAGACTTTGTACCTTCATCTCAGAAAGACTTGCTGGAAGGAATGACAGATCTGAGCCAAACGAAAATACTATTGAAGTTTTGAACACACCGAGATCTGTTGTCGGTACAAAGAAAAGAACTGCAGAACCGAATAATTGGAAAAAAGTCGACAAAAAACGTCAACGTGAACAAGGAAATGAGTACATGACTGACAGTGGAAAATTGAAACCAGCAAAATCTGTCCAAGCACCCAAGTGTGGAAAAGACTGTGCGTATAATTGCACTTCTTATTTCACGGAATCAATGAAACAACAAATTCATAGCTACTTTTGGACGGTTAACGATTCTGAAAAAAAGTTTTTCTACACAAAGTATATATCCATAAGTTCACCAAAGCGCAGGAGAGTCAAGTACTGTAGGAAACAGCATGCAAAGAGTGTTCTAACCATTTTTCTTAGCTGTGTTAAATGTGTCACAAACACGTACAGTTTAATACAATTTAAAAACAATTTTGACATTACAGTATCTGCTCCAATTCCATCAAAGAAAGGAAAACATATAAAGAAGAAATCACCTGACATCCAAGTTCAGGGTGTGCGTAGGCATATACAAATATTTCCATGTGTTGACTCACATTACATTCGAGGAAAAAGCGAAAAACAATATCTTGAATGTGGTTTATCTCTCAGTAAAATGTACCCCGTATGTACGTGGAAGAAAATAAAGTAATCCTGTCAAATACAATATTTACCGAAAAATATTTAATAGGAATATAATTTAGCTTTTTTTAAACCTAAGATGGACCAATGTGACATTCATGTCAAATATGAGAATATATGCTGTTTAGTCCACCTAAATTCCAATTGAAGCGTCCAGCCTGGTTCTACCATTTTCATTAATTCCTGAAATAAACAAAAAGGCACCACAAAGTATCAAACTTAAAAAGAATAGTAATCAACAGAATACTTATCTGACATCTGCTGCGTCCTGTATGTAGCATTTTTTCTGGATTAGTGCACCCAAGCATAAAATGCTCCAAATCTAACTCTTAATGGAACCCTTGCAGATGTTTTAACTAAAACAATAACTAATTATTAATCAATAATTAATCAATAAATCACAAACTTACCAAATCATATGTACCATCCGTATTGTTGACAACTTTTTTCACGTAATATAATGACATCTACACAGTCAGCTGTCTTCGCCTTCGCCGCAGTCAGAATACGAGCAATTGCAATAAACGTCGCTAGGGCAACACCGTGAGGCGAGAGCTAATAACTGGATGCGAAGGCCGACGAGTTGCAATAGATGGCACCATTCTTTTATCAAAGTTCATCTGATTCAGAGTCTAATCTGAAAAATAAGAATCGTGTTCCTATCCTCCATACAGAAGTATAATTCTGTTCAGAGTCTAATCTGAAAATTTCGTCTCATTCTGTTTTGAACCACACGTTGGAGCACGCTGCTGCACCCCCCTTTTTCTGCTTATTCAGCTTCTCTGTCTGACAGGGCCGCTACCATCAAACAGATTCATAGAAAATTCTTGTGTGCGTCATTTTTACTGCCTTAGGGCCCACACGTATTAGCAGCATTATTATTCTATTAGTGTTAGAAGGTGACAAAACTAATTCCGATCTTCTTCTTCTTCTTTTCAGAATTAAAGAGACGGACAACGTTTTTTTGGACCATTTTTTTTTCTTTTTATTATTGAATTTCTTTTTCTGAATTGTTAATTTGAATCTATAGTTTTAAGCTCCTTTGAATTGTTTTGTGAATTTGTGATATTAGGTTAAGTATATGAATTATTGAAATAAAATTTTATATTTGAATTTGAAAAACGACTGAGTTATCTTTTTAAAAACCGGCATCTCTCCCTTGTTGTTTGAGACCAGCTCTCACATATGCAATCCCACGCCTCAAGATCAGGACATTTTTAACAAACATGAGGACCTAAATAATAAAGCAAAGCAGCGAAAAGCAGATGACATTGCACAAGCTTTCAATCTAGGACTAATATGTTACGACCTTCAAAAAGTATTTTCATTACCACAAGGTTTTACCGGAAATTTCTATTATAAAAGGAAATTTAATACTTTTAATTTAACAGCTCATTGCAGAGCAGATAATAAAACATATTCATTTATTTATTTTTGGAAGTTTAAGCGATAGTATAACAGACATAATATAAATCCTTTTACATACTACCGGGAAAATATTAAAGCAAAACAGTTATTTTTGAGTAATTAATGTGAGTTAAGAAGCTATGGAAACAATACTAAATTTGAATGAATTCAGGAACAATTAATTATATAATTAAGATATACCTAGATACATTTTATCAGGAAACAATATGTAAGTTCATTTTTTTTTTTTTTTTTTTTTTGTAAAAAACGGGAAGATGAAGATCTTCAAGGAGGGAGAGAGCGAGTTTTTATTATATCCAAAGTAGAGCACTTTGAGGAAGAAAGGCTATTTCCGAAGAGGTCAATGGAATTAAATATATTATTGTGTTGTTTCTGGATTCTATATATATGTTTGTCCTGGCGCTTTCGAGATTAAATGTAGGGGTACGGCGATATTGGATTGGTGGAACGTTATACGCTAATTGTGCATTAATATCTGTGCTATCTATGAGGTTATGGGTAATTTTTAGTAGAAATAATTCGTCAATATAAGCTCGACGATCTTCGAGGCTTAATAATGAGTACTTACAAAGTCTTTGCGGATATTCTACATACATGCGATCGAATTTGTCAGTGAGGATCCTTGTAAATCGTTTTTGAACTCTTTCTATTGTGTTTACATAGACTTGATAGAATGGATTCCAAATAACGGAGCAGTATTCTAGGGTACTTCTGACCAAGAAATTATAAAGAGTTAAAAATGAGAGTGGTGTTTTAAAAGATTTACAGCTACGAAAAATGAAGCCTAATAACTGGAAAGATCGCCGTGTTATTGCATTAATGTGTTTATCAAATAATAATTTGGTGTCGAATGTAACTCCAAAATCTTTTATTTCTGTGACACGTATTAAGGACAAATTTGAAATATGATAATCATAGTAGAGTGTATTTTGTTTTCTGGAGAATGTTAAGCAACGGCATTTATTGATATTTAAAGGGAGCTTGTTCATTATACACCAATGATGAAGGTTATTTAAATCATTTTGTAATATTATGCAATCATCAATAGAGTAAATAATTTTAAAAATTTTGGTATCATCAGCATACAACAGGCATGGAGATTTTATTGTTAATGGAAGATCATTAATAAAGAGTAAGAAAATGAGGGGGCCAAGCCTTGTTCCTTGGGGTACACCAGATGTTTGGGTGAAGGTATATGACTTAGATCCATTAAGAACTACAGACATGCTCCTATTTTTTAGATATGAATCAAACCAGTGAACTAAATTTTTATGGAAGCCAAGTCTATTCATTTTTTTTAATATAAGTAGATGGTCTATTTTATCAAAGGCCTTAGAAAAATCTGTGTATATTGTATCGACTTGTAAGCCTTTATCTAGAGCTTTTGCAATAACGTCAGTGTACAGGGCTAAATTGGTAGAAGTTGAGCGTGTTGATAGTTACTTATTAAGTGTTTGACATGGAAGAAGAGCTGGTCGTAAATGATCTTTTCAAAAACTAGTGATAAACTATTTGATTTACTTATTGGGCGATAATTCGTTATTAGTTTTGGGTCGCCTGCTTTAAATATGGGGTTAATAAATGAGTTTTTGAACTTGTTTGGGAAAATACTTTCGGATATGGACTTATTGAAGAGATGTGAAATGGGCATTGACAAATTATGTGCACAATTTTTAAAGAATATATTCGGTAGTCTGTCCGGGCCAGCTTTTTTATTAATATCAAGTGAACTTAATACCTTGTTAACGTCTTCTGGTGTGCAATGAGAAATTACTATATTTTCTGTGTGTATAAATTCGTTAAACGAGCTATGGGTTAAATAATTGTGGGTGTTATTATACCCTGATTTAAAATAGTCAGCAAATAGATCGCAAGTTATTTGGGGCGATGAAGACGTTACATCGTTATAAGACATTTCGGTGGGGAAGGAATTGGTTAATTTCATGCTCTTTGTATGAGAGAAGAATACTTTTGGAGCGCTTGTGACGTTTGATTCGATATTTTCTATATGTTTTGTATAACAAGCTTTCATTAGCAGTTTCACTCTTTTTCTCAAATATGAAAACGTTAGATAGTATCGGGGTTCTTATAACGCTTATAGACTTTGCTATATTTCGTTTTCAATTTTATTGCTGAGATAAGACTATATGAAAACCAAGAAGAGTATCTATTTGATTTACGATGTTTCTCTGGAACATGTGCTTCAATACATGTATTTATAATACGATAAAGTTGTGTGCAAGCTTGGCTAGTATCTAAAGTATCTATGATAGAGAAATCAGTTTGGCATAGGTACGCGTTTATTCTGTTATAGTCAGCACTGAAAAAATTACGTTTTAAGATTAGATTCTCATGAACGAATCGCAACTTATTAAATCTTACAGAAATATCAAGTGGTGGATGATGGGGGTCAATTTTTGAGATAGGTGTTAAGGAACGTTCTACTTTTATGTCAGCACTGCTGAGATTGGACCATATCAGGTCAAGTAATCTGTTGTTTACATTTGCATGCGAATTATGTTGTTCTAGAGAACTAAACGACATATCATCTAATAGAGTTGAGGATATTTTGTTTAAGCTACTGAGACTCTTCATAAAAAGAGTATTTTGGTCTAAATGCCATTCTATAGAGGGTACATTAAAATCTCCTAGCACAATGATTTTTGAATTAGGTACGGCCTTTTGAGAGACGATAGTAATGCTGTTCATAATTTCCTCATACATATTTAATGTACTTTGGGGTGGAATGTAGAGACAACAAATATAATGATTATAGTTTTCAACTTTAATTTTAACCCAAACTACTTCATGAGTTAATTCAACTTCAGGTAATCTTATTGAATCGACGCACCTCTGTACGGCAATTAAGCATCCACCACCAATATTAGCATCAAGCGTGTTGTGCCTATCATGTCTGAATACAACATATCGATTATCGAAAATTTCACCACTATTAATTCCAGGATGTAAAAAAGTTTCAGTTAGACTACTAAGTAGACAAAGTCTAACCTCCTCGGTTTTTGTCCTAATTCCTCGTATATTTTGATAATATATAGATATTGACATTAATGATTTGGTTTAGATTTGCGGATAATATAATCAAAACTCGCTTCATCTTTTATTATATATGCTGGAGAATTATCATTTAATTTTATATAAATTTTTCTGTTTTTCACCCAATTGTATTTAAAAGAATGTTCTATCTTAAATTTTCTAGCTTGATACAGTAACCTACGATTAGTATTATATAAAAGTTCACTTACATAGATTTTACTAGCATTATCTGAGAAACCTAATTCACTAGCAGTTAAAGTAGTTGGTGTTGTTTTGAAAGCAATTAAAAGTTTATTTCTAAGATAATCGGATTTATATTTAACTATGATGGGTTGAGATGTTGTTGCATTTCCTTTAGCTCTGGAGCGATACGATTTGATGATATCACCTTCTTCCAATGGGAGGTTTAAATGAGCATGTAGTCTCTTAATAATGTCCAATGTATCCTCTCCGTCAGTTTTTGGGACCTTGGTAACTCGAGCAAAAGTACTGAGGGATTGATTTTCTATCTTATTTAAAGGACCCTTTATGTGCTATATGGTACGAAACTCTAAGTGGTCGTTCAATGGAAATGATTTGACGAGCGGTTTGGTTAAAATTTTGTACAGTGTATTGCTGATAATTATCCAGTGCTAACACGCTTCATTCTGTTGTCTGATACTTGCGTTCCTCAAAATAAGAACAGAATAATGTCACTAACCGCCATCTTGATAAAAAACGAGCAGCAAATAAAGACAATATCACAACGATATTCGGAGCCAGGACATTCCAGAATACAGGAAGTTGATGCAGTTCATGCTGTGATAGACCGTCATTTAAAAAACATATCTATTCATAGTCCAATTTCACTCTTTTCAGAAACCTGAAAGATATGAACTATCCAAAAAATCTTACAGTGTTCATCCAGAGACTTTTTTTTAACTATAATGCTGCAAGTGTCGGATTTAATTTTTCTGCTGTAAAATATAATTCTGTTAAAGAAATTTTCTATGATACTAACGATCTATTTCACATCACATTTCAAGAGGACTATGGCGAATTTGCTGAGAAGGAAAAGGTTCCTATTTTTATTAAAAAAAAAAAAAGTAAATCGTCAACAACAAACTGAACTCCCGAATGTTTCTAACTTGAAATCAATAACTGCGCCATGACCAAAGATAGAAAATTAAAGATATATCTTCGATGCTTCCTTACATGCCTGCGGATGACGTGAAATTCTATAAGGCCGTTGTAAAGTTGCCTTAAAAAATGATACCAAATCGTTTATAGTTTTTAGTTTTAGTTTTGTTTACGCACTTACTTATATTTTATATGTATTTGGAATTTATTTTTATGAAAATTTGTTATGTTATATTTTTCGTTTGTTATTTATTAACTCCTCTAAAAATTAAATATAGACTTATTTTTGTTTACTTAACTTCTTTTATTTTTGTAAAAATAATTAATTTTACCTTCATTTAGGAAGGAAAAAATACTTTTTTATGATTTTATTATAATTTTGAAAACAAACAAAAAATAATGGTGTTTTTTTTTACTAATTTGATAGAAGTATGTTTTTTTTTCTTAAAGGTCCAATATCAAATATCCAATTTATATTCAAATTGGCGTATTAAACACGGAGCAAAAACATAATCATGTAGGTATCATTTATATTTACATGAAAATTGTCCAATGTGCACTTTTGACTTTTTTTTAACTTCACCAAATTCTAAGTACTGGTCAAACGTAAAAGAGCGTTTTGAAACTAATATTTCAACAAAACTATTCATTTTCTCATATTAAACAACACTTTCTTCATAAATCTTTATTTTACTGGGTTAAAAATGTATTCAAACCTTAAAATTCGTTTTTCTCCCATTTCAACATTTTGTATATTGGACACTTAAGAATTCAGGTAGCGATATATTGACTGAAATACGTTTTGAATATATTAAATTATTTAACAAAATATTAGTTTCTACATTTAAATCACTTCGGAACCGTCTAGAATTAGAAGACAATCTCTGGAGTTTATTTGTGTGGCTCTGAGGCTTTCACACAAAACCGTATATATTGCTACAGTTTATATCCCTCCATGCCCATCTGCTGATATATTTGATTTGTTGGCTTCATGTATAGATAGGCTTACTGAAGTTCTGGTGCCTGCCGATGAGTTGTTGCTTTTTGGTGATTTTAACCTGCCTAATGTGAGTTGGGTACACTCTCTGGACGATGAGGGCTTGCTGCCCTCTTTTTTAGCGACTCCTCAACATGCCATATCTTTTATTTACAACATTATTTCTTCAGGCCTAATGCTGTCTAGCGGTGTGACTAATGACTCTGGAAAATCTCTTGACCTGGTATTTTCATCTGATCCCAATGGTACTCTCGTTAAGCGTTGTTTAACTCCTATGGTTCCTGAAACAAGTCATCATCCGGCACTACATACAGTTTTGTTTTTTGATCCTGTAACTTCATCATCTAATTCTTCTATTAACTGCGAGTATTGTTATAACTTTAAAAAAGCTGATTTTAACAAAATGAATGAATGGCTATCCGCTTGCGACTGGACCAGTGTTCTGGGTGAACGTGACATTGATAAAGCTGTGAGCTCGTTTTATGACATCTTATTTCTGTGTTTTACTCACTGTGTACCACTTGTTAGTTCGAAACGTACTTCGCATTGTCAACCGTGGATCAATGGCTTTTTGAAGCATCTTAAAAATTTGAGGAATAAAGCTTGGAGGAGGTTCTGTTCCTCAAGGAGCGATGCTGATTACGTAACTTACTCTAATTTGCGTACTCAGTACATTTCGTACTTGACTGATTCTTATAATGATTATATACATAGAATGAGGTCGGCCTTGCGTACGGAACCTAAGCAATTTTGGAAGTTTGTGAACTGTAAGCGCAAATGTGATGGATACCCTTCATCGTTGCGTCTTGGAAACATAGATAGTGTTGATCCCTTGGAGACTTCCAATCTTTTTGGTGACTTCTTTAAAACTGCCTTCTGTGATAACCACTGTGATATTAGTTATAACGATTTTATCCATTTGACGAAGGTTCCGATGACTTCTTTTCAACCTAAGGACCTGTTGTTCGATGAAGCGTCTGTCTTCAAGTACATTTCAAGCATAGCTGATAGTTTTTCTATTGGTCCGGATGGTGTTCCTTCCACGCTCATAAAACATTGTGCTACGTCCATCGTTTCTGTTTTGTGTTATTTATTTAATTTATCTTTAACCTGTGGTGTTTTTCCTAAACAGTGGAAGCTTTCTTTGATTATTCCTTTTCACAAGAAGGGTAATAAGTGCGACATTTCTAACTACAGACCCGTCGCTAAGGTTTGTTGTATTGGTAAGATATTTGAAGCTATGGTTTGCGATGTTTTGTCGTTCCACTGCAAACCTTTCCTGCGCTCTTTTCAGCATGGCTTTACGAAGGGTAAATCTACTACGACTAATTTGTTAGAGTTTACCAATTTCTGGATTTCTGCAATTGAAAGCGGAAAGCAAGTTGATTGCATATTCACGGATTTTAGTAAAGCTTTTGACCGAATCAATCATAAAATCTTGATTCATAAGCTGACTCTTCTTGGTTTTCCTTCTGTTTTTGTCAATTGGCTTCATTCTTATTTATCGGATCGTACGCAGTGAGTTATATTTCGCGAAGCTCTTTCTGACGTAATAGATAATACTTCTGGTGTTCCTCAAGGCAGCCATCTCGGACCACTCCTTTTTATTATTTTCATTAATGACGTATCTCTGATTTTGACTAATTCAAGAATACTTTGCTATGCTGACGATGCCAAAATCTTCCGTATTGTTTCTAATGAAAACGAGTGTGGAATTCTCAATTTGGACTTAGACACCTTTCATAAATGGTGTGCTATTAACTGTCTTCCTCTCAACATCAACAAATGTACTGCTATGTCCTTTTCTCGTAAAAGGAGGCCATTGAACTTCAGTTATACCTTAGACGGATGCTTATTATCTAGACTTGACAAAACCAAGGACTTGGGTGTCTTCCTTAACACACGTCTTTCCTTCGAGGATCATATTAATACAATCGTTGCCAGGGCTAATGCTACTCTGGGGTTTGTAAAGAGATGGTCAAAGGAGTTTAATGATCCATTCATAACGAAGGTCCTTTACTGTACATTCGTTAGACCTATTTTGGAGTATGCCAGTCCGGTCTGGTCTCCTTTTTAAGCTGTATACATAAATCGTATTGAGGCTGTGCAGCGGAGATTCGTTCGTTTTGCTCTGCGTGGACTTCATTGGCAGAACCCTATTATTTTACCTCCATATGTTGATAGGCTTAAACTCTTTCCATTGGATTCTCTTGAAAATAGGCGAAAAACTTCCAGAGTTGTTTTTTCGTTTCAGTGTATACAGGGAGCGACAAATTCTCCTGAGCTTTTAAATACTTTCAATATATCTATTCCTGCGCGCTCCTTGAGGAACCACGACTTCCTCGTCGTTCCTCATCATAGTACGAACTATGGTTTTCACGAGCCGATTTCATCAATGTCTCGTCTCTTTAACAACCAGTTTGATTGCATTGACTTTCATCTTTCAAAAGGTCAATTAAGAGATCAGCTTAGTTAAGGTTACTTTTCTTTTTATTATTATTGTTTGTTCACTTTTGGTCATTATCATTGCTTACATATGTATAATTTTTTTTCTTTCTTTTTGTAAACTTAGTAGTCAGATCTTTGATGAAGTTCTTAAAAAAAAAAAAAAAAAAAAACAGAGTACGCATTACGACATCTATGCAATCTCTAGAATCTCTTTATAAGAACTTGAAATTTTTGCATCAAAATGGATTCGCAGGTTAATGGATTTTTTTTCTATTAGAAGTGCTGTCGAAAGATATTTTATATGCAATGGTTGAATATGCCAATCACCAAGGAGACGAACTACTTGTACCTACCGGACCAAATAATTTTGCATCAAAATAAAACGCAGATTTTATATGTGTTACCAGCAGGAAAAGGAAAACAAACAAACTGCAAAAAAACCAATATTTGCATATACCTACTTGCCAAGATCAGAGCGTGTTACTTTTAAACTAGATTTGAAAATTGCCATTTTTATACTGAAAATTGCCATTTTTATACCCTAGATGAAATCCAATGATTGCAGAGCAAAATAGCTTGGACACTCACATATAATATTAAAAGTTATGTTGATTTTTACATGTCCGAAAACACGTTCGCTTAGAGTGCCGAAATTTTACACACAGGTTTTTAAAAAAAAAAAAAAATGAATTTAAGTTCGATAATAGGACCAATCGGACAACTCCTTCGTAGTGTTGCCATACAGAAATTTCGTTTTCCACTATATTTTTAGAAACTGTCTGAGAACGCGTCGATATAGAAAGCTGAAATTTAGTACATGGTGTTTATATAGTAATTAACAAATAAAATTTCAAAACTGCACTAAATCAGGAAACCATTTCTCGGTGTTGCCATATAAAATTTAGTTTTTTTACGTATTACTCTGAAAACGACCAGTCTTTGACATTATTATTGTAGGTATTAAAAACTTCTTCATAATACGAAATCCTATTAAATTTGTTATAATCATTTTTTCTATCCGACGAACCGTTCTAGAAATATATGCGAAAAGCACCAAAATCAAACTTACACAAATGAGCAACCATACGAAATTTCATACGGGCATTCATCCAGGTTTTCATAAGAATTGGTCTTAGACCAATTCTAACTTTTTACTTGTTACATGCTGCTTTGCTAATGAATATTCATTTCAGGCTACGATTAAAGAGAGGAGTATTTTAGAAAATATTACCATTTCATCAGAAACCGTAGCAGATAAATTTTCCTTTGCATATGATTGCGTTAGACCGCATCGTAAAAATTGATAAATCCATAATTGGGATGAGGATATTTGAACGTGGCAGAATAGTTGAAGGAAACTGGATATACTATAGACTGGAGATCAGTCCCAATAACAATCACAGTGCAGAAACACTTCTCAAATTGATTAAAAAACATGTTCAACCCGGTAGTGAAATATTTACGGATTGCTGGAAGGGATATATAAATATATCGGATCACACGCCTATATAAAAAGAATTGTAAATCATTCCTAAAAGTTTTTTGAGCCGTACACTACAAGTTAAGGCTAATGAGAGGAGGAGTGAGAAAGGAAAACTTGAATCTTCATTTATGTGAGTTTCTTAAGAGAAGGATGATGAAAAAAGACGGAGAAGATCAATTCATCACTCTTCTTGAGGAAATAAAGGAAGTATATCCAGAATCAAAGTAGCACATAATATAGATTGTGCTTTCCTTTCAGGGCTATCAAGTTTTCCACAATTTACTCTTTGTTCCTATTCTTAATAAATATGTTCAAGATCATACTAAAAATCTTTTCATTTTTTCTGCAAATATTATTTTGAACCACATATATATTTCCTTGTACAAAAATCATAAAACATCGATAATACTTCATAAAAATATTTTGTAAAAGGCAAATCTTTTCTTTATTTGCAATTAATTTAAAAAATCAAAATTGTTTAACGGTTACTTGCAGTGAGCAGTTTGGAATTTTAAAGATGTAAACAAAATAATGACTCTAAAGACACGCACCTTAAGTAGAAAAATTGTGTATAGCTAATTTTACAGTTAAAAGAGGTAGATATGTTATATACCAAATTGAAGGCTAGGAATTAGGCTTTCTCATATTAGAAAAAATGTAACCTTAGTAACGGGTTTTTCGAAACAAATTACCGTTTTTCCAAAAAAAAAAAAAAAACAGGAAAGTTTCCACAAAACCGTTTTTCTCTCAAAAAGTACCACATAAATTGGAATGTATTATAGCTTTTTTAAAAGGTAATACCATTACCTTTAAAATGATACCCATATTGTTTGGATATGTCCTGTAAATTCTTGAGATATTGCAAAGCGTCTAGCAGCAATACATTGAGACCTGAACTTAACTTAAATCTCTGAATATTACGGCATCATCGGCACCAACTCCTGATGAGGCTCACTCTGGATTCAGCCTGAGGAATGTGGCGGAGATGGAGATAGTAAATGCTTTTAACAGAGTCAGATCCAATGATGTCCCGATTAAATTCTACAAACTAATATTACCATTTATTCTGCCAATAGTGTCTCATCTCATAAATAACGTGTTCTAACGTGCTCACATTTCCCCTAGCTATTGCAACGGGACTGATCACGCCCATTTCTAAGACAGACTCACCGACCAATGTGTCGGACTGGAGACCCGTCACAATCCTACTGGAATTCCTTATAGCGAAAACCCCTCGAGAATACATCCCAAGCCATGAAACAGAAATCTATATGTATGCGTTGTGAGTCCGTTTTCTAAAATGCTCTATATTGATACTTATGGAAAAGTGCCAAACATTGACTTTATATATGCTATAGAGTCTAAACTACTATCCCTACAGGAAAATAGTCTTCTAGTAATTTACAGCTTATATACCTACTATATACCTTACTTAACAAAATAATAAAATAGTTTTGATTACAAAATAACCTTATCATTTTACGCTCAATACCTCATGACGGCATAGCGACATTACAATGACTACTCAGCTGAGAATTTTTGTTTGAGAAATCGTAGTCATTTCGTTAAGATAAATTTTTTTATTGAAGTTGCTGCGGACAATCTTGGCATGTGTAATAAAGGACTTGCCGTGGTACATGTGTTGCTAGATTTCAGCAAAGCATTCGACTCTGTATCACATGAGGGACTAATCTCTAAACTCAGTTCACCCTTTGACTTCGCCCCATCTGCTTGTGAAAAGATACGTAGTTACCTGGTGGGGAGGTCTTTTATGGTAAAATCTAGGGACGAATTCTCCCCGTTGAGATGGCTAAAATCTGGCATACCTCAGGGTGCTGTGCTGTCTCCCTAATTGTTTGCATTTTACATTAATGATATCTACACGACTCTCAACAGGGTGAGTCACCACAACTATGCGGATGATGTGCAGATCTATATTGGAGGGCCGTCCGACAGAAAACCTGGGACGGTAACTACAATCAATGAGACACTAGAGGAAATTTTGGATTGGGCGAGAATTAATGAATTGTCGCTGAACCCAACTAAAACTCAGGCGATTGGTTAGATCATTAGACAAGAAATGTACCAAATGTAATATCTCAAGTATCTAATCTATTTCTCATGGGAGACATCATCCTATTAAATAGCAAATACATCAAAAATCTAGGTCTTCTCATGGACCCCAACCTAAATTGGAAAGCGCACGTTAACCTTATTTGCAGACGTATCTACTTTGGACTTCGGTCACTATACGCAGCCTCTCCGCACTTCGATGAGATCACAAGACTGCGGCTTTTCAGGGCACTTATACTGCCTCATTTTATGTATGCGGACATAGTCCTTTACCCTCTGTCACAAGCGGGAATTTCAAAACTTCTAAGAGCCTGTGCTCGTTATATATTTGGTCTGAGCAGAAGAGATCATGTTGGCCCCTTGGTTGAGATTCTTCTGCCAGGATCGCCTCAATGTTTATATGTACTGTCATTTATACACAAGGCAAAATCTGGATACGTGAGAGGTCGATTTTCATGGAGCAGAAGAGATGGTCGTAGCTCAATCTATTCACGTGTAAACACCCAATTCGTGAGCAAGAATATTTTCTCGCGGAGAGTCACTACTTGGAACCAGCTACCATGCGAGGTTAGAGAAATTAGTCTTAACAAGCAGCTCAACAAAGAAGCAATGGCCGTGATTAGTGCTGCCTAATCATTTAAAAGGGCGGCTCATTGACTATAAAATATCTAAATAATATCTTATACTAACTCAGTTCACCTACTGCTTACTTGTGAAATCATTGGGATTGCCAACGGTGGAGTCGGGGTAAGACGTCCAAAGAAATAAAATAATTAAGGAACTTATGTACATAAATGAGTATTTAAGAAACATGCCGAGGGTGATTCCAGTGCCAAAGATGAGTCCATTGCCGGCTTTAGGCATAGTTAATAATACAATACAGTTAAGAAAAAAAACATGATATTTTGTTTATAATAATTGAATTGGATTGAATGTAATTTAGTTTGATTGTGTGATTTACTTGAATACAATGTAAATAAGATTGGTATCTGATCTTATCATAAATATAATTTTCTTTCACATTATTTAAATGGTGCTAACATCAAAATTCTACTGGATGATTCATGAATATTAAGGTCTGCAGGCACTGTCCAACTCAGTCCTCTTTTTTATTAATAAAGAATCTGTAATAACGTGCTATGGTCAATTAGCTGTAAGAGCTGTCCTGTTAATTAATATCGAAGTCAAATACTGCACATGTTATAGTCGACTAGCTTAACTTAACTTTTACTTTTATTATTTGTTTTGCCAGTGTAATTTCTAGGCTGTTGTAAATCGCCCAGCGTTATACCTACGTTGCCTGAAGCAGGGGCTCATAAATAAATGCTCTTTGAATTTGAAAGCGATTTTCAAACTTTGGAGGTCATTTTCGTCCTTAAATAGCATTTCTGCATATAGTATGTTGTGGAATTACTTAGGGTATCATCATCATCAAGTATAAAATTATAGAAAACATATTTTTTTTTTCATATATTTTGGATATTTTTCACTACGATCCTATTGTGCTGTCAATTCCCCTAACAAACTTCGTTCTACTACCTTATTACTTTCTCAAAGCACAGCCCTGCATATAGGCAAGTTGAATCGTAAACGACATGTTTATACAAAATATAAAATGAAAAAATAAAAATAAGACAATTATTGAAAAGAAAGTTTTGACTTACCCCTGCAAAAGTATAAAAATCCTAGTTCCACAAAAAAAGGGCAATACAAGCGGTGGTAACAACACACTTTTTATATTATAACACTTGTCAAGATTGAACTTGTTTTACAAAAATTTATATAGGTATCAAAACTGTCATACTCTCTCCCAATTGTTTTTAAACATTAAATTTAAATCTTAACTACAAATGCCTATCCACTATAATAATTAATAAATATTTACACTGCACCAAGAGACGACATTATCCTTTGACACGAAAGTATATAAAAATTTAAAAAAATTCCCGCCATCACAATTCACTGAGTACCAATTCTGTCTGAATCTGAAGGAAACAGAAACGTCAAATGACCGACTTATACAACACCACTAAAAAATTCACTACGCACACATTGACTAAAACAAAATTAATTTTATTTCCTTTTTATCGTTTTTTTATTTCCTTCCAAACAAGAAAATTATTTTACCGCATTTTCACTCAGTTTTCCAAATTTCCAATCATTCTCGAATATTCTCTACAGAAAAAAAAAACTTATTTTGATAAGTAAACGCGCCCCACCACTGATACAAAGCAAAACGAACGCACGAAAAAATGTCTGCACCGTTATTTCTCTGCCATTGTTCTAAAATGTCAAATTACTTCAAGAATTTTTCACATTATCACAATTCACGTTTGGACACTTTCACTTTTCAATAAAACCTTTCCATCCAATTTAAACCAATAAACTTTTCACAACACGAAAAATGATTGCAAAAAAGTATTTTTTTTATTTTTCAATTAATTAAAACGCACCACGTTCCGCGAGATCATTACACGCCCGACCAAATTTTTAAAATGATCAATGGAAAGTATTCGGTTGGTAGGAACTATACCTGCTCTCCACCGTATCCCAGTTAAAGAATCAAAAATTTCCCTTCGCTATAAATGGATACGTCATACATATATGGGGATACTGTTTATATTAGTATTAGTATTGCAACTTTATAACTTTTATAAAATGTTGCGAAGAAACAGTACCACTTTTACCACAATATAACAAAAAAATAGTTTTATTCTAAAAGAGGAAAAATGTTGATGAACATTTTCACAAAGTTCTTAAAATTGGTAAATGGCGTACGATTTAAATTGAAAGGGCGCGACTTAAATGTTATTTCTTATCCTTTTACAAAATGGGTCAGAAATATTTAAAAAATCAAGAATTACTAAGAAATGTTGTTGTTGTTTTTCTAATATAAATTTATACACTGAGATGTCCGTCCTAGACTGTAAATAAATGTAAAACTGCCCTTATTCCTTCGAATTATGAATGTTCGTCGTGCCGCTCAAGTGCAACATATTATGACTAACCGCTCATCTCCATGCAAAAGAACGAGACAACAATTAATTCTGTCTGGTTTGTCATTTTTGATTTTCTATGCGAAGGAAATCGGTCAATTACCGTTTCGAATTATTTAAATTTTACTATTAAATTGGGCAGTCAGAAATGCAGGGGTGTGAAAATTGATTTTTTGGCGTGTTTTATCTGAATTTGTAAGTTTTTAAATTTTTATAGTTTTTTTATTTATGTGTTAATTTGTTGTTTTTGTTTAAACTCTCTTAAATCTTGAGTAGATACTAATAACGGAAATATCTTGTTTTTCATGATGAAAAAGAAAAAGTATTTGTTTAATTTATCAACAATTTTTCTTGTGTCATTTGTTTGTCTTTTTTAAGAAAGAGAATAAAATAGAAACACTGGTTGGCTTTAGACAACTAAAAACAAATAAGCAAGGCCCAAGGTATATAGAAGACAAGTATCCCCATTGGCACATTGCAGCTGATAGCCTGTGACGTATTTCTGTGACTAATATATATACATTTTTATAGGAAAGACAGGGAGAGGAGAGAGAGTATTGTGTTCTCTGTACCGTACTTTCCTATACATTTCACGATATTTCGTCACGTAATAGTGGAACGTCGTTCATAATTGGAATAGCTTGTACTCTATATATCTTGAACAGGGCGCATAGTCAAATGTGATGCCAGTTAGCTCAAATCAGTGATGGGCGATAAATTGTCTTTTGATTATTTTAATTTACTTTAATTCGAAAATAATTATTTGTGATTGGTAATTATTGAATTTCAAGTAATGATTTGTTATACGATTATCAAATTTAGTTGAACTCTCTTATGGAAGGATGACGTCACGGCATCAGAATTCTATGAAGAATTCAGAAAAATTATTTGGTAACAGTGCTGACAAATTACAAATGACAGATATCAAAATGTATAGACGAAAAATAAGCTCATGTGAGCATCATTTTCTGAACTCACATGAGTTCCAGTAAAATAGAAACGGCTCTAATTTGCTGTGAGTTAACCTAAAAATTGTACTGTCAAATGTAAGACATTTTTTCAGAATGAGTATCGGAAACAAGATATTTTTATAATTTAACATAGGGTCTATATAATTGTAATTTTAGGTTCAATGTACCAAAGATGCTGTTTTTAAGTTTAAGTTTGATCCTCGTATATACGACACCACTAATAGTCTCTATTTCAATAAACATGCCAGGAATAATGCCTTTTATTGCGAACAGTCTTAAGAGTATATTGCCTTTCATTACAAGCTCTTTTTAGTTTTGTTAAGAAAACATTACTCTTCTCCAGTTTTCTTGTTGAAATAATACACTTGAAGTATTCTCTTGGTCGACTTCTGCAGTGTGTTTCTTTCCATCTTCCCTTCGAATATAGTTGTGTAAAAGGCAAGTAGCTATTACTACATCTTCTACTTTCTCCACAGATAGATTTATTTCTTTTTGAAATATTTGAAATTTGTTCGCCAAAATACCGAAGTCATTTTACACGATTTTCCGTGCGCGGCTTAAGCAATAATTAAATACTTTTTTTCAGTAGTGGAACGCTGCCCATAAGGCTTTAGAGTTCTTGAAATAGTCTGAAGGTATCGTCTGCAACGTTGATATATGGTACACTAAGTGTGGTTTTTTCCAAGACTACAAGAAAGAAAATTTAACAAGTTTTCTTCAATAGCTCTACATAACGTGTAAATTAAAACTTTTGTCGAGTTTTTCATTGTTACTTTCATGACAGTTGACGTTCACTCATATGATTATTGGTACTCAAGGTGTGAAGATGTGCACTAAAAGTACACATGTCAGTTTGATGTCATATGACTTTTCATAGGTATATTTCATAAGAGAACTCACGTGAGCAACACCTATAGTGTAATATAGCCTTAAGTATACATGGTGTCCCGTAAGTGGTGTTATATCTAAAAGTTACGGATAGGTCATGCTTTGACGAGCAAAAAATTGTACTTTTTTTACAGGGATCGAACCAGCTATGACTTTTTACGAAAAAAAGCCAACTTTCCTTGTTATTTCTGACCGATAATAATTTGAAGCTAAAAAAAACTAAGCTTGGCTAGAAAAAAAAAAGCCGGGCTCGCTTTTTATATTTTTACCGAAAAAAAAGTATCAAGCTGTTGCGTTTGCTTTTCAAGCTTCAAAACTATTACCGGTCAGGAATAACTAGTAAATTAAGCTTTTTTCGTAAAAATTCCCAACTGATTCGGTCCCTGAAAATAAGAAGTCAGCTTGGCATTTTATACTTCCGGCTTCAAAACCTATTACTTCGTGTTCGAAAAAAATTAAATGTAACGCTGGCTTTATATTTTTGCCAGATAAAATAAAACGCCTTTCCACCTTAGTTTCTTTTAGCTTTTTTTTTTTATAAAAGGTTAAGTTTTCAAAAGCTTTACAGGAATCGAAACGGGTCTCACGAGACATCTTTTGACATATTCCACTAAATTCCACGATCATGATTTAGTCCAGCTTTTTTTGTTTAAAATTTTCAAAATATCAATTATTTTCGGTCCCTGCTTTTTTAGATACTTTTTCTTTTATTTTATATAAACTTACACAATTATAAAATAAACAAAGTGGTACTTGCAGTTTAGGAAGAGTTTAGACTTTATTTTATCTGTCTTTGCAATTTATAATTATTTTTATTGTATACAGATATTTAAACTTAGCGTTAACATGATAATAAAAGAGGATAAAGTTAGCAAAACCTCATTGACTCTTAACCCGACTTATAAACTACATCTAGCTATACGTAACTTAAAAAATATCTAGGCCTAATTGCCGAATCAAGGGATTGGGAGATTGTTGGCATTTCTCAGAAAAGTTTAAAGCGGTTGTTTGTACAAAATTTTTAACTAAACTTATCTTAGAAAGCTTATGCAGTTCACTTGGATTTTTTTAATATGACAGTGAGCACAATTGAACCAAACTAGAGCACCGTACATAATACTGACGTAGAATATCGCTTTATAGATCAAGAGTTTATTTTTTAGATATAGAGTTGATCTTCTGTTAATGAAAGAATAGAGCTTTCTAATATAGATATTTAATTTATGAACAGTTTGTGCTACATGTGGCTTAAAAGTCAATGTCTTGGCGAGTACTATTCCGAGATATTTAACATTTTCAACCCATTCAATATAAGACAAGATCTAGGTAAATAGCATGTTTTCCACTTGTGTGTGAACAGCATTGCTTGTGTTTTGCTACTGTTTGTTTTGATTTTCCATCGTATAAAGTAGACAAATATTGTATTTAATGAGTTTTGTAAGGAGCGTATAATTTCATCGGTACTTTCCGAAGACGAGAAGATTGCTGTGTCGTCGCCAAAGATGCATGAATGGCAGTTTTCAAAGATCGGGAGTTCACAGTGAATAAGATATATAGAATCGGACCCAGTACAGAACCTTGGGGAACACCCGCCACAATTCTATGCAGTTCAGAGGCTGTACTTTGGATATATACTTTGAAGAGTCTATTATATAGGAAATTTTGTATAATTCGAATGACATTTAGCGGAAAATTCATTTTGTGCATCTTGTATATCAGACCGTCATGCCATACTGAGTCAAAACCGGCTTGGATATCTAGGAAAAGTACACCAATTGACTTGTTAGCAATTAGACTATTGTTTATATTATGTGTTATTCTGATGGTACTATAAAACCAAATTGTTCATTTGGGAGTTGGTTTTAATCCGATGTAAATTTCACAATATTTAATTTGAGAACCTTATCCAGTATTTTACCTACCGAGCTAAGTAGACTAATAGGTCTGTACCTAGATGGGTCATCTGGGGGCTTTTTTGGCGTTGAAATTGGAATTATTTTTGCTGATTTCCATATCTTAGGAAAGTATGATAATTTAAGACACGATCACAATAAAGTGATCGTTCCTCGAGAAATGCTCTCAATGACTTTTGATACCCCAGATGTGGTAATTGTATTGCTAAGATTAAGTGAAATCTTATTGGTTTCCAGAAATTTCCCTGCAAAAAGATTAACTTTTTCCTTTGTTGTAATGAACCTGGAATATTGCAATTTTAGGGTAAGGACAGATTGACTTTTGTTGCTGTATTTAAATTTTATTTCCCATAAACAAGAGGTCGAAAGAAGAGTTTGAGAACCAGATTTGGCCACTAATTCGAATATATATAATAATTCGATTTTCCCTTCATTTTTTTAGAGAGTTTTCTTACAGGGCTGTAATAGTAAAAAGTTTCCCATCGGCTTTCGGCATAGATTATAAATCTGAGAAATTTTGAAAATTCGTCCACTGTAAATTGTGATAAGCCTGGCTTTGATTGCTTCTTAATTATATTGACCGTTATGATTACTTCGTTAGAAATATCCAAGGATGCAAAATCTTAAGCATTGTCTAAATATTATTAAGTGGATTATCAATATTTGGATGCAAGTCGGTACATTGGCATTCATTTGTTAAACTGATACCGTAGAGAAAATCCATTTTATATTGTCATGGAGAAAGTCGAATATTACAAATTATTATTTCTTATAATTTCTATTTTTTTTTAAACCAGCAATGGAATGTATTAAAAAGGATGTGTTCACTTAGGAAAAGAAGTTAATCAACCATTAGATGGATGAATGAATTGAAGACAAGTTGAGTCTCCCGGCGGCGGGAAACCCTAGAACGTAGGCCACGACAAAGCCCATTGCTCACCCTCCAGTCCCACAAGTAATGATCATACGTCTCAACCAGATGCACTTATAAACCATAAAATTGTTCCCAACCCTCCATACTGGCCTCCTGCAATTCAACCAGGAGGTGTGAGCCAAGGAATGTGTAGATTAGATTAGATTTGTAAAGGGGTGTATAGGCGTTAGCCTCGCAGTCACTGCGACCTGAAAGATCTATTGTGAGTCCCCGTTGAATTTGCTCCATTTATAGGTTTAGACTGTTAATAAAGTCTAGAACCATTCTGGGCTTGAGGTTCCATACGTAACTTGGTGGAGGAAAAGCATGTTCAAGGTGGAGTAATCTCCGCCTGGACAATGCTTCGCAGTTGCAGAGCAGGTGCTCCGAGGTTTCGTGAGCATCCTGACAGAAGCGGCAGGATGAAGTCTCAGCCCAACCCAGCTTGTTTAGGTGAGACCTCAAGGGGCAATGGCCTGAGAAGAGCTCAGTGATCATTTTGAGCTCTGTTCTTCTAAGGAGTAGGAGTTCTTTAGTTTTTCCGCCAGAGGTGTCGATAAACTTTTTTGCCTGACGAAGTCCTTGTAGCCTTTCCCAATACAGGGATTTTTGATTATCCTCCTAGTTATTTAGGGTAGCTTTGAGGTAACACTTTGAAGTGCCACAAAATGGCTCTGGTCCGACAAACTGAGTTTCCGCTCCTCTTTTGGCTAGGCCATCCGCAATTTCATTGCCTTTGTGGCCCTAATGTCCAGGTACCCACATGGACTTGACAGTGTAGGACTTTAAGGCCTTGAGGGCAGCTTGATTGTCCGAGAGGGTATTAATGGTTGAGCCGTTTATGGCTCTTTTAATGCAGGTATTCGTCAATGGCGAATACCTCGGCTTGGAATACGGTAGGGGTAGAGCCTAGAGCCTTTGATATATGGCATCTGGGGCCGTACACACCCAATTCGACCCCACAGGAATGTGTAAGGTTTTTCGGAGAGAGCCGGACAGTGAGAAAGAAAGTGAGTCACCGTTTCGAATCCTCTCCGCATCCTCTACATATCGGATTATCAACAAGTCCCAACCTTTATAGGTGAACCCTGAGAGAACAGTGTCCAGTACGAATAGACACACGAATTCTCAGGGTAGGCTTGATCAGTCCCAGCAGCTTTTTTGTGAAACCTGGGCTAGGTTTGCGCCACAGTTCCTTTGTTGCTCGATCCGAACGGTCGTCTAACCAAGGACAACTGTGTTGGGAATCGGCCCAAGTTGCAGTTGTAGAGACAAGGTGTCCCAGTGTGATTCCAATTGTGGAGGATGGAGTCTCCGAGTCCATACCAAGACGGGCAAGCTCATCCGCTTTTTCATTTTCGTCAACATTACTGTGACCAGGCACTCAAAGAACGAGGTCCCAGTTACACTGAGAGATGGAATTCAGGGTGGTCGTACACTCCAATACTAAGTTTGAGGTTGTGAAGGGCTTTGACAAGGCCTTGTCAGCCGCTTGGCTGTCCGAGCAGACGGCAATCTCCTTATTCTCAGTGTTTGAGACAAGGAGGTTCCTTCCGGCTTTATGAATGGCCTTGATAGTGGCCCATTTCTTAATGTGTATCTGCACAGGGTGTATATTGAGGATAACCCCAAGAGCCCGAGTGCTGGTAGACTTGAATGTGCCGCTTTCACTAAGTAGGCACAGTCTTTAAATCTTTTCCAATATTTTACAATTTTTGGCACACTGCTTTACATCATACCACAGAGCCGAAGGCTAACATGGGTCGAATGACGCTAGGCCCATTGGATTACCTGCGGTTTACGTCCCCACTTTTTCCCTATGGCTGTGCGGCATATTGCGAAAGCTCTAAGGGCTTTGTTCGCGCTGTCCTCAAGGTGTGGCTTCCAAGTCAGCCTTTTGTCTAGTATAATGCCTAGATATTTCACCTTGTCCTTAAGCTCTAACCGTGTAGAACCAATGGAGGGCAGGAGGGCAGGTTCAATCTTGGGATATTCCTTTTTTTTTTGGTAAAAAGGCACAGATCGATTCTCGAAGGATTAATGCACAGTTCGAAATCCGTAGCCCAGTCTGCGGCTAGTCGAATCGGGTTATGCACTAATCCACAGAGCTCAGACTCATAGCTTTCGGTGACTAAGATCACCAAGTCATCAGTGTAACATACCGTTTTGTACCCCCATCTGAATGAGAGTTAGCGAGAGATCGTCCATAATGATCACCCATAATAAAGGTGATAGTATACCATCTTATAGGGTGCTCCTGTGAACTTTTTCACTCTACTTACCCCACCCAGACCGACGAAGATGGTTCTATTGTTCAACATGTGTGCTCCAGTATTTTAGGGACAATTAACTTATGTAGAAGAACATTATTAAAAGCTCATTCTACATCGATGAAAACAGCTAGCGTAGATTTTTTAAAGTGGAAGCCCTTTTCAGTTGAGTGAATGACCCCAACCATTGATGTTTGGTGATTTTCCCTATAGTCGAAACTTAGTACTACTCTTTATAACATAAAAGTGGCCGCATATTTTCTTTCAATTTTTTTTTTTAAGTTTTTCGTCAATTAAATTACGTCTACAGCTTGAATTACATTGTCGTTACTATATACAGTGTTGGAAGAAACTAAAGCAACTTGACACCAAAATTTCGTTTTTTAAATTAAAATGCATAATATTAGTCCATTTGAAATAGAATTAATATATATTTAACTCTTGTCCTTATTCTACATAAAAACAAAACAAAATTCATTATTTATTCCAAATTTGACAGTAATAAAAAAATTTAAAAAAAAAGTAAACACAAAATATCTGGAAAAAACTAAAGCAACTCGATTTCAACTGAGGAAATAAAAATAAAAAACTGCATTTTAATATTTTGTAGGGAATCTTTTCTGCTATATGCGACGGCCTCACATCACTTTGGCATCGATTTTATAAGATTTTCTATGGCATTAGTTGGGACTTGAGACCACTCAACTTTGATTGCCTGAAACAGCTGACTCTGGTTGGAGAACCTTTTCCCTCTTAGTCGCTTTTTAACAATTTCCCACAAATTTTCGATGGGATTCAAGTCCGGTGATTGCGCGGCCCACTCCAGCATTTCTATATGCTTCTCTTGAAACCAGCTGGTAACGAATTTTGAGGTATCTTTCGGATCGCGGTCATGTTGAAACCTCCAACGGAGTGGCATCTCTTCTTCTGCGAACGGAAGCATTTAATTTTCCAGGATGTTTTTATATTGAAACCGATCCATTCTGCCCTCTATTTTCACAATAGGGTCAGGTCTTTCTCAGGAGAAACTGCCCCACACCATTACCGAACCCCCTCCATGTTTTATTGTATGATTACAATATTGTGGAAAAAGCCTTGTTCCTTTGGGTTGCCTGACATGAGTCATTCCGTCAGATTGAATCAAATTAAATTTTGATTCATCTGAGAATAAAACTGTCTTCCATTGTTGTTCATTCCAGCTTGCATATTTTTCTGCAAATTTTATTCTCGCCTGCCGGTTTTTTTTTTTATATTGCTGGCTTGGATGCCGGCCTATAAGTTGGGTGTTTAGCCTCCACGGCCCGACTTCTGATTATTCTATCAGTAATATTTAATTGGCATCTCTTAGAATCTCTGCCGATGATACGAACGGGTTCTTTTTAATTTTCCGGATGATGAGGGCATCCTCTCGTGCAGTCGTCTTTCTTGGGCGTCCACCTCTGTGGATTGTTTTTACGCTACCGGTGACAATATAGTTTCTTATTAGTCTTGATATCACAGATTTGTTGATGCTACATTTTTTACTTAAGTCCCTTTGAATTAAACCCTTTTTCAAATCATTTATAACACAGTTTTTTGTAAAGTCATTGTACTTGTTTCTTGCCATTATCACTAAATTTTACTTTGCACTGAAAGACTTTACGCGGTGCTTCTACTTTTGAAATGATAGTACTAAATAAAGAATTTCTTATCGTTTCGCTACTTGTTAACGTCCCGTCAACTGTATTCACAATTTGGTTACAAGTTAAGTCCACGTTTACGAAATTAGAAGCAATTACTTTTCCAAGAAAAAGCAAAAAAAAATGAAATCATTATACTGAATCTATCTATTGGTATCAACCTTCCTTGAATGTATCTAATTTACTATTATCAGATTTTTAGTGATCCTTAAATATCCAACAGATATGAAATTATCACTGGAGATATCTCTGGTGGAGCAGTTACTTTCGTCACATCGTGTAAAAATTTTTTTAAAAAAATTCCTAATTTCTTGTTTTATCCATCCAGAAAGTAGCAAATTTTTTTTTGCCGTATCTTCTCAAACTGACGCGAATCCAATTAAATGATCAAGACAAGTCAAGATCAACGTAATTAGATAGCCCAAAGACTTGGATGTAATAATTTCTACAACGTAAAGAAAAACTGGTATCAGCAAAGAACATGTTAAGAAATAATGGCTGCCACGGTAAACACAGCTGACCGAGAGCTACTGTTCTCATCCTACTTCCCTCTATCGACTAATGGAGTAATAAAAGAGTAAGTAAATAAAATTATGTAGGTGTGGTCAAAAGAAATTACTTCCCATCTAACATCTTAAGCCCATTATCTGATTTCAACATTGTAAAGTGTTATTTAGCCACTTCAAAGACACAATTAAAATACCTGCCATTTGCAGTATACATATAATTCCTAAACACTTGTTTAAGCCGTCCACCTTTACGTTAATGCTATCAATCACATGGAATGCAACACCAACCTGTGTCTTACCAGAAATGACAAAGCAAAACGGTTAAAATCAATCGATCTACTGCGCCGGCGCAGCCAGCTAAGATTATAAGGAAAGAAAGTAGCACCGCAACAACCTCCCACTCGCAACAACTATTAGTCGTCGAAGAAGTAAAGTAGCAAACTAAACCATAAGGCTGGCTACACATATAGACATTGGCGGCCACATTATATATACTGGGGGCTCTCAAGTCGATAACGAAAAGAAACTCACCTTTCGTCTTCTGCAGTCTACCAGCAGCATCCGATCAAAGAAGAAGAAAATGTAAACAAACGGAAACGATGGAATAATTAATGATCTCCTGGGCCGTTCTTCATCTCACCGTGGTATCACGTCGTGCTATGATTGCTGCTGGTGTTTTGTTGTTAATCGATGGCACGTAGGAGCGTGTGTTCTTCTTCGATTTGAATGAGAAATTTATGATCAGGTTATATCTCAGGAGGAGAAGGAGGAGGAGGGATAAAACTAAGGGGTACTACCAAGTAGCTATAGTAGCCTATTCACAACAAGATCATTGAAATATTCCCAGCATGAAAACTGTCCGTTATTGATGTTGATACGGGATGATCTGGGGATTTGATTTTCGTTGTTGGACGCGCATGTAAGGTAAACAGCTACGTAGATGACCGCAAGTAGCCGAATAAGCATTTTAATCAGATGAGATTAGGATTAGGATTAGGATAAGGTACAACAGGTATGAATAAACGTGTGTGGCATTTAGCGAACTGATATTTAAGCTGTACGTCATTAGTCATCGTCAGTTTCAATTAATCAAAAAAAGTTTAAAATTAATTCCGGCAAAATGCTGATAATTAATTATGTTTTTTTTTTATATGGCCTTCAGATTATACATCCATTTATACTTTACAGATAATAAAAGTTCAAAAGTCTAAATACAAATGCAATTGAGAATATGTCAACATATATGTACATGACTTTCTGAACAATCAAAATACACAGTAGGTACCAAGACTGAGCTCGAAGGCTTACTTAGAACAACGCATTAATTAAGCCAGTGTGGCCTTGTACATATAAAAAAGAATATTTGGTGGCAACTGGGGATTAAAACCCAGGGTGGCATGTTGGATGTATACAGCCATGGTTCGGCCGATGCTCTGCTACGGCTCCACTGTCTGGTCTAACCAAAGACAACTGTGTTGGCTATCGGCCCAAGTCCCAATTTTAGAGACAAGATATCCTGGTGCGATTGCAATTGTGGAGGATGGCGCCACCGCCGCACCAAGACGGGCAAGCTCGTCCATTTTTTCTCGTTTCCGCCGACATCACTGTGACCACCCACCTAAAGAACAAGTACCCTGTTACATTGAGAAGTGGAATTCAGGGTGGAGGTTGCGAAGCGCTTTGACCTAGGCATTTACAGTCGCTTGGCTGTCCGAGCAAATATCAATCTCCTTATTCTCAATATTTGAGCCTTGACCTTCGCCTGGAAGACCGTAAAATAGTTTTCCAGGTTAATGGCAAGTTCCAAATGAGGCTGCTCACAGAAGTAACCTGTTCAGATGTTGCCTTCAGATTTGAAACCGTCTGTATAAACTATGATGTCTGTTAATGGGTGAAGGACAGAGTGTGATGCCCATTCATCCCAAGATGGAATTCTCGTTTTAAACTTGCTGGTCTCGAAGAGGTTGACGGTAGCGGGGGTTGGTGGGTGGAAAGAGGTCTTGGACATTCCAATATACTCCAGAAGATAGACTGCAGTAACTGCAAGGTTTGTAGAAACATACTACCAAGTACCTGTCGTACTTTTGATGGGGGTATCATTGTAATGATGTCCACCAGATGTGATTGGGATGGGATAATTATCCCTGTCTAAACGGACGTCGGCCTGAACTATTAAATGCGTGGAGACACCGAGGTGCTACGTTTGTCTTGATCTTCCAACTGTTGGGCTTCGGTATACGTTGTACTTGCCCAACCTTTGTGACAATGGTTTGATTACCAATTGTCAGATCTAGAACTCGTTCCCGGTAACAAATCTCTATCGGATTATTTAAGAAATAAAGAAAAGAGTCTTGGTAGATATTACATTTTTTTTAATGTAGTTCCTTGTAATATTACAATCCTAATAAAAATTTTGTTTTTCTTTCTTTAAAATTAAATCCCAGCAAAAGCATAACTAGCTGAGACTTTTTGCGTTCGACAAATTATTCTAGCTGCAGAATTTTGGAATCAAATTTTTGACTAGATTTCAAATTGATTAATCAAGCGTTCGAATATGTGCAACCCGCCGTGCATTTAGCCTCAAGCAGAATGTCACACTTTTACACACCACATCGTTGTGAACATTTTTACGCTAAGCTCTGTTAGTGTAGTATCTCGGTGCGCTTAGTAGTTTTGACGTTAAGCGTAGTATTATTCTTAAAGAATTTTCAAAAATGACATTCCGAATCGAATTGCACACCAACCATTCAGTTACTATCCCTACTTTTTCAATCATGTGATGCACACATCGATGTACTGAAAATCATCCAATTTGAAAATTGTAACAAGATATGGTTGTTTCCATATGATTGACACTTTCTTTTGATAAAATGATTTGTATGGGGAATTTGGTGCCACTATCATCAAACTTCTATGATGGGGCAATCAGAGATAACCATACTGATGAGACCTCTCTGATCGCTGGGTCGAAAAGTTCGATTCGCATTTTAGAAATTAAATAAAATTATTTTCAGTGAATTTCAGTCTACTGTAGACGAGAAATAATCCACTTACACCCGAACGTACGGCCGGTAAAGAGGTGTCGCCACTAGTCTATCCGTGACAATACATAGAATGTCAAACTGTGTGTGCCGCGGGAGTTAGCTAGTTAAATAACCCTTCCGAACCCAGACTGTCTCGATGACAGACTGGGGATAGTCTAGGTGTAGTCAATTCTTTATACTCTTGAATTATGATTGGATGATGAAGATGACTGCAAATTTCAGACTGTGATTGTAACAATTTTAAAGAGTGCTCCTGTCACGTGATAAAACACTATTGCCTATTGCTGTTGACGTCCAACGTGTCGAGTCAATCCTATGTAGAACTGGCGAAGAGAAGATTAAGACAACAGCTGACAAGATGAAGGCCCGTTTATGAAGTCGATATTCATGATAATAATAGCCTTTCGCGGTCAACTCTATGTCGACAATACGGAAATAGGCTTGTCGCTTGTCCTCCCAGCAAGCGAAGTGGGTTTTTGTTCGATATACACTCTTGTGGTAGTAGAACCCTGCGGACATATGTACTGGAAAAACTAAGGGCCCTATTCTTGAATCACGGAGGCAAATTTCGTGTACGTTGAAAAGCTGCCAAGAGCATTCAAAATGAATGTGCGTATGGAGTTCGTTATATAGCGAATTCGTAAAAATCATTTGTAATTGAAGAATAGGCCGCTGGGGTATAGGAACTCTGCAAAACAAAATATAATCTATGAAAAATGGGAGCATCAACCACCAGACAGCATCACTAACTAAATATTTTTTTTTATTTATTATTTTATTTTATTTCGGAAAGTACACAAGATTATTAATATTTTAAAGTACATTATAAATTGTAAAATAAAAAGAGAAGAGCGTGAGTTCCAAATAAAAAAAATAAAACAAAAAACAAAAATAAAAAAAAAGCAGAGCTCAATCGGTATAACAACGATAGTACTAATAAAAATTCCAAAACAAAAGAAAAAGAAAAGAAATCTTATAAAATAAAATAACTAATATTACCTACTAATCATAAGAAGCAATTGCACCAACACTAAAGTATATGGGAGTAAAACAGCGTTCTGAACTCTCCAACTGTGCCCGCACTCCGCACTCCATTTGGCAAATTTTTCCAACTACGAGCAATATAAACAAAGTAAGAGCCTTCTAATACTCGCCTATTGAATCGGATGATCAAAACGTTACGGTGCCGCGACGATTGAAGGAAAGAAATGTAGTCAGCCAGATAATCGAGGACACCCGTGCGCACTAACTTATAAAAAAACAAGTGCCTCGTGCCTGAGATACGGCTCCAAAGAACAGCCGAGAAGATCTTTACCAAACGGGGAGATGTGATCAAACCTGCGAAGACCGAAAACAAATCTAATGCAGTCGTTAAAGGCAACATTAATTCTGCGACGGCAACATGAATCGAGTAATGGATAAATAAGACTTCCATTAGAAAAATGGGGTATGATCAGTTTGATGCTGCAGCTTAAAATCTGGATAGAAAGCCATAACCACCGCAATCCACCATAAATGTTGCCAATGAGGAAAGATATGTGATCACAACAGCTCAATCTAGAATTGATCTTTATCCCCAAATGAGTAGCCTGCTCAACATAGGGTAACACACGGCCGTCGAGAGAGACGGGAGGAATATATGCTTCTCAGGAGTCATGGCGTATCACAAGGCATTGAGACTTGCCTGGATTAATCATAAGGTCGATATTTACTGCCCAGCCAGAAACACTTTCCAAGGCCTCATTTAGACGTGCAATACAGTCTTCTATGAGACCAATGGGTCTGCTAGTGTACAATTGAACATCGTCGGCATATAGGTGACGATAGTTAGTATCACGTACGGCATCTATCAGATCATTAATAAATAAGCTAAATATAAGTGGACCCATAACAGAACCCTGAGGTACACCGGAAGATAAAGGAAGCAATTCAGAAAACATTTCATTAATGCTAACCTGCTGAAATCGTCCAGAGAGAAAGCTAGAGACTAAATTAATAGCCGAAGGGGAAAAACCGAAATTCGATGATAATTTATTAATTAGCTTAAAATGATTAACGCAATCGAAAGCTTTGGTAAAATCTAGCATTTTAAAGAACACCCACTTCACCTCTATCCAGACTGCATCTCAGGTATGTGGTGACCTTTAGCAGAGCAGTTTCACAGCTATGGTTCGAGCGGAGGCCAGACTGCTAGCGGAAAAGCATATTATTATTTCCGATATGTGCCAGCATCTGGCTGCACATAAGTTTTTCGAGGACTTTAGACCGGAAACACACAAGGCTTATGGGTCAAAAATCAGAGGGGGAAGATATCACAGTCTTTTTCGGGATT
Organism: Dioctria linearis; assembly: GCA_963930735.1. NCBI lineage: Eukaryota > Metazoa > Arthropoda > Insecta > Diptera > Asilidae > Dioctria > Dioctria linearis. Next base: position 14,712,472 of record OZ005743.1, on the reverse strand, counting down.
GGAATCACTGTAGGCTGCGTTAAAGTAATTTCTTCTTTATTGAAACGAAAACGTCCTTCTTAACTAGGGATATATATTGGGAATTACTCCTTTATTTACAATATCTGGTTTACAAATTTCTTCCTACTAGTTGGCTGAAAAGATTTCTGACTGACATTCCTACATTCTTATATTTATTGTTTTTTTGTTTTTTTTTAACGTCTAAAATGTGGGCTACTTAATACGTCCTTTACCAGTTCTCAAAATGGCTTTCGATGTGTTTAGCGAAAAACTGTACAAATGTGGTGTGGTTGCCCAAGGTCGTTAACACAGCGCAGCAGGCGTCTTCAAGCCGTCCCAACTTCCCTCAACTTTTGGCGGTTCTTAGCATTTAAACTCCTTCTCGCTTCCTTAAGGCGAATTTCCTTTACTGCGACATTAAAATTTCGCACGTAATTAAAGCCAGGCAACCACAATTTTAACAACGGCTTATGAAATAACTAGTGAGCAAGAAGAGTATGGCAAATATATGTCGAAAAAAATTTTTGACGGAGATGTTTGTCGGACTTGTACCATAAATTAGGTAAAAAAGTCGGAAATATGCTATAAAAAGTTCTCAGCACTATTTCGACATTATGGCCAGTGCTGTCATTTGTACTCCGAAATCTAATAGCGTACTCCGGTACTACTCCTTTTATAAAAGAACTCCGTTTTTGGTATTAAGGAGTTCATTTCAACTCCTGTATTTGTTAGTAAACCAAGTTTATACAAAAGTTTTTATTCACCAAGGATGGAGGACTGAGTAGAGTAACTATGCATGCTACATAGTACAGGCCATTAGGTTAACTTTGGTACAGGTTGAACTTGAAAGGATGGTTTGGTAGTGGTACTATGTTGTAATATACCCAGTTCAATCATATCAGAACAATTTTCTTATAGAGAAAAAAAGGAGAGAATAAAGTCATTTCAAATGTCAAATGTCATTTGTTTCATTGTCATTCGTTTCCCTGGCTATGCTTGTATAATATTTTGCTATTGTGTTGGCTGTCGCTGAAGCGTCGTACTTGTGCAAATATAAACGCTCTCTTGAAGAATATAGAATTCTGGAATTTAATTTAAAGCTTTAATTTTAATAGCTCCTTTCTTTCTCACAAAAGTTAAGTTTGCCTTAAGATGGCGTTCAAATCCAAATCCGTTGAAAATTTTTCATAAAAAACTACTTCAAGAATAAGAGTTACAAGAAATAACAAAACAATGCCGTGATTTGTATATTATCTTATGTAAAGAAATATTACATCGTACAAATTTTACGGATCCGGTAATAAAAGCAGTTGTAGGATGGATCCAATTTGTTTAACTCCAAGCTTAATACCTTTAATCAAATGTTTCCACCTTATTGATCGAAATTATATCGATACGTTAGATCTGATGCAAATACAAGAATTTGTACCAAAGTCACTGTTATTTGAAGAATACTGGAACACGATTTTTAATGTAACAAATATTTCCCAATTTAGAAAAGTTTATTAGTTGCCTTATGTGCCTTTCACATGTTCCGCAAGTGCGGAAAGAAGTTTTTCCCGGGTCAATCTTTTTAAAACTAAAACCAAAAATTCTCTTGACATCAAAACTGTAAATTCTATAATAGTCGTAGAAAAAAACGTTATTTATAAGTATTATAAGAAAAACAAGGACAAAAACCAGAATGGGTCTTAGACCAATTCTTACGATACCTTAGATGAATGCCTGTGTGTAATTTCGTATGGTATGCTGCTTGATATTATTTAAGTGTTTTTTTCACATTTATTTCTAGAACGGTTCGTTGGACAGTAAAAATTATTGTATAGGATTTTTTATTCTGAAAAACTTTTCAATACGATAAAAATGTCTTCATAGTATACCTATGTAATGCGTTTTCTGGCAGTGTCCAAATATATACCTAAAGAAAAACGAAATTTTTGTATGGCAACCCTACGAAGGACTTACCCGATTATCCCAATTTCAAACTTAAATCTCTTTTTTTTAATTGGCCACGTGGAAAATAACTCGAGAGCGGACTTTCAATGAGGAAAGACAGACAGACGGCCGGACGGATGGACAGACGGACAGAGGAAAATTCAAAAATCAAAATAATTTTTAATATTCTGTGTGCGCGTATCTGACCCATTTTGCTCTAGTAGCATTATTTCTGTGTGTTACAAACGGAATCACCAAATTAGAATGCCCTCTAGCATTTCATATCCTAGGGTTTTAAAAAGTGCCACGATTGCTTTTTATTGTGAAATAAACATTGATAATGGGATGTCCATAGTAATAGATAGGAAATAAGAAGTGGGCAACATGCAAAAAGAGTATTGACAACCAAGATTCGCTTTTATTGTACAAAGTTTGCCATTTATGTACTTGAAAAAAAGTAGAATGTCTCAAATGAGAACATTAGTTTATTGTGCTGTTTGTAAACAAACATTATATCTACAACATTTCAACTATATTAATCGAGGTTTATATGTGGTTCTCCGTTGAGGAGCTATATTCTCCATGTCCGAAGGTCTTCATCAGAGTTTGACCAAATTTTAAAATTGTATTGGTTTAGAAATACCGGATTCGGATATATAAGGTAACATCCGTAAAAAGAAATCAATTGAACGGATAACCTAGTCTTTTTGAAGTCAGTTAAAAAAGTAAATCAATGCCAGTAATAACTTTTACTGGATTCTTGAAAATCTTATAAAAAAAGAAGAACTCGAGAAATTAAAATATTTACAGCCATGCGTGATTAAATGCGTTCCACGAAAAATGCATGTAAAGTCCGTATTTCACCACTAAAATTTTTTTTAGAGTTTTATTATTTTAGTTTAATATGTATCTATTGTTTTGTTTTCGTTATTTTCAAGGATAGTTTGTTTATGCGAATGTTTTTTTTATTTTCCAAAAAAAGGCACCAAGAAATTTTTCACGGCACTCTCAGGGATACATAGCCTCGCCACTGATTATAAACGAATAACTTTTAATTATAAAATTTTTCTTTAATATGATCGGTTTTAATTTCGTTAGTCGTGTACTCCGTTTTTTCCGAAAGTACTCCGCTTTGGCAGCGAACGATACTACTCTTGAACATTTTAAAATGACAGCTCTGATTATGGCATATCTCCGACATAATGTGAATCAAGAAGAAGACAATTAATTTTATTAAATGATTTTTGTAAATCTGATATATGAGTTTGGGAAAAGTATTCTCTTTGCACTCTCTTAAAAGAAATTATATAAATTTCTCGATTGATTCTAGAAATTTGAAAAAGAAATGAAATGATTTTCAGAACGTAATTCATAAAATCATTAAAATTTAAATAATTAAATTATACAATTTTCATACAGCTACTACAGAAATCATATAATTCATATTTTGTTGGGGGATATGGTTTCAGCTATAAAACCGTATTGCTTCACTATTATAATAGTTCTACATATCACTCTCCCGCTCTAATTATCTGCGAAATATGAATTTCGCAGTAATGGAAATTCACCTTTAGGTATCAAGATTTTTTTTAAGTTCTTCAACACTGCATGAATTGCAGTGTGCATTAGCCGATATTTGCGATATATCGCCTTCAGTCAGGTAAGGAAGCTTTTATGATATTTTGATTGTTATATTTATCTTATATCTTACTATATTTATGAACATTTTTATTATTTATAATTGTTATTTCTAAGATTTCCTTTTAACCCTTAACTGACATCACGGGGTAAATTTTTACCCCAGACGTCGAAAAGTTGAAATATTTTTTTCTATACCAAAGATACGCCCGCAGGCTTTTTTGTATTCTGAGTGCAGCGCGTGCGCATGATCTTGGAGGGCGTGTGTCGTGATACGACCAACCAGGGGGTGCACAAGTACATGGGGTAAAGTTTTACCCCACGATGTTGTTAACGTAACATTTTTTTTCGTTGTTTGTATTTACACTTTCGCGTGTTTTCCAGCACAAAATCAAGATAGAGAAATTTCTCAACGACCAGGAGCTTGCGATCATCTTGGAGCAAAGTGACAGCGCGGAAGAATCGCAATCATTAGCACCGTTGCGTATCTTCGAAAGCGATTACGAAGATGCAGCTTCGGAACATATAACGATGATAACTCTGACACCGAGATGGAGCTGGATAGTGATGATGATATACCTTTGTCCCAACTTGCTTTATACACCGGAAGGAATGGTTTAAAGTGGCCGAAACTGGCACCACCAGCTAGCAGAGCTCGAGTTCATAATCTGATTCGCCATTTACCACGAATAAAAGGACCCACTCTACGGAAGGAGACTTGAATCCACTCGAGGCTTGGGAGCATCTTTTTACTAAAGAAATTATCGACATAATTGTTTCATTCACCAATGAAAACATAGCCTGCGTAAAAACAGTTCATCGTGGGTGACTAGCCAAAGTTACACTCATGCTACAAACGAAGTTGAGTTGAAGTCTATTTGGGGCTTAAGTTTTTGACATCAATTTCCACGTCCAATCACGAAGATGTCTCTTCTCTTTGGAATACAGTCGGAACAGGTAGAGATATATTTCGAATTACTATGAGTAAGAATAGATTTTTATTTCTACTGGTCTGTCTTAGATTTGATGATGCCGAAACGCGAGAAGCGAGAAAAGGAGTTAATCGTTTGGCGCCTATTTCAGAATTGTTTGACCAGTTCATTTTCAATGTTCAGGCAAATTATAAATGATCAGAGTATGTAATAATCGATGAAATGCTTGCTGCATTTAGGGAAAATGCTTTTGTAGGGTTTACGGTTTATGGGCTTATAATAATGTCTTTATGTGATGCCAAAACGTATTACCTTTATAATGCGTTCATATATTCTGTAAAATCAAATGAGCCGAGAAGCTCAAACTTGTCTATTCCAAGGCAAAAGGTACTGAAACTAGCAGAACCTCTTTTCAATTCTAATAGAAATATCACAGCCGATAACTGGTGTCGAATTAAGTAACGAGCTCAAGGCATGTTGGGACTCTAAGAAAAAACAAAAGAGAGCTGTCTAAAGAGTTTCTTCACAGGAAAGATAGACAGGAAGGTTCTTCAATTTATGGCTTTACTTCAGACAAAACCATTGTATATTACGTACGAAAAAAGAACCAATCAGTAGTGCTAGTTTCCTCAATACACCACAAAATTGAAACTGTTTCACGAACACAAAAACCAGAGATTATTGCGTTTTATAATTCAACTAAGGGTGGCGTTGATTTTGTGGATCAGAAGTGCGTAATATTTTCAGTGATAAGAAAAACTAGACGTTGGCCAATGGTAATATTTGGTACTATGATGAATATTTCAGTAATAAATAGTTTCGTGATTTGTAAAAAGTAGCGTCCATAAGAAAATTTCGCGACGTGAATTTATTAAAGATCTCGGTCTTGCACTGATCAAGCCTTGTTATGGCCCAATACACGGAAGATTCTTACAGCAGCCAAGGGCGCATTCTAGCGAAATAACCAGCATTTGCTAAACAATAACCTCGCATGGTATTGTTCTGCAACTGTCGGTTATTTTGCTGATTAGCCCAACAGCTGGCTGCGATGAGCGGTTAGTAGAGCAATCGACGATTACGATAATAAACCTCGCATGGTAATTATTATGTAAGGCGATTGTTTACTATATACTAAGCGACTTAGGTGCTGCAACCGGTAGAACAAACACCAAGGTTGTTGTCGTTTGTTTACATCCGCGTTGCGAGTAAAAGTTTACTTCCGAATAATGGAGCATAAAAGACCAATGACTGGTCAGTCGAGTGCATGTAATATTCTATTCTTCCAGTGAGCAGTCGCGTTGCATAGTGGCGTCAAGTTTCCGTTCGGTGCGGAGTACATAATAATTGTTAAGATAGGTCAAGTTTTAGTAAATAAAGATTTATAACCTGCACGAAATTCGAGCGTTATTTTATTCGAAGAGAGTTTTATTGCGGTTAACTATTGGGTTTTTTGATTGATTGCTTTTGGGACACGAGAGCCTCAAATCATGAAAAGGAAATTGCAGTCATCAACATTGTCCTGGGAGCTTGCTGTAAAGATAGATCATTTCTTAGGGCCAGTTCCTTCTACATAGCAAGAAATTGAAGGACCGCCTCCAGAAAAATCATAATCGGGACGTTGTCATATTTACAGTCGCAAAGATGACCGTAAATGCACATAATATTGTGACAAATTTGAAAAATTTGTTGCGAAAACATACGAGGAACAAAAACTAATCATCATTACAGCGATTTAGTAATAAAAATTATATCAGTATTTTTTTTTTACAAAAAGTAATGTCATATTTTGTTAGATGTTTCATACAAATGTAGTAGATATAAGTTTTCTTTATATTTGTAATTTTTTTTCCATATACTATTTGTTTTGGTAGTTTAGTATAAAGTTTTTAATATTTCCATAACGAATTTAGTCGAAGACTGTTACTAAAGTTAAGAAAAAGTTAAGTTTTCAGTTTTTTTTTTAAATAAAGAGTTTCTAAATATATTTTTCGTTTTATTTGTATTCTGCATGGTAGTATATAAAATAAAGTTTCAATTTAGGTCACACATTAAAAAATATTTGCTATTTTAATACATTTTTTTAGATTTTCCTATTGGGGTAATTTTTAGCCCCACGATGTTAGTTGTGTATATAAAAATAACGATGTTAGTTAAGGGGGCTATCTAGTATTCAGTCTTTGATGTATTTGAGGTGTTTTAAAAAATGCGTTTTAGCGTTAACACCCCAAATACATACGTTGAAATTTACATTGGCAAACTTCACTAAATTCAATTGAAACACATGCCAAATAAATTTCACTTCCTGCCATTAAGAAAATGCTTGTAAATTAACACCTTGGCTTATTTTTTATTTTTTTCGCCACATATAAATCTTCCCAACATATAATTTTCACTTTACGATTTTGGCACGTATATAATTTTCCATCTGATAAACTGCAGACATTTTATTCTAACTAACTACAGGAACAAAGTTACCGACGGAATACAGATTATCTCTGGCTAAAGTCTAAGGTGCTTGCCTGCATTGTGTTCCGCTGGTTAAAGACTTAAAGTGCTTACATATCTTGCCCTAAATTAACAAGCACTCCATCCGAATGCATACCTACACACGTTAGCTACAAACAGCAGATGAAATTATTAAGCCTCACTCCTCCTCGAATTTCTCGAATTTTACACAGATCATTTAACTGCTGTTAAAACAAATCACCATCAGGTTCACCTGGGGCCCTTCGTGTATCAAAAATTAGCATTTGGTGAGAAAAAATAAAAAAAAAATAAACAAGGAAAATTAAGGTGTTCGCGTTGAGATAAATCAGCAAAAAGTGAACTTTAAGATAAACAAAAATAAAACAGAATCGCACCCAAAATCTGCAAATAAGGTGCTAAATGCGAGCACAGCGCGGAGCCCAAAATCATGCAGTCTGCAGCAAACTTCACACACAGAGCTCAAAAGTCAATTTCACAACCAATTGCATTTCATAAACTTAAATGTGGTCTGTTTCTGCTAGCGCCTCTCAAGATACAAAAGCCCATGCCCATGGGAAGAGGGTGCGTTAATAAGACATTCTCTTGCTTATCCCGGGGAATGGCGCGTTAAATTCACTTTAAACTGAAGGTGTGATTGGGAATTCAAGTAACAACCTCCTTCAGGTTGGTCGGGCGGATTCAGAGTGAGCTCATAAATATTCATCGTAAGTACCAACCAAGCAAGCAAGCAAAACCATGGCACAACACAGAGCTCCAGTATTGCCCCTTCATTCTTTGCACGGGGTGTTCACTCTCTCTCTCTCTCTCCCCCTCTTGCCATTCCATCCTTGATATGTGCATGGTGTGTAAATGGGAAAACGTGACGCGCGGTTTTATCGGAACTTCTAATCAATTCATGGGCCTGCAAAAAGGAAACCGATTCGTGCAGATTTTTATGCAATTATGACGGGATCTTGTAAATAAACATGAGGAGACGATTCTTTTGTAGGTAGGTACTGTGCATGAGGACATTGTTATTCGAAAATCGTTGTTTTTTTTTTGTTTTTTATTTATTAAGTGTTTCCGATACTAGGTTCCATGTACACCTTCACGGTAGATTCACAAGGAAGGTCTATAGATGGGTATACATCTTATATTTAACAAAAACACAAACAAAAAAAAATGTGTCTAACGAGAGACGCCTTATATTTTGTGCTTTTTGGAATGAATTATAAAGTTGAAGAGGTTTTGCTTTTTTGATATTTGTTTTTTCTTCCTGTTATTTCTGCTTTGTTTCAGATTATTAAAAGGGAAAATAAAGGTGGAGAAGAACACGATTTTGTAAATCAGTAGTCCTATCACTTACCGTAGTTATAAAATACGCGATTTATACCCGATTTATACTCTGCTGAACAGTAAAGAGCTTGAGGGAGGAATATACATATTTCAATAAGTTATGCCGTGGTATAAATTTTGTTGCTTTCAAACCCTTTTCTTTTATTGTTATTTTCAGGGTCATTCGAGTTTGTTAATTCTTTGGACTTAAGTTGAGTTGGAGCAATTTTGTCTGCTTATAATTTATTTTGACAGAAAAGTAAAAATTTCAAAATTTTGTGGACAATTGATTATGCAACACGTTTAGTTAGAGTGAAGGAAATTTCATATGCTGATCGAAATAAATTTTCTAGAATCTAGTATTTGACAGAAAGGTCGAAATGATTCATTTTGATAGATATAACCTGAACAAGTTTTTTCTTACTATAGTGTAGTACGATCTGTCTAGGTACATTTGATCTTTTTTGAATCGAGTTATGCATATTTAGGCCATTTTAGTCAGTTTTTAAACCCTAGATGTCGTTCCGTATGTGAAGTACAGAAATAAGCAAAATAGATGGGTGTCCAATTCAATCCAACCCAATGAATAATATTAAAAGTTTTTTTTGGATTTTTTCATGCTCGTCTGTCTGTCCGTCCTCTCAATAATCCGGGAACTCGTACACTTAAAGAGTGCTAAAATTTTGTATATGTACCTTTTTAAAAAAAAGTACCTATATTTGATTTGGAAAATAGACCACTCTGGCAACTCCTTCATAGGGTTGCCATACAAACATTTCGTTTTTCACTATACTGTATTTGGAGACTGCCTGAAAATGCGTCGACGTGGACAGCTCAAATTTTGTACCAGCGTTTTCATAAAAATTACAGAAACGTGTTCAGAAATGGACCAGATCAGGCAACCTTTTTTTTAGTGTTGTCATTCAAAGCGTTGGGTTTTCACTATATATTTGGGCACTGACTAAGACCGTGTCGACGTAGGGAACTGAAATTTTGTACACAGCGCTCTTAAAATAGTAAAAAAATAATATAAAAAAATGAACTAAATCTGACAATTCCTTCTCCTGGTGTTGCCATACAAAACTTTTGGTTTTCACTTTATTTGACTTTTATTTTTATCTAGGGAATATTATTGGTCTTATTATTATACTTTTTTCTCTTTTATTTTTAAATTTAGTGTGCGGCAAGCCTAAACTTCTAATGGTATCTAGCTACAATTATTGTAGATAGAGCAGGAAAGTAATCTCCTGTCGAACCAGAAAAAGAAAGAACTTATATTAAAAGTTTTCCACCGGAATCTTAAGAAGCAGTTGCAAGCCTAGGCTGAAAAAATTATAAAAGTTGCTTGAACAATATCACACGTTGCATGTGTATTAAGTTTTTCGGAAAATTATTGGGCTTAACTGCAACAGATCAAATATTCTGCCAAGCAATTGACAAAAACTTGTCGATATTTTAACAAGCTTTTATTTTTTAATTAGGCTGCGGTTGAGTGTTTGGAGATTTGGCTAAATTTTACGGTGGTAAAACGTCCCAATTACTACGTGCTCAATAATATGTAGTGACTTAGCTGTATTTGTTGAGTTGATAATTGTCAACACAGTGGCGAAACTGCTCCGCGAGGTTTGCAGAGTTGCTTGATGCCAGAAGCTGAGTTCTTGCAGGTTGAATCTGCGGGGTGGATTAACCTTGGCCACTTGATGCAGGAAACCGAGGTCTGAGAGTCAAATCTGGAGCGCACTCACCAAATCGCTTGACCTGTGGTAACGGTCCAATCCGTAACTAGATTAGATTAGATTTGATGTGTGAAGGGGTGTATAGGCGCTAGCCCCGCAATCACAACGATTATATTGAGATTCAATATACATCATACATCAACATATTACACATTTTTCACTCTCGTTTCAGGGATCGGGTGAAGTTTACGAAATACTTTTCATCCATAAAAAAGGCATTAGGATTTATACAGAAATTAAGGATATCTAAAATCACACATGGAGGAAATCTGGAGAAGTAGTTCCGGTTCAGGCGTCCATGAAACTGTCGAACAGGTCTTTTACACTACCTATTCCTGAAATTTAGGTAGATGTTCGAGAGCATTGTGACATCATGAAGAGTGTACTAGTTAATGTCGTCAATTTTTTGTAGAATTCCTACATATAAACAAACAGCAACTTTAAGATCTTATACCGGAGACAAACTTGCGGTTTCAATATCGCAGTTTGCATTGAACCACAAGACTATCTCTATATATACTGAGAAACAACTCTGTATATACTCGGTGTATATTCAGTATGTAGAACATTGGAACTCAATGTTGTAATTATGAAAAATTTCGCGGTATAGAAAGTTTGTTGCAATCTTGACCTACTTATCAACCAAAACCATTTAAAACAAAAACCTTTAGAACCGAATTTTATACTGCAATATTGGCTGTAACTTTTTCTGACATTTAATATTTGACACTTGTCAAGTTGAAGTGTCTATTTCGTTTTGATTTTCCATATAGACAAGTTAATTTCACAATATTTGCTTGCATTTTGTACGTGCACGGAACTTTCTTAAGTCAAATGACAAATTATATGGCAAATAAAATGATAAATCAAATGTAAGTTCTCTAATTAATTCTCAGTATCGCAAACCGCAAGTGTGTCTCTGAAATCCTATTGTTGCTAAATGACATAATTACAATAACAATATCTCAATTCGAAACTGCAAGACTGTCCCCAGTATTATAGATAGGGTGATGATCTGATTAGTACATTTAATCTGATATTAAATTTTCATGAAATAATTGATATAACTATTCCAAGCTGGGTGGAAGTTGATATGGTAGCTAAATAAAAATGCCTGAATTATGTAGCATCAATAAACGAAAAGAGTAATTGATGAATATAATTGAGGACCGTTTTTTTCAAAATACAATAATCGACTTTTTTAAAAATGTTCAGGAGCCAGTTTTATTTATTTTATTTTCAAAACAGTAATGGGCTTTTGAAAGTGTCGAAAATACCACATATGTAAATCTAAGGAAATTCAATAAAACATGAAAGAAAACCAATATTATTCGATTTCAAATATGGTAGCTTTTTCAAAATTGAAACAATTACTGAAGTTGTTTCGTTTTGCAAAAACTACTCGTATTAATTTGGAATTTTAATGGAAATGATTATTATATATTTTTTAATTGAAAAACCATAGAATAAATTCAGTTTTTTAAAATTAGTAATAAAAACAAACAAATAAAAGTAACAATTCAAAGTATTAACTCAAATAATATCTTCTGCTTCAAATAAGTATTCAAAGACTATCTTCTAGTTCGTCATAAGCTTTTGCAATACTTTCAGAAATTTCACCACCATTTCCTTCCAGAATTTGGAAGTAAAAGCCTTTGGCACTTTCGGGCACGGTAAAAAATTGCATAAGTTTCTTCACATCGTCCCTTTTTGTGTTGATACCATATTTCTTTTCGGTATAAATTCGAAATTCGTTGATGCCGTTATTCACTGATTGTACTGATGATTTAAAAGGTGAGACTTCAATGGCATCCCCAGTGTAGGTGTTGCTTACACATATGAATATACTTGCATCTCGTTTACTATAGCAAATTACTCTTGATGCGCTTATTTTAAAAGGCAATTTAGCCTTTAGTAACCGTTTTGATGCTTCTTTATAATCGAAAATTGTCCAATCATAATAGAGCCTTTTAGCAGTGCCATGTTGTTCTAACAATTCACAATATTCTTGAGGTGCTAGTATATGTTCCTTTTTCCGGTACGCGATCGGGTGGCATATAACTATGACTTTTGATTGGAAAATAGTGTTTTATTTCCGAGAAGATTTCACGGTTTTCTAAAAAGTGAACCAGTGCAGTCATAAGGATTGTGTTTTTATTTTGAGCAACACAGGAGTCTGAAAATAGACGAATTTTTGTCTTCGGATCATCTGCATTTATTTTAAATCTCATTTCAATATTTTTTAGAAAATGTATTAAAGCTGAAGTAATTTCATTTGATCCTCTTCCCGCTTCAGTTTCAAGCCAAGTGTAAAATATAACATCTTTCTTCTCTTGCTTTTTACCATGCACTACTATTCCCCGATCGATAATTTAGGTAGTAGTTGATTCTGTTGTAAATCGAAAACGATGTCTATAGTATTAGCCAGAGGTTTGTTCATGATGGAGTGAAACTTTTTAGCCGGCAATAAATGCAGTCGTTTTTTTGTGCGGAGCTCTTGCAACTTTTCTGAAGTCGTAGCGTCTGCTTTGATCTTAGTATCATAGAATTTGCATGTAGAACAAGTATCACTGTACGGATTTCCAAATCCCAAATTAAACTCTGAATAAAATTTTTTCTTATATTTTGAAATTGAGCAGCTACCTTCTCCTTTAGTTGTTTGTTCTTTTATGAACATTTCAAACATTTTATTCAACTTCAACTCAGCCGGCAAATAACTTCTCTGTATTTTGTCGCGAGAATAATGGCTTTCACGACAATTAAATGAACTGATGTGCTTCAATATGGCCTCTGTAATGAATTTGTCTGCATTAGTAGATCTATCCCCCCCCCCTTTCAGTTGGTGCTTCTGCACAATGCAGGTGGTACCTGTTTAACATTGAAGATTCAAGTTATTTTGCTACATAACAATATAGATTTATCACAATACCTTCCTATCAAAGCGAGTCGATTAGTTTTTGCGACGGTTATATTTTTGAAAAATTCAGCACAAACAGGAACTCTTTTATTCGTAGTGTAGTTCCTCATATATAGGGTTTCCAATTATCCGACATTCATGACTATCCGGATATCGAATACTGAAAACTCAAAATATCCGGATAATCCGGATATCCAGATAACGAAAAGCAAAATAAATAAATAGCTTGAATCCAATATTTCATGGTGTTTTATAATTTTTTTATTCAAATTTTTTAATTATGTACATTAATAATTAATAAATAGTGAAAAAAACATTATATGATTTAAATTTATTTTGTTTTTAAAAAAGACTATTTTAAAATGATATTGCATTGATAATTTCAAAATTGTAATTGATTGAAACTGTAAATGCTGGCTTTATTGTAAGAAATGCATTGAATAATATGTTTTTTGGTGTTGCTCTGCTCATGAACAGAAGAAATTGCCACTTCCAGTTATCGCTGCAGACTGGCAATGTAATGGGAGCACCTTTCGAATTATAATCAAAATATTTATGGAGTGTGGTATATTGCCTGCTTCTAAGAAGATTTACTTTCATAAGCATTTTATCTCGACGTTCATCCATTCGTTTTTTATTCTGTTTCGATAAATTTTAACCTAAGTTCGCTCTAAACTCGTATAAGCTGTCAAATAGAAATTTATAAGCACATTCAGCGGTCAAAAGCGTCGTTGAATTTTTATTTAATTCCTTTGCTGCAGTCTCTAGTAGTAATAAGACATCTACAATTCTTTTAAACTTGATTGCCCTTAAATGGTTAAAAATTAAATGTCGCATCGTTGATTGCTGGCTTACTCGTTGGTTACGTCAACAATGTCGAGCCATTGTCGATTTTATATAGATAATCACGTCATATATGGATAACGCTATACGGGTAACAGAAAACTTCTACACCGGAATCTGGAGACATCTATTTACTTTTAGCGTGAATACCTCAATATTTTAATTATAAATGTATTTAATTTTTAACCAATTTCAGAGCTTAGTAGGGTTTGTTATACCCTAGATGAAATCTATAGGGGTATACTTAGTTTGTCCTTCCGTTTGTAACGCATAGAATTAAATTACGGTAGAGCAAAATGGACTGAGCACCCATGTATAATATTCAGAGTTATTTTGATTTTTGCACGTCCGTCTGTCTATCTGTCTATGTGTCCGCACGATGACTCGAGAACGCATGTACTTAGAGAACTGAAATTTTTACATGAGCTTTTTTTTTTTAAAAAGTAAATTCAAGTTCGAAAATGGGACAAATCGGGTAACTCCGTCAAGGAGTTGCCATACAAAACTTTCGTTGCTCACTACATATTTGGACATTGCTTTAGAGAGCATCAGCGTAGAGAGCTGAAATTTTCTACGCGACGTTTTCATAAAAATAGTAAAATTTATTTCATAAATGAGCTAAATTGGGCCATATAAAAATGTTGATCTTTTACGTAGGTATTCTGTGAAAACAATCAGTCCTAGACGTTTTTTGTGTACTCAAAAGTTCTTCAGAATATGAAATGCTATGAAACTAGTTATAATAATTTTTACTATCCGACGAACCGTTCTAGAAATATATGCGAAAAACCACATAGAAAATCAAACTTACAGAGATGGGTGACCATACGAAATTACATAGACCCAGTTTAGACAGGTCAGTCTCAGTATGCTGTCTCTGCCGCACGAAATCTGTAGATTGGGTGATGCTTCATTCCTGCCCCCAATCATCATATTACCGAGAAGTTTTCGTGTGGCAGAGGCAGCTTATTGACCCGTCTAAATCGGGTCATAATGGCATTCATCTAGGGTATCATAAGAATTATTCTTGGACCAATTCTAGCTTTCTTACTTGTTTTATTTAAAATTTGGTTAAAAAAACATCCACAAGACAACTTATTTGTTTATTCAAAGAAACTTTAATAAATAAATAATAATAATAAATAATACTGCCACTTGAGAAAGTAATTGTATAATCTTTTGAAAATAGCTGAACAGTTAGAAAGAAAACAGTATGAAAAAAAAATTCAAAAAATATCCGGATTATCGGATAATTAAGGAAAAATATCCGGATTACCGAATAGTTAAAATGGGTCAGATAATCCGGATAATTTGATATCCGGATCGGAAACCCTACTCATATAGTAATATATGCTTGTCATACTAAGCTTTTTATTAAGAGAATTGCGTTTACGCTTCGGATAACGTACATTCATATATTTAAGTACAAAAATATCTTCCTCCTTTATTGTATTTTGCGATTTAAGGTGGTGGACAAATTTTATTAAAAATTAAACATTTTAAAAAGAACAACAAAATAGATGTGGAATCGATTAAAGGGGTTTTTGAAAAGCAAGACTTCGATGTTTTTTTTTTTTTTTTAAACAATAACGAAATTCACTTTTATTGTATAATGGCTTATCTTAATGGCTTTAACTTTAACTTCAAGCTATTATCGAATTTAATGTTTAAATTAATTTAATTAATAAACGCATTAACCGGCACAATAATTAAATCAGCACACTCTCTATTACTCTGCGGCACAACATCTGGAAAAACAGCAGAAACAGCGGCGATCGACTGATAAGAATCAAAAGCGACGGCAGTAAATATCGAATCGAACATTTTCAGCAATTCAGGAATTTTTGCTGTTGAAAACTTTGTGCAGCTGCGATGCGAAAAATTATCATGGGTCAAATATGATTTGCAGCGTATTCCGGGATTGTTGAGATTTCTTTTATTGAATGTCAGCATCGAGATCCAGATGAAAATATAACGTACTTGTAATATTATCCTGTGCCAGTTGCTTTGCGAAGCACTTTTTTCGTTGCCTGTCCTTATTTTCCAAATGTATGCACTTAATTCGCGGCTCGTGTGCTTTTAAAGATCTTACCGATTTTTTAGGAAGTTTTTTCACCACTCTTCTCTTTCTTCCTTGAGGAATTCGTTTAACTTGAATATTATATTCGCCATCCATTTTATGATCAAGTAATTGCATACAAAAGGATTCCGCATGCAAAAGAGATGTGTACCCTAAGAAAGTTTGAATGCAAATGTCTCTCAAAAGATTCAACTATACACCACATAATATAATAATTTCAAGAATACTGTAATCTGAACGATACATGCTCGTACATGAATAAACAGAAACGGAAAATATCGAAAAAATTCTGGCAATCCCCAGCATTGGCCACTGTTGCGGTTTGAGATAACATTGTTGCTTTTGTTGAAGTTTGAAAAAACAACGCAAATATAGCGGAAGATTAGCAAGGCTTTTTTCAAGTTTTGCAAAATCTTTGTACACCATTCGATCCGCAATATTTTCATGAATACTTTGATATGCCAAACTCATTTTTAGGTTGAATGGCGATTGTTAGCTTTTGAAAAAACGGTCCTCAATTAGAGATAAAATCTACAATATCTTACAGTATATGCTTACAGTGTTGAGAAGAAAGATTACGTCGCCAAAGGTGGACGATATATGAACCTTCGATCTTCTGAGCTCAGTACGACCTCTTAAATGACTGAAATTCTTGTATTAGTGACATCTATCGGCAAATTCTAGAAATTTTTCTTCAACGTATTAGCTAGTCTTTATATTTTAAATTTAACCATCACTCAATAATCTTATTTTACCCAACTTATATCGACTGTCCATTTTGGATCATGTTCCTTAATAAAAAAAAAAAAAAGTAATAATAATCTCTGAAGTAAAAAAAACAAGTAGCCAAAATTTGGTCCTATTTAACTGTAAACAAATTGTATAAAGTAACGAAACTGTCCATGCTAATAATTATATAGCTCGAGAATATTTCTCAACAATTTTCAAGAGGTCTGTATAAAACTTTCAATTTACTTTCCCTCGTGCATGGAATTTTTATTTTTTATTTTTGTTTTTTCTGTCTCTACTATTTTGTAGAAGAACCACACTTTTATCCTATGCAGAGTGAAACTCGCTATATTCTGCAGTACAAAATACACCCAAGATACCAAAACTTCACTTGAATGTATCCAGCCTCAGCTGCCTTTACCTTCTCTGCCTGCTATGAAATTCTGAAGAGGAAAAAAAAAATGAAAAAAAATCTCAACAACTCTGAGGATGATTCTCATTTGCATAAGCAACTTCTGGCAGCAATGGTTGAATTGAATTTCACCTTCAATATAATAAGCGTTTATCAACAATACAATTCCCGTGGGTGATGAAGGAAAAGCATTTCTATGTAGTATTTCAGCAAACATCAAGAGCGATGCGAAATCACTGAACACCGCACAATTTCTCAATTCCCTCTTTTATGTTTCTCCCTTTATGGAAATGTCAAAAAGGTAATAGCATGCAGGTGTCTCCTCGGGGAATGCCTTTCACCTTTATTGTGAAAAGTCAAAAATTTGTTAACGAGATTGAGCATACAAAAGACGAATATTCAGACTCCCTTGACACCTGGAATGGAATATGAATAGAAGAAATCATGTTTTTTCTGTACTGACGAGAACTGACATGATGGTCCACGACGAGAAGAAGATGCAAGAAAGAGGTTTGCTCTCAGGTTACTCAGATAAGACCTACCTAGCTAGCTAGCACTCATCCAATTTGATGCGCTTTTGTTCTGGATGACACTTTTCAAAAGTGAAAGATTGAATGAGAACGTTTTTCGTTCAAGATATGATTCTTAAGAGTGTATTTCATTTTTTAACTCTTTAAGTAGCCGACAATTTTGTTTCTCATCTTTTTTTTTTATCTGTTAATGAAGAATGTTTGAAATTATACACAGGTTAGTTACTTTTGACGGGATTTTATAAGAGGATTAAAAGGAACAATAGGATTAAAATGAGAACGATTGTAGTATTAATCTCATGGATGATGGTATCCTTCAAATTATATATGATTCATTGGATTTTGTTGAAGTAACTGAAGTTGACTGCAATATCCACTTTTTGATCATAGATAAAAATCTGGGAAATGCCGTTTATATTAATCACCATTTGCTTACTTCTACTAAATGATTATATTCCGTTTTTCCCTGTAAAATTATACCAAATTTAAGCTCTTTTCGATTCGCTCATTCATTTCGCTATTTTACATGCCTAAAATTTTCACTTCAATAACGTTAGGTAATATTGTAGAACAATCTAAATCAAAATAGAAGAATGCATTTTATTTCCGGGCTACTATTAGATTTCTTATGATGGTTGTATAAACGAATAAAAATTTTGACAAAACCATATCGTATTTTGTCGGGAAGGAGTTGACATCCTTTTTGAACTAGTGACTTTAAAGCTGCCTGGAATTTTACCATTATGAAAACCCATGCTTTGGAGGCTATATGAAAGTTAAGTTAGAATTTTAGAAAATTGGACTTATACCAACTCTAGGGCAATTTTTTTTCGAAAATTTATTTTAATCATTCTACTGATACGATATATGTTCGTATGCCAGTTATAACATTTGATCTATACCTCTTATCAGAATTTCCACTACCAGGTCAAAAAAAAAAAACAACAGCCATTTGACCCATTAAAAACACTGTTCAAATCACAGTGCTTACTATATCTAGTAAAGATTAATTCTTAATTAAAAGAGTCAGGTTGCTGGATAATAGCAGATCTTAGTCAAAATAGAATACAAAATATTAAAGATCTGTTTTGCCGGCTAAATACGGGCAAAGGGAGGAAGAACAGGGATTAAATTGTCCCATGATTTGACTTTAACAAAAGTTTTTCAAGTAATATTCCTTATAGAGAGCAGTAGGGGAATTGTGATGACGCAATCAGAAAAAAATAAATTTCCGCGATCATGAGCCCTACGGACCAATTTTCATACCCCATACAGAGATCAACTTCAGGAATTCTTATGAATTTAAACTTTAAGTTGCTGTTTGACCCATTTCCTGCACACCTACATATATATTAGTTCGAAAACAGATTTAGGAGTTAGAGCCAGGATATACTAAACAACACGTCAAATACAAATATCATACCACCTAGCAGACTACTGTAGCGTCTTCCAAATGACGGTTATACTATAAGTAACGAAGAAAGGCTGCTAGAAAGAACTTATAATGTACCTAGTGATCGATCACAATTTTTTTTTTTTAAAGGCAGGGAGACAGAAGACCCTATCCCAAGCACAGAGGCCATAGCGGCCCATTGTGCTGTCCTGCTAGAAGGCCATTCACCAAAACCTTCCTGTCCTCTTAATAAAGCCCATCAGGTCTTGGTGAGGCAGGGTTTTCAGCTCATCCACAGATAGAAGGGCGGATCCTAGAGTATCCAGCCTGCATCGGGGAAGTCCGGATACGCACACAAAAAGTGATCAGTTGTCTCTGGCTCTCTCTCCAGGCAGGACAGACACTCAGGGTTGTCAACAACTCCCATCCTTGTTAAATGAGCGTGAAGTGATGATGCCAACCACAGTTCTACATTATTTCCTTCAGAGCCCTATGAGAAAATCGGAGATATTCCCATTAGGCCCATCAAGAAACAGTTTTGTACACCAATAGACCGCAAATAGGCCAGCGTTAATGCAAATCTGGAGACTTGGTGCCAACACAAGTAACCCTCTGCTGGCGGTGCCTACAGCCACAGTGATGTCCTGGCGATATGCTGACCAGACAAATTCATATGAGGCTACTAGAATCTGCGATTAAGATTCTGTAAACTGAATAATCGCGGAAGGGCAGAACTAGTTACGTGCGAGAGTTCAAGATATCTATGACCCAAGATATGTTCGCAGAATTTTCTAAGGACAAAGAGGAGGCCGAGAGCCTTCAACATTGCCTGTGTGAATTCCTCACACTTTCTAAACACGGAGTAGAAGGAACAGACAAAGATTTGAGGGCCTTTGTGGGGTTCATTAATTCCACCTCCCACAAACCTTCGTAAATTGAATAATGATCTACATCATCCCGATAACGTGGAATAATAATGGACCATCATTAATCTGACTGTGACTGATCGTAAGTAGATATTACGAAAATCGCTGTTATAATCTAACGTAACCTAATAAACCTAGTACATACTTTTCACTGAGGACTAAGCTAAACCTTCTCCAATCTTCGACAAATTAGTCATATTCTCAAATTAGCGTTTCTTTTTCATTTGACCATGGTCCCAGACAGAAATGTATCTCTTTTGGAAACATCTACGATTTTTCGATCAAACTATCGTTCAATATTTCATGGTCGTCAAAATGAAAACTGTATGTTTGTGGAAGAAAAATGATGAAGGAGATCTACTGGACATTGGGTGTGCTGGCAGGTCGGAGACATTTTCAACAAAAAGATAGAATAAAATACGAAAAATGGCAGAATATAAGGAGGGTGTTAAATTCACGGACAATGACCAATAGATCCGATCAATGAATCGGAAAATGATCAACAATGGGGGAAAGAAGTCTGACGGTTGATAATTCAGCATCATGTTTATTCGACAACATGAAGAAAATTGGTCATTAATGCTGATTCTAACAATAAAAAACTAATCAAAGATAGGACTTGCTTCAGTAGGAGGATACAAAGCGAAGAAATCTGCGAGGATAGTGTCGTTGGGCTATAATAATTATCGCGGTAGTAACTACCACTCGTTGAAAAAATTTTCAAATGACGGTTTCTACTGCACAAACAAATATTTAGAATCTCTACAGAACAGGACTCAATTCTCAATGCTACAGGGTTTCCCACTAGGAGGTTAATATAGCGGCAAGTGATAGTACTCACCTAGACGAACCAAAAATTGTATGGCAGGGGGAGGCATATCAACCGTTTGGGAGTTACAGGATGATTAAGAAAAAAAGCTAGTTTTTCACAAAACACCCTGTATTTTAAAAACTACAGTACGTATGGTCACAGTTAAGAGCTCGTTGTATGCAGAAATTCGTGGCCTTTTCAACTTAAAGAGGAAAGTCTACAGTTTACAGTTTTTGTAAAAAAAAGTTATGTTAACGACCTTTTTGCAAAAATAATAGATGTTAAATTAAAAAAAAAAGGTTAGAAAATCCGAAATTGTTAATTTAGACAACCATAATAGGAGACGGGTATGGGACTGATTGAGCAGTCGTTGAAGTTCTGCATACAACAAGATCTTAACTGTGACCGTACACCCTGTAGTTTTTAAGATACAGGTTGTTTTGTGAAAAAACTAGCCTTTTTTCTTAATCATCCTGTAACTCCTAAACGGTTAATATGCCCCCCCCCCTGCCGTACAATTTTTGGTTCGTCTTATTGAGTACTATCACCTCCCGCTCTATTGACCTCCTAGTGGGAAACACCCTGTATAGCAGAGGCTGCATTGCCATTAGCGTTAAGGGTCATGCAGTTCCACACAAGACGAACTCAAAAATTGTTGTCATTCCACCGCATTACAAAATATAGAAGTTTAATTATTTTTTGACAACCAGTATATGCCAGCCGATTGCAATAATATTATTATAGCTACGTATAGCCATAACGCGACCCTATCCCGGAAATTCATTACCACACAAACAAGCAAACACAAATTTCCTGTGGTCCCGAAAATTGGTCAACATCCGCCATAGATATATGAAATTATCACTGGACTAAAATTGTCAAACTTAGGAACTTTCACTGAAACCAATTTTTTATTTACCTTTACTTAAATCTGCCTACCCTCCCAATGAAGGGCAGTCTTTAAGCATAAGCGCAACTGTAAGCCTAAGAGCATATCAGACAGTCTTCATTACACAACTAGGGAAGTTTGGATAATTTTGTAGTTTGAATCAACCCTTTCATTTAGAATAGACATAGTTAATAATCAAAGTAAACCTATTGTAAAAATTTGAGTCTAAAGCCCGCTGTAACCAATAATAAGTTCTCGTCCTTAGCTCAAATGTTATAACCATGAGCCTTCTCTGTGGATGGTTGAATTTAGAATTAGTTCACGCAAAACAAATGATAACAATCAGGACATACCAACGTGTGGTATTTTACTCTTTCTGCCCTATTGGATATACCTATGTATGTAGGTATATACAAACATATTTCTAGCAAGTATTAAAAATATCACACCACTTAATCTTAAAATTTAAACATCTTCTCCTCATTACTGTTGCTAAATTAAGCAAAAAACCTTTTAAGAAATAATCGCCATAAGATTAAAAAAATTTTAATTATGAATCAAACTTTTTCGTGTCTTCCAAAAAAACAAGAAAAAAAAGAGTAAATAAAATAAACCAAGGCATCCCCATTTCTGTTCAATTCTATTTTAAAAATTTTTAATCACAGAAGATTACCTGAACTCCATTTAAATGACATAAGCCAAAAAACAAGAACAAAAAAATCTAAACTAAGGGCAGAGATTAAGTGTGTACGTCTGAGCTCTTAGCCAACCACATCTGATCTCAATATTTGAAGCTGCTGGAATACATTTTGCGGCTCCAATTACCTTTATCGGACTTTTATGTATTTCTGTTGTGATTATCCTCAATCCGGTTAAGTATACCGCGCAGGTTAAGTCGGTCGGTTCGAATGACGATGCCGATATGAGCAGGGGTTTTTTTTGTTTTTTTTGTTTTGGAAAACATATGTTTCACTTTAAAACTCTTTAAC
Organism: Dioctria linearis; assembly: GCA_963930735.1. Taxonomy (NCBI): domain Eukaryota; kingdom Metazoa; phylum Arthropoda; class Insecta; order Diptera; family Asilidae; genus Dioctria; species Dioctria linearis. Next base: position 14,689,911 of record OZ005743.1, on the reverse strand, counting down.
AGATTCGTTTTGTTTTTTATTTTTCTTAATCGACAGAGACCAACGACGTTGACGACGACGACGAAGACGACAACTACTTAATCCTCCCATTCACCTTCTGAAAATTATTTTCTTCACTCGAACATAATTCTTTCATAGTCTCTGAAATAAATGATCACAGATCGCATATCTTGGAAGCAACGGTGACAGGGTCATTGGACATTCTTTGAAATATATGTCTTCCTTTTTCCCAAATCAGATATACTTTTTAAATTCAACAGAGAAGATGCCCTGCCGAAACTCAGTCGAATGATCTGAACAAAAAACTTCGCGGATAAATTTCCGAATTGATCTTCATACTAATTTTGGACGGTCAATCTTTTTCCAAACCCATAGAGCCTTGTGTTGAGGAGACGAACTGTATTGAAGACCATGAGTATTCGGCGGTATTGGTGGCAGCGACGAAGACGAAGACATAAAACAGACCAGAGTTAGACCAAAAGGGGAATGAGAAATTGAGAGGACAGAAAAAGAGGTCCACACAACTGGTGTGTGCTATCATTGTACGGCCGGGTCGCGGGAGGAATACCGGTGTCTCCTCTGTAAATAAATTAATGACATCGCGGCCTGTTATCGATGATATCTGGTTAACATCTCGACATGCATAATTTAACGAATTAACAGCGAAGTCGTTTTGTAAACGGGCCGGGCCGAGCCGGGCTTGGGATATTTATTACTTGCTTGGCATTTGCATACTCAAAACGAACACATGTAACTGAAACTGTAACAAACCGAATTTATCCTCTATTTTTTCTTTTTTTTGTGGCGGCTACTATTGATTGTGGCATCCAGCAGCAGCTGTCTTTAGTTCTCTTTTCAGATGTTTTACACTAGTTAGTAGAAAAGTATCTCAGTTTTAGATTGTCGGGTGTGTGTCATATCAGATGTTCGTTCAATTCTGAAGAAGTGTTTGGTGACTGCGACATTGATGTGACAGTGACATGAGACAAATGTATCTAAATCAGCGCGAAAATGTCATTCAATAAATTCTTCAAAGAGTAAATAAATAAAAATTGGTGCAGGAGTTTGTTTCTTAAAGGATACCCATCACACTTCAAAAGGAAGGAAACATTTATAATGATACCCCCATAAACCAATAAATTTTCTAAGTTAATTGCTGTCAAGCACCCATAACGCAAATATGCTCCTGTGGTTATTCATTTCTTGTTTATACTTTCTTCTAGTTATTTTAAAACAAAAACAACACACAACAAAAAAACACCAAAAACAGTGAAATCTGAGTTAGAAGAGTATATTAGGCCTAGAAAGTATAATGACAGCCCAACAACAACAGCAGCAGGAAAGAACCTTTCACTATATTATACGGCTATTAAGGTTTTAGTTAGGGTATGAGAACTTCTCCCTTTGTGAGGGCGCAGCGTAACCTTCTAATTTGGTCTTGTACTCAACGACTCAGAACAAGATGTCACATTTTGATATATGAAGAATGTCTGAGTGGCACGCTATGACCTGCTTCTGGTGACATATTTATTGGGGGTGAGATTTTTAGTGCGCTTTAATGTTGGCCACACAATGAGTTTTTTTGAAATTGGACTCTATGTGAGTTAGTGACTATGTATATGGATAAAGTCTAGTCGTAAATTTAGAATTCTTAAGCGTGCTATATGAGAACGCCTGGATGTATCTTTTGTGACTAAACAAACAGGTAGATTTAATGGAGTGAAGAAAATTTAAAAACAATTCTTCTTATTTGGCTCTGTTAAGACCAATCACCTGCTTTTAATATTTTGTCTAAATTGTATACAGAATGTTGAGTAAATATTTTTATGAGTTCATTTTTCAATGGAATAGCTTTTGTTTGTTTTTTTTTATTCATATATATTATTAAGCTAAGCGCAGGGGATATCCTATGATGCAAAGCAGAGCATAACAGGAAGGAGATATGGAAAGGAATTTTTGATGAAGAGATTGGCGGGAGGTGCTGATATATGTCACCCTGAAACTATGATTTATTTAGTATGGATACAAGATTTGAATCTTTTTTTTTTAATAACGGTGATTAATCGGGTGATAAAGATACAGAGAGAAATTACTACATCGTGCCCATCCAACGGTGGCCAAAAGGCGGCTCGCGAACCACATGCGGCTCTTTTTGAGTTTTATTGCGGCTCAATTAAAAAAAATTCATAAATACTTTCTACTAGGTTTTGAGCATGTAAAATATCTTTAAATAGAATTTAATAAAATAAATAAATAATAAAAATAAATATTAATTCGATTTAACGATGTTTATAGCGAACGTTATGACGGGTCGAATATATGTGTGTGTGTGTGTGACTAATACATGTATTCGTTTGATTTGATGCATATGTTTTTATAGCCTGTTCGGCATAAAAAGAATAAACACGCGTAACGTCGGGTATTGTTCACTGTAACACCTATAACCAGTGTCGTAAATCGAGCTTTTTCGTTCAAAGGGAGAGAAAATATTATTTTTTACAAAAAGTTCAAGTTCTCCGAAAAGGTTTAAGATATTATTAATTGCGATTGAGAAGATAAGTGAATATTTGATCGAGACATATCAAAAGAATTCTAAATAATATTCAAACAATTAAAAATATATTGATCTTGAATTTGATGTTGAACAACGCACGCCGATGATGACCTTGGGAAACCGATGTTAGCGCGCATTGCTTTGTTTTGTTCTTTTATGGCCGGACAGATTATACCCGTACCAAAGTATAAATAAAGAGACAGAGAGACAAAATTTTTATCAAATAAAATTCCCCGAATCTATTTCGAGCAAACCAATGTAAACAGAAGAACGTGCTGTTCAAATATCATGGAATTACAACAACAAACATTAGAATTCCTGCGAAAAACATTGGTACAATCCACTTAATATTTCAGAAAAACCACAATTAGCAATTCTTATTCGCCTCGTTTTAGAAAATGCAGTAACGAAAGAGGAGTTGTTAGATTTAATTGCTTTGAAAGATACGACTCACGAAATCGATATAAAAGAAGCTGTTGATAGTGCACTCCAACAGAAAAATGATCCAAAAACTTAATTAGTCAGAGTTGCGACTGATGGGGCAGCAGCAATGGTTGGACTGAAAATGGGATTATTTTGCCTTTTCAAAAAAGATGCAAGTATACGTAATTTTATACCCATGCATAGTATTCTGCCTCGCGAACATTTTGTTGGAAAATATTTTAATTTTGAAAATGTATTTACTCCTGTTATAAAAATTGTAAATTTTGTAAGGACAAATGCAAAAAATCATCGTCATTTTCGTAATTTCATTAATGATATTGACGAACCATGCGCAGATTTATCTCTGTATTGTATTGTAAGATGGTTATCCACACATATAACGTTTTAAACAAATTTGTTAACCTATTTGATCCTATAATTGAATTTCTTAATATAAAAAATCAATCATATCCACAATTAACAGATAACTAATGGATCCATGACTTAATGTTTTTCACCGATACAATGGAACATTTGCGTAATTTAAATTTAAAAATGCAAGGAAAAAATAAAAATATTGCAGATTTAAGCCAAATTATTTACAGTTTCAAACCCAAATTATAACTATTTCGAAAAGATATAAGCGAAAAAACTTTTAATCATTTTCCGCGTTTACAAAAAGCTGATACAACCCTCTTCTTAAAGCTATAAAAAAATATGATACAAAATTAGGCAACATTTTGGAAGATTTCGAGATGCATTAAAACCATCTATCGCATTTTTAATAAATCGATTTGAAGTTGATATAATTTCGAATGGTTTTCCGATTTCTAAAGCATTACTACATGAAACAGCGGAAAGAGAAATGTAATTAATAGAAATGCGACAAGGTCTAGGACTAAAATGTATCATAAATCTGCAACTTCAGTTAATGAATTTTGGAATGCCGTACCATCAGAAAAATACAACCACTTAAAAAATATTGCAAATCGATTATTGTCAATTTTCGGAACAAGATACAGTGTTGAATCACTGCATTCAATAATGAAATATATTAAATCTCAATTTCGGTCCCAATTAACAAACGAACATTTCCAGCAACTAATAAGAAGTGCAATTACTAATTATGAGCCTAATATTAAAAAACTTATTTCAATAATTCTATGTAAGTGAATATAATTATGTATTACATATGTAGATATTTATATTTATATATTTTTTTTGTAAGAAAAAAATGGTATAATTAAATAATTAATATGACTCTTGAATTTTTAATAAAATTTCTTCCGTATAATGAGAGGGAAGCAGGAGGTACAATTCACTGGATGCCCGTTTTCTACGTTTTTTTGAAGAGGCGAATTTTTTTCCGATTTGGCTCTTAAACATTTTCTATTTTTCAATACGGCTCTAAGTATCACCAAGTGTGGCCACCCCTAAAAATGAATGAGTTATTTTAAAAGAATTACAACCATGCTCAATCCTTCTAAAAATACTGTATGGTTTCTTCCATCGCTCTAGGTTTCTAATTATAATTATAATAAATTATTATATTTAAATTTTCCGTAATTGAGGAGATTTCATGTAAAAAACAAAAATTTTGTAAAATTTTAAAGTTCTCATTTTTTTCCTCTAAAATCGGCTTTTCTATAAAATTTTATAAAAATGGAAATAAATCAGGGAGCGAAAATAACTGGAATTTTGAAAATTTTAAACAAAAAAAGCTGGGATAAATCATGATCGTGGAATTTAGTGGAATATACCAAAAGATGTCTTGTGAAACCCGTTTCGATTCCTGTAAAGCTTTTGGGAACTTAACTTTTTATTAAAAAAAAGCTCAAAAAACCAAGCTGGAAAGGCTTTTTATTTTATCTGGCAAAAATAAAAAGTCAGCTGGACCAGTACACACTAAATTCAATTTCTCCTATATGCCCACAAGTAACTGCTTTTACATTTATACAATTTTTTTCAGCTTTTTTAATCTTAATTTTATCCCATGGACAAGATGATGTACCTCTGATCCCAACAAAAGAATGAAAAATTAGATTGAATTTCAATAATTCTTGCTAACACAAGCCAAGATAAACGCAAAATAAAAATTCCAAATTCCTACAATTAAAAATAAAATATGCAATAATGGCAATATTTCAGAACACCAACTGAATTCGTAATAATTTCCACGAGTATCCAGAACTATAAATGCTCATCTGAAAGATTTAAGTGCAAAACTGAAGGAGTTTCTTTCATAATTCTGCCATTTAACTTCTCACCTTACCGGAGGCAGGCAATGTGTATTCTGTATACAACTGCAAATAAAACCTGTAATTATTTTATACCTATATACATCCATACATACCTACATATAAGCAACCAGGGCGTGTAAGGGTTATTTATTCCCGAAATGTGCAATTCAATCCACACATTGTATAAAAGCAAGCTAAATTAATTATTTTTTGCTTCTTATGCAGATCTAATTACACATCTGGATAGAATCTCGTAGATTCCCCCTTTTTGTATATCTTTTAGGTGATAGGTATATAGCAAATTTTAGTCCTAATCACACACTTTTCGGGGTGTAATTATATAACTGACATCAACATATGCGCCTAAACGGATTTATGATGTTTTAATTGTTTTTTAATTAAACAACCAAAAGTCCTTGCCCTCACAAATTGTAATAAATTTCTTTTTCATTTCGGAGCAAATATGAAATTTATTTAAGAGCTTTAAGAGAACTTTTACTTTTAGATGCCTCTTTGGGTGAAGCATATCTATGTTTAATTTTTTATAGTACTTTTCTATTAGAAATTTATTTTTGTGCATATTATTGTTTTTTTTTAAGCTGATTCGTTCTTATTTGGCCAAAATGATTTTATCTATACTCTAGAAATAAAATGTATTTTTAAAATTTAATCATTAGAAACTGAATTGTATTCGAATTTATGTATGTTCCTTCTTACAAATATTGGCAATTTTCGTTAGAGTTTCAATGAGAAGGTCATGTGGTCATATAATGAAATCTAATATACATCATATGTCAAAACTTAACTTGACGAAATATTTCATTGAAAAACATGGAGAATAATAAGGGACCAAGAATCGATCCTTAAGGCACACCACAAGATATCGGTAAAAAGGAAGAATAAATTCCGTTCATGTAAACTGCCTGTTATCTGTAACTCAAGTAGGGTAAAGTCTCAGTTATGAGCCCCGCTTAAGGAATTTTTGAACTTTTTTTCCATTCTGATATCAACAAATTTTACATTGTAAAGCTTTCAAATAGTTGTTGTTTCTCCTAATACTATTTTAAACAACTTTAAAAGTAAATCAGGACATAAAACTAAATATGTTGAAAACTATCAAGTAAATTTACGGTAGCGATTTAAGTTCCAGTTTCGAGCCCCCATATCTCCAATTACGAGCCTTATAATTTGTCCGATCCGAGCCCCCTTCAAGTAGAAATCATAATCTCGAAATAAAATATTTTTGATGTTTCAAACATATATTAAAAAGTAAGAAAATAGAAAAAATAACAGATAATAAAAAAAGAGTAAACATAATAAAATATTTTTGTTTCAAACACAATGTTTTCCAGAAAGAAAATAAAACATTCATCCATTTAAAAAAGAAACAAATATTATATTCATAAATACTTAACTATTTAGAGCACAATTTTGCAATTGGAGCAGATACATTCCAGACTCGGTTCATTTATATGACGAGCGCATTTAAAGCAAGGCCCAATTTTAAAGTTATTTTTTTACATAAATTTTCTGGATACACCGTTTTGTTTTATTACTTTTATTTTTGGTATATTTCCTTTTCTAACCCTGCCACTTTTTCCAACTCCATGGACTTCTTTTTTTTTGTACGTTCGATTTCACGTTCATATTTTTTCTTTGCTATTTGTTCAGCTTTCTCTTGTTTAATTTTCTTACTTTCTGCCTTTCTCTGTAAGTTTTCCGCTTTTAATTTTTCTTGAGCACTTTTCTTCTCAATTTTAGCTTCTTCCGCTTTTTGAAACGGTGTTGAACAGATAATGAAATTTTGCTCTCTCACATTCTTTGTATATTTAAACGAGTAGGTTTTTCACAGCAAAAAATCTATTATTTCCAACTGCGCTTCTTCAGCAATAGCTATGGGCACATCGTTAAAGTCGAATTCAATATCGACCTATAAAAAGCAATTTCACATTTTAAAATTCGAAAGTAAATAAAACGATTTTTATCAACTAACTCCCGCGAAAAATCAACATTTCCAACCGTATTGGAGAGTAATTCTGAAAGGATATTTTGTTTGACATTTTCTGTTGCTTGAACGTTCTCTTCTTTATCATATTCTTGGGATATTTTCTTCAATCAGCTGAAAAAAAGTTATTTTTAACAAATAAAAAAATAAACCAGCGATGTCCTTACTTTTCGTAAACCTTTCGGAATTTGTATGTATAATAAAAGAAAATCTTCTGAGTATGTAGAGGTCGAATTTTTAAAATCCTTGAGATTTTGTAATTTATTGTTTCCAATGATGTTCTTAAAATCTTCATATGTGAGATTATTGTGCGACTCTTTTTCAGATGGATCTAACACTTTTTGCATAGTTTGTGATTTCATGCCTAAACATTTTGAATAATCCAGTAAATTAGGGTCGAATGGATGAACACCACAAGCTCTGAATTCATTCGATATTGTGTCTTATTTTATGCAGCTGTAAACTACTACTCTTTGAAAGCTTCCTGTCAATATTGTTTCATCTGCAAGTCTGAACTTCATTTTGCCAGCCGGCTTTTAAAGGCTTAAAAACAGATACATCAGCTGGCTGGAACACTCTTGTCGCATTGGGGTAGAGACAAATTAATATGATTTCCAATTCCTTACATAGTTTAGATAATTCATACGAGAAATGCGTGCGGTGACCGTCTAGGAATATTATTACAGGAAATTTTCTATTATTTTTGACAAGATCTGTATAATAGACGTTCTGAGTATAGTTTAAAAAAAACTTCAGAAGTCATCCGTCCGCTATCCGACATTTGCCACGCGATTCTATCCGGCAATGAATTAGTTATATCATTCTCTTGTACGGATATATAATTGTTGGTGTTATAACAAGCCCATTATCGGAAAATGCAAACATAACTGTAAAATTTTCTATAGCATGTCGTCTATCTATTTTGGAGATATTTATCGTACCTTCGGAGGTTGAAAAATGAAAACCCCATATATTAAACTGCGTTCGAAAGATATTTTAATCTACCTTTTGTAGCCAATACTTTTTCGCCTTTCGGACACATTTGAAAGTTCGTTTCGTCACCGTTGAATACCCTAGTAGGATCTTTCAACACATCGAAATAGTCCTTCTATTTCAGATACGTTTCAATTTAATTAAAGCATTTTCGAAGATCTGTCTCCGACACCTTAAAACTCGCATCCGTTATTGCTTCTAGAATCCTAGAGGATAAGCTTGGATGCCTCCGAAGAAAACACTCGGATCATTTCTTGCCTGGTATATTTTACACGAAGGGTTTTTTTCTAAAGCAAGCGTCTAAAAACGTTTGACGAAATTTTGAACATGGTGTCTTCGTTGAGGAAAACCTTTACCATTATCCAAAAGCCAAATTAAAATTTTTTCCTCTTCTTCTGTTATTAGAATTGGGGCAGGACCAGTAACCGGTTTTCTGGTTCTAAAATGCATTATATTTTGCAGAGTTGGACGAGGAATGTGAAAAACTCTTGAGGGCTGATGGATCAACAAACCATTCTTTATTTCGTTTAAGGCTTTGTGCAAATCTTCGTAGGTATATATTCCCTTTGGTGCCATTTCTTCGTAAATGAGAATAATCTACATTGATTCAAAACATATTATAGTCAAATTTTGTCAGAGTCTACAAGTTTTCATAGGATATAGTTAGTATATAATCCAAATTTTTAACCCTTATTTTAGCAAACGTGAAGAAAATTGAGTGAGGGCTCAGAATTGGTGCAAGGTTTTTTTTTCAAAGGTCCAATTGCGAGCCTCTCGCTCGAAAATAGAATTTCGTCGTTTTTCAATCTAGTTCTGCGAGCCCCCGAAAATTTGACAAAACCACGAAAAGTTATGGACTGAAAATTATAATTTTTGCAATTACAAACGTAATTTTAACTAACTAACTTTACATAAATAATATTACCTACTATACATTTTGAAACAAAAAGTGTCTTATAAGAGTAACTTTACTTATGAAATTTAATTAAATTCATTCTACTTATGTAGGACACACTTCAAACAGGTACTCACAAAACATAATTCGTACTCTGAATAAAAAGCGTTTCACCGCACAGTTGTGAAGAATTTAATTAGCTAAAAAACTAAAGAAAGAGGAAATTTCTCCAGAATACTTATTTACTGGAGAAAAATGGACTGGGGGCTCGTAACAGGTGCAGGGGCTCGTAACAGGTGCAGGGGCTCGTAATTAGGTACTTTACCCTAATTGAAAATCAAATCAGCTGCCTGAAATGAAAATTTAAAATATTTACTGAGCTTACGATAGCCTACCAAAAGCCTTGACTAAATGTCATGTAAGAGTTCATTTAGAATCAAAAAATTGAAAATTTCAGGTGCATAATTTTCTCCACTATTGTAGAAATATATGGTAGCATACTAATTGGATGATACTCCATATATTGCGTCTGTATATCCTTAGGAACAGGAACTATCTTTGAAGATATCCAAGCTCTAGGAAAGATGGAACTTGTGAACCGAGTTGCGAATGTGTGACAGAAAGGATCGCAAATTAGCACATTTTTACAAATTTCTTTTGATGTTGTTCCACAGGATTTTGTTAGGGAGTTTAATATTTAGAATGGACGAATAATAGCGAAATTTATCTTTGCGGATAGCAGACACTCTCCTGTTTCGTAGTAATCGACATTCCTCATGAAAAGCCGATAATCTATAACGCTTCCATTTATCATAAGCAAGATTTCGTCCAACAATTAGATTTCGAATATGAAAAGAAAAACAGAAAATCTATGATAATTTTAGTAATGACAGGAACATGTTTTTCATACAAATAACTTAAAGTAGAGTTTAGAAAATCTACTTGATCCTCTACATTGGGCAAATGAAATGTAGAACCTCCAATATACAGTTCTACACCCTTAAGCAATGCTTCCTGATCAGCAATAGCTCTGGCGTTCGTCGAGTGCGTTTGCATTTGCTTGCCTTTCCTGATTTTATTTTAAACTTTTCAATTGTTGCGTTAGTTTTTCTAGTTCCCAAATCAATCATAACCAGAGGCAGCACAGCAAGAGGTAAACATGAGTTCATCTCGTTCATTATCGACAACGGTTTTCTCTGAATCAAATTTGAGAATTGCAACTGAAATACCGCAGTGCGAGAATTTTTCATCTATATCCGCTGAGCACAGTTGATGGGTCAACTTCTACTCCTACTATAATAGTTAATGAAGCTCTGCCTATTAATGATGCTGCTGACGCTGAAAAATGGTCCACGGTTGCAAGAAAGAAAAAATCACATAAAAGAGTAATTCGATCTGATTACACCAACAACGATTTGAAAGTTGTCGGTGCTTTGAAATGGTTGCATATTTCTCGACTCCATCCTGACACTTCTGAAGAATCTTTGATTGGTTTTTTCGCTGATCGGCTAAAGGTTACTGTTGATCACTTAATTTGTAAACGTCTTACTAAAAAAGATGTCGACAACAATACTCTAAAGTACGTTACGTTTAAACTTGGGGTTAATGTTAATGTTAAGAGTAGGGGCGACTTGGCCTCCAGGACCTTGCGGACACCGCGACCATAGTTGATCTATTGTGCCTTCCCCTATAGTGATTAGGCAAAATCGAGTCTTTTAACGAGCTCGATTATTGCTTTCGGAGTTAGATTGCAGACATTATCTGGAGAGATAAGTTCTTTTCCAGTGATTTGCATCCATAGACCTGCAAGTGCTGGGCACTCGCATATAACGTGCATCGAGGTTTTATCTTCCTCTTCGCACAGTCGACACAGTTCACTGTCGCATTTGCCTATCTTCTTCAGTAAGTGGCGGAAGGGGCCATGACCAGTGACTGCGTTAGTAAATAGTCTGAGTGACTGTCTGCTAAGTCCAATAAGTTGACGCAACAGGAAATAAGAAGGATTGAAAAATTTCTTCGCCTGCCTCATACCGGGCGCGCTACGCCAAAGGAGATCCAGTTGCCTGTTTTCCCACTTCAGCAGTTCCCCCCTAAAGTGGCTTTTTGGTAGGCAAAATGTCGGATAGGGACCAATATACGGACAATCAGCTCCGGTTTTAGCCAGTTCATCCGCTTTTTCATTACCATCCACACCTTCGTGTCCAGGGACCCAAACCAAGGTTACTTGGTTGTCCCTAGACAGTAGTTGGAGTTTCGAGTAGCAGCTCCAAACTAATTTCGACTCAAAGGCTTGAGAGGAAAGAGCTAGGAGCGCAGCTTGGCTGTCTGAATAGATGTAGATGTTGGAGTCTTACAGCCCTTATTTAGGCTTTCCCGAGCTCCAACCTCTATAGCATAGACTTCCGCCTGGAAAATGGAAGGTGAGACACCAAGCGGACTGGATAGTTCCACTTCTTGACCAATCACCCCTGCGCCTGTTTTCCCGTCCTTCCGGGATCCGTCAGTATACTATACTTGGGCCCGTTGCGGGAGCTGGAGTTCTCTGTCTAGTATCTGGCTTATTTTATTAATGGTTACCTTGTCATCTCTTTCAAAAGAGAATCTCTTGGCCATAGTTTCTTTTGGAGCTTCTAGGTCGTTAATGTTAACCTGCTGATACTGAGATGACCCACCCTGGAGGAGGTGCAATCATCTGACCTTTTTTTCGAAGCATACTAGCTGCAGCTTCCCTCTGAATAAAGAGATAGAGAGGCTGTAAGCCAAGAATGGCTTCAAGTGCTCGTTGAGGACATGATGTAAAGGCGCCAGTGGCGCCTAAGCATGCCATCCTTTGCACCTTGTCAAGGGTTCTTCTGGTGGTTCGTTGCAATCTTTTAGGCCACCACACATTTGCCCCATAAGAAAGTATGGGTCTGACTATGCCTTGGAAGATCCATAGGGTCATGTTGGGTTCAGACCCCACTTTTTCCCGAAAAGCCTGTGGCAAGAACTGAATGCCCACATGGTTTTGTTTGTTATCATTTCCAGGTGGGGATTCCAGGTAAGATTGCTGCCTAGGATTATTCCTAGATATTTTGCTTCTTTGGAATATTCTACTGCAATTCCATATAACTTAGGAGGTGGAATCTGAAGGCTCCTTTTCTAGTAAAGGGAACTAGCACTGTTTTACCTGGGTTTATTGATAGTCCCCATGTTCTGGCACCATCTTGGTAACGATGTTAAAAGCAGTTTACATAAGCTCTGGTAAAGCTGATTCAAACTTTCCTTTAACACAGATGACAATATTATCAGTGTATCCTTGGGCCTTAAAGCCGGCCTCTTGGCGTAAGTTTAGTAGCTCATCCACAACTATTAGCCATAGAAGGGGCGATAACACCCCACCTTGTGGGCAGCCTCTAGTGGCCATGATTGTTGTGGATTCACCGTTCATGGTAGCTGTTATGTAGCGTTTCTCAAGCATGTTGCCAATCCATCTGACAATGCAGGTTTCTAGGCCTCTATCCTCGGATACCCCCTTGATCGAGTCAAAGAGAGTGTTATCGAAAGCGCCTTGTATGTTCATAAAGGAATATATAAGGACCTCCTTTTCCTGTGAGGCTTTCTCGATAAGCTGTACCAGACTGCTGAGAGCGTCCTCGGTGGATTTTCCGGGTTGGTAGGCATATTGATTGGCATTAAGTGGACAGCTTTTGAGGGACGTCGTCCGAATATAGTTGTCTATTATTTTCTCTAGAGTTTTCAGGAGAAATGAAGTCAGACTGATAGGCCTGTATGATTTTGCCTCGCTGGGTGGTTTTTTACCCGATTTCGGTATAAAAACAAACCTTGGTTAGTCTCCATGCCTTAGGGATGTATCCGGTGCACAGACTGGCCCTAAATATCTCAGTGATGAGAGGCTTAATATGATCCAGCGATTCTTGCAGTAACGCCGGAAATATGCCATCGCCACCAGGAGCTTTAAAAGGTTTGAAGGACTTGACAGCCCATCTCACTTTGGCTTCGGTGACAATTTTCTTTGCTGATGGGTAATCCCTGTTTAGCACCACTGGTATCACTGAGGATCTGGCGTCTACGTCGGCCGCCTCGGTCACAAAGTTGCAGAGTGGGAAGTGCGTTTTGAGAAGGATCTCTAGCGTTCCCTTGGTATTGACGGAAAGGCTTCCATCACAGTATTTGATGGAGCCAATGCCGTTGTATTGATCCGTGAAAAAGGCTTTTTGGAGTCGCGAAGCTTTTGAGGTACTCTCAATTTCTTCGCAGAATTTTTTCCAGCTCCCTCTTTGGATCTCCTGAGCTCTTTATTGTATTCCGTTAGAGCTGTTTTATATGCCTCCCATTGTTGAGTGGCCTTAGCTCTGTTGAAATGCTTCCTCAGGCTTTTCCTTAATTTACCGAGCTGACTGTTCCACCAAGGAACGTCCTTTTTCCTTTGGATGGTGGTAATAGGGCAGCTCTCTTCATAAGCTCGAATGAGCGTTGTTTGAAGATGATTTGCTATAAGATCCACTTCTTCGATGGATTTGATCCTTTTTGGAAGGCCTATTAGTTCCTCTTGGACCAGGGCCTTGTATGCTGCCCAATCTGTCCTTTTGGGATTCTTATGTGTTCCTTCCTTGTCTGTAGAGCTTCAATATTGAATCTTATGTACCTGTGATCGGATAGTGAGGCTTGGTTTGAGACATGCCAGTTCGTGACCAGTTCAACACCTTGCCTATTGATGATTGTCAGGTCAAGGACTATCAAACTTGGGGTACTACAACATCTTGCAGAAAATTTGCTATGTTCTTCTTTCTGGCCAGCTGGAGTTACGATTCGGTCATTCAAGTTCATTCCAAAAAACGAGGAAAAAACACAAAATGCTGTGCTCCCAAACTAATACAGCTTGGTGTGGCGTCATTATCTGCGCTATCAAACAAAACGAGTCTGTCTATTTACTATTGTAATGTTGGTGGAATGCGAACTAAATTAAATGCTTTTTACTTGGCTGTAATGGAAAATGATTATGATGTGATCGATCTCAGCAAGACACTCACCATAATCGTTCGAATTTGATCAGTATGAAAATCAATTTATCATGTACCATTGGTATCCTAGATCAGCTTTTTGTTTCCTTAAAGATGAAAGGGGAACATAATAATTACTTGTACCTTGGTGTAAGCTATATTCCACCAAGAAGTAGCATGGAACTATATAAACTGCATATTGACATTGTTTTTGCTATTTCACATTCAATTGATGGAAGTGATTCTATTTGTTACGTTGGCGGATGAGGACAAGAATTTTCTTGCCTTGAATGTAACGCAAGAATTTGAGTCGAATGTAATTGACAATCTCTTTAGCATGAATTTATCGCAAGTAAATAATGTTTTTAATTCGTTTAATAAGCTTTTGGATCTTGCCTTTGTTGATATGGAACTATGTACTAGCGTAAAGGAAGTAGAAAATCCATTAATTCCAACTGATTGCCATCATTAACCTATTGAGCTAAGTTTATCTGCCTATAGTTCTGTTTACTCTAGCAATACAGTAGTTAATTATTACGATTTCTTAAATACCAATTTTAATGTTTTAAATGAATATTTTAATTCTATTGGCTGGTCTGTAATATATGTTTGTAATGATCTTTGTAAAATGTATGATCGGTTCATTGGTATTTTAATGGATGGTATCAACGCTTTGGTTCCATCAAAAGACAGAAAGAACACCTTACACCCTGCTTGGTACAATCGTAGTTTGTTACGTCTAAGGCATGCTAAAAGTAAAGCTCATAAAGCATATAAAACCAGTGGGACTTGTGCTGATAGAAATAATTTTTTGCGTCTACACCCCGAATTTCATTTCTTGCATAGATTTCTGCATAAGCAATATTTGTGGGACTTAGAATCCAAGATTAAAAGAAATTCTAAAGCTTTCTGGACGTATATAAATAATAAGCGTTCTGGTACATGTTATCCCAACTTAATGCATTTTGGAAACAATTCTTCAAATAATATTCAATCCATATTTAATTTATTTGTTACTTACTTTGAATCCGTTTATAATGATTCTAATATGACCTTATCAGACTGTGATTACTCATATCTCCCGTCAATGGTGGACTTGAGTGCGATACAGTTGGGTGAGGAAGATGTTTGAAGAGCCCTTTCTACTTTAGAAATTAATTATTCCCACGGGACTCATTTGATATCTACTGGACTTCTGAAAATGTGTGCTTCTTCACTCTTTTCTCCTTTAACGTATATCTTCAATTCATTTCTGTCTTCTGGATATTTTATTGATGAATGGAAAAATTCTTTTATTATACCTGTTTTCAAAAGTGGCTGAAAACAAATGATAGACAATTATCGCCCTATTTCAAAGCTTTATCCAATTCCTAAGTTGTTAGAGTCTTTAGTTACTGAAAAAATTTACGATTCCGTAAAACTCGGGATTTGCGACGAACAACATGGTTTTGTTAAGGGAAAATCTACTAATACTAATTTAATAATTTTTTGTAATAAGGTAATCAATGCTATTGAGTCAGGTAAACAGATTGATGTGATCTATACAGATTTCACGAAAGCCTTTAATAAGATTAATCATACACTTTTGATTGGTTGGCCGCATACAGTTCGTGAGAAAATTGGTAACTGTAAGTCTCAGGCGATTCATGTGAGGCCAGGCGTACCACAAGGAAGCCATATGGGTCCTATTCTGTTTATTCTTTTCCTCAATGATATTATCTCCTGTTTTTCATTCGCTAATTGCCTTCTTTTTGCAGATGATTTAAAGCTCTTTATGACTATAAATACCTTTAGTAATTGCATGGAGCTTCAACAGGATTTGAATAGTCTGGAATCCTGGCGTATGGCAAATTCATTCGAACTAAATGCCTCTAAATGCAAAGCAATGTCCTTTTATCATTTAGCACATCACATATCCTTTCCTTATAGTGTCAGAAATGTTATTCTTGACAGACCTTCAAATATAACTGATCTTAGTGTAATATTTGATAAGAACATATCGTTTAAAGAGCATATCGATTATGTTACATCTAAAGCTTTTCAGTTGCTAGGATTCTTAAAGAGGCAGATAGGTGAATTTAAAGATCCCTTAACAATAAAATCTCTATATTTTTCATTAGTACGGTCCGTGTTAAAATACGGATCCGTTGTATGGATGCCTACTCAAATAACTCATATTAGACATAATGAGCGGATTCAAAGAAAATTTACACGATTTGCTATGTCAAAACTAAATTGGGATCTTACGTTGGACTACAAATCACGTTGTCTTTTATTAGGATTGCATTCCTTACAGTCTAGAAGAGTCATAAGTTCAATAATGCTGGTCTATGATGTACTTAGTTGTAGGGTTTCATGTCCAGAACGGCTATCTTCAATTCCCTTCTATATGCCTCAAAGATAAATTCGTCCTAGACGTTTATTGGTTGTACCCTTTCATAGATCGAACTTTGGTTACCGTGGACCTATCACACAGGCTATTTCTAACTTCAACTTGGTTGATTTATTACATGATTTTAATTTATCTAGAGAGAGATTTAAGATAATTATTTTGGAATTTTTCCGCTTAAGCTTTATAGATTTGTAATATAGTTTAGTTTTTTAAATAACTTTTGATTTGATTTGTTTTGATGAATTCAATATTATATACATACTTATTTGTATAAATTCTTGTAATCTGTAGGATTTCTTTCGTAGATTGAAATAAACGAAATGAAATGAAATGAAATACCTTTATAATAAAAATAGGAAAAAGAACTAGTTTCGCCTGTGTTATTACACTGAATATCATATGTTAACATGATCATGTCATGGTCGGATATTCCTGAGAGGTATATTTGTTGGAAAAACAAAACCTTCGACAAATTCGAAGTATTTAATTAACACGTTTAACAGAGAGGATGTTCTATAGAAGATGACTCTCTGTATTTCTCTCTCTATTTCCTACTCTAATATGTCTCTATTAGGTTGAAAGTGTTACACTAATAATTTTACATTTGTGGTAGGAGAAAATAAAAAAAAAAATATAAAAATAAAAAATAAAATAATAAAAAACTTTAAGTTAACCCAGAAACAATTAAAACATTTTGCTATCGACCGTCCAAACAAAATGTCGTCACAATCGTTGCCCTCATCGTTGTCTTTATTTAAAAAAAAAAAAAAAAAAAAAAAAACTCATTGAAACCTAGCCTCCACGAAAAATACAAAATTTTTCTCATTGCAATTACTCAACTCTATAACTAGTGGGAAAGTAACTATCCCTGTGGAGGTATTTTGTTTAATACAAGTACCGGCTAGTAAGATCCCCTCTTACCTTAAAGAATTATTATGCAACCATAAAGAAACTATCTGAACAACAACAAAAAATCACTGATAAAGATCTCAAAATTATGAAGAAAAAAAATGATTTCTTTTATTTCTTCAATAATGACCTTCTGAACTCCTTCGGTGGAATCTTCAACTTATTCCCTGACATTATCAA
Organism: Dioctria linearis; assembly: GCA_963930735.1. Classification (NCBI taxonomy): domain Eukaryota; kingdom Metazoa; phylum Arthropoda; class Insecta; order Diptera; family Asilidae; genus Dioctria; species Dioctria linearis. The sequence continues at coordinate 14,672,317 of OZ005743.1, read as the reverse complement.
CACAACTCAAAGAATAAGGGAATCGTGCAGTGCATGCGGCTAAGATGTTAGACTAGATTAGTGGGAGAGAGCCTGTTAGAGCGGCAGTGGGGAAGGGGAAAGGACATATAAAGGAAGGAAAAGGCAAAAATTGATTGATCGAATATCGTGGAATAAAATTGCACAGGAAAAGTGCTCAATGTGCTATAATTGCAGGTATCCATAGCACTCTAACAGGCCATTAAAATCCATCTTTTGTGGTGCCCTCTTCGGCACATTGTTAACTATAAACAGGGCGCGATTCCCTACAATGTGTAAAACTGTAAGTCACGTTCGATAGAGTTGTTGTTCAGGTTGCTGATATTAAGTGATAATTGCTCTTGTTAAATTTGTTTTTTTTTCTCAATATATAATTTTCAAATTATTATTGATCTTTTGATGATATTTGCTGTATCGATTTAGATGTGATCTTTTATTTTGCATTAAGGTGACTTTGATTGATCTAGAGGAGAGTTTAAATTGCACAAATTTGAATTGGGATAAGGTACCTAGGTATATGTAGTATATAGATGCAATGAAGAAGATTTATTTTCTTTCGAATTATATCGCTAATTTAGAAAATTATATACCAAGGAATTTTTATTATAGGTATAAGATCTGAGAATCAAGAAGAAAAAACAAGGGTGATCTTAACACCTCTGAGTGAGACAGACTTAAAGGTAATAAAGTCAAAATAAAACCATGAGAAATTCAACAATTTTATGAATTGTATCTTTAGCAGAGATATAAAAATCTGGCTTTGCTGAGTTTTATGAAGGTCATATATGTAGTTGAAACAAGGTGACGCTGTTGACTTTAAAATCTGTACTTATTATAAGTCATATTGATCGCTAAGGTTCATAAGATGATATACCGTAATTTGGGATGACTTGGCTTGAACTTATGGTACTTATGGAGTCAAAAGTTTACAACAGAAAATTTTAATATTTCTGATGACGTCACGTTCATTATATATATATTTAATAATCAGTGGTCTGTTTGTGAATGCAAAACGGATATGTATCAGGAAAGGCTAGAATCGATACTGCTTTTTTACATATTTGTTATCATCGTTGTTCTTGTTATCAACTATTTTACTTTAATTACTTTTTATTTATTTTATTTTTATTTTTTATTTTATGTTTTAATTTTACGAATTTTTAGTGAGATTTTAGTAAAATAAATAACAATGAATAGTTGAACTGATTACTTTCAGTTATTTTTTAAATATTTTGTTCTATATTGTTATTTTTAGGTACTTTTTAGGATTCCATACCCAAAATGTATCAACGCGACCTTATTACTAAGCCTCCGCTGTCCGTCCGTCGGTCTGTCAGCGGGTGTATTTCATGAACTGCAATAGGTATACCATTGAAATTTCACAGAGTGTGTATTTCTATTGCCGCATAACAGATAATAAAAATTAAAGGGGTCCCCATACAAAAAACGTAGTTTTTGTATTCCATAGTGTTAAATCATGTACTATGGTACAGAATCTTTCGTTTGCAATTCCAACTCGCACTTGGCCGGTTTTATTTATTTTTATGTTTCAGACTTTACTTTTTGGTAACTTCGACATGCATCGATGCAATCCATGTAAACTGGGTGCAAGTCCTTACACAGAATCAGGATTGATGAGCAACTTCAAAATGTACTCAAAGAATTAAAGAAATAAATCATCAACACTGCTGCAAAGTACCGGATCCATATAATACGTCTAGGGTAGAGAAATGAAAATATATGGCCAGAATACCGGAAAATCTGGAGGCATATCATAATTATTCGGGTTATTGCACTAACAACGTTTATATTCTCTGCGAATGTCTATATGACTTTCCACCTTCGATGTATTATGTCATCATCTTATCTGAACTCAATTGGCAGAAAGTTCTTGAATTTTTAGCACCTGGAAACGGTGATTTTGGGATTGTATTCGTTTTTAATTGTTGAATCGGTTTGCAAAAAATATTTTGGAAAACAATAGTAAGCACTGAAATAATTTCAAGTTTTTTACAAAAGTGGAATGTCCATTTTCAGCACGACACCTTCAGGTATGACAGATTCTTAAACGATGCATTATGATACTGTGAACATATTTTATTAACAATGTTTATTTCGATTAACCGGTGGAAAGCCTGGGAGTCAAAATTTGATCTAGTCCATTTTTTAAAGTCTAGTACACAATCGAGTTCCTTAGGTTCTGATAAGAAGTTAGAGTACCCAAACTGTTATACTCCTCAGCGATCCACATACTCACTTTTTCAGTATTTCCCTCTTTTTTATTCGAACTGAACTATTAAAATTTTCGCACTTTCGATAGACTCTAACTCGGCAGGGTTATGTCCGATCGAAAAATAGATTTCAGTGTTCTCCTCAGTTCATTACAATTCGTAGAAGAAAACTTTTCGCTGGATACTTTGGGGGGGACCAATGTGTCAAGTTGCATATCAAATGAAAGCTCTCGCTGATTACTATCGGGTGGTCTCATTTTTCTAACTTAGGTCACATACACCCTAGTTACCACATTTCACATATAATTTTGCAGTTTATTTTCCATGATGCACAGATTCCGCGTAATCACAAAAAGGAGAAAGCTCCACTTTTCATCCAAGAAAGGCGCCAAAGTTTTCCCATGCTTAATTGAAATAAACATTGTTAATTGAAAATTAGACATTCCGCTTTAAAAACAAAATGTAATTGCACATTTACGAAATTGCCCAATCTTTCATCTGAACAAAACATCAGTCCTCCAAAAAGTACAACATAAAGCAAGAATCGGTCAGATATTTATGAATTTCCTGGAGAAGTAGTTGGGAGAATGTGGCTCTATTAAAACATAAGAAAAACTAAAACCAAATTCTTCCAGGTGTGGAAATTAGTATCAACTACTTCCACTAGTTCAGCAATCAATCCAAGAAAGCCAACTAACTTCAGGAAAACCAAACAACTGCTTATCAGTACAGTAAAAGAGGAAACGATGTTGAGCAAATATGATGAGACCAGCAATGATAACGATTCTCAATTCTCTTTTCTGAAAGTGGAGACAGTTAGATGACGTCCGATCAGTTCAATATCAAAACATACTTTCTGATGATCATATTTCTGAGAAGTTAAACATCAAATGACTAGCATCTTGTACTGCAACATAACTTCTAGAGGATATATAGCATCCCAAAAACTCTTCTTCTAATACAACCAGAAAACTATGTTGTTGCCTCTAATGATGGCTATAATTACCCCGGAAAAGATGGCTATAGGCAACCCGAGAAAAATGGCTATAAGCACTCCGGGAAATAGGCTAATATGCATTTTTTTGTAATATTGCTAAAGCTCAGGGGGATACCCTATGATGCCATAGAATAACCCTTGCCAGGAAAGATAGTAATGGAAGTGAATTAAGGATTATTGGGTTGAATCAAGTAGGTGACGGTGTGCATTCTGCTTGAATGCCTTTATAACCTGGGGGGGGGGGCGGTAACTGTTCAACATTCGTTTCTGTTCTTCTTATCGGTTCATACCTGAGGGGGGAGAACAGAGTATGTAAGCTATTCCACATTCTTACTATTCTAGATATGAAGGATTCGTAAAATTTCACAGTACGACCGAATTCGACTTCAAGGGTGGTTCAAATTTCAAAGATTTTACAAAGTGCAAAAATAGTACTGTGACCGGTACCAAATTATGGAACTTGTACGAAATTATAGCGGCCTGCATTTTTTGTATCGTGATCGAAAAATGATAACGAATTTAACGAATTCTGCGAATAAAATTGTGTAGTTTTTCTATGGCAGCCACTACTAAGTAGTTTTGCAAAACTGTCGGTACCGAAATGAAATACAGGCGTCCCTCGCATAACACGGTACTTGTAAAACACGATTTAAAAAAAATGAATATATATTCCGCTATTTGCGTTGAATAACGGGAATCCCCAATTTTATTGGTACAGAAAAATCTCTGCTTTCCTTAGTATGCGTTTTGATCTCTGTCAGTGAAGTTGATAAAGTTTTGCTTGTTTTTTTTTTAACATTTTGGATAGTAGATAACGAAAGGTGAAAAAAAGTATACATGTTTATGAGTGCATAATAATTTTAATTGGAGGTATGTAAAAAATTAGGTTGCAACGTTTATAGTAAATTTAATTTTGGATCTTAAATTTAGATAACCTCTGACAAAATCAAGAAGAAAAATTTAAACGAAAATTCATTTCACTCGAAGAAAAAATTGGAATCTTAGATCGTATAAAATGTGGAGAAAAGTCTTCATCGATTGCAAAATCATTAAATTTAAGCGAAGCTACTATTCGAACTATATTAAAAAATTATAAAAAATGTTGCCGGTGGTTGTTCGCAAAGTGCAAAACGTGTATCCAACAAACGAGATATAAATATCGTAAAAATGGAACATGCTCTTATAATATGGATAGGAGATTGTTTAGAAAAAAAATCACTTTGAGTACAAATATTATTAAATAAAAAGCACTTAGAATTTACATCCATTTAAAGAAAAATGAACTTTCTTCTAAAGAACAACCAAACCTATAGCTTTTGCCAAGTAAATGTTTGTGTGAAAATTTTAAAGAAAGGTTTTCTTTGCGCAATGTAAAATTTCAAGCACAGAAAGCTTCAGCAGAGGTAGAAGTTACCCAAAAATTTATAGTACTGGAAATACCACAAATTATTGTAAATAGAGAATATGCAGCAGATCAAATTTTCAACGCCGATGAGACAGCTTTATACTGGAAGAAACTGCCGTCTCGAACTTTTATTTCAAAAATTGAGAAACAAGCACCAGGTTATAAACTTTGTAAAGATTGGGTTATCCTTCACATGTGTAGTAACCTATCGGGAAATTTTGTAGTAAAACCAATGATAATTAACCGTACCTTGACTCCCAGGAGCAATGAAAAACCTCGATAAGCCGCATCTACCAGTCCTCTGGCGAGCAAATAAAAAGGGCTGCATGACGCAAAACTTGTTTGAAGAGTGGTTTAAAAATTGTTTCATTCCAGAAGTAGAAAAGATTTTGAAGAAAAAAAATTTGAGCTTTAAAGTTTTATTGCTTATTAATAATGCAGGTAGAATCAGTAGAGAGTTGAATCATCCTAACGTAAAAATTGTGTTTTTCCCTCCAAATTGAACATCATCATACATCATACATCAAGGCATACTACATACGACTAGCATTCCAAAAAAATTTCGAAAGACTGGAAACCGATGAAATTGTAGCGCTTACTCATGCTTGGAAAGAGTTTTCTATTTTAGATTGTGTTTCAATTAGAGCCTTGACTTGTAAGGAATTAAAATAATCTACCATTTATGCGTGGTAGAAACCTGTATTACCCCAAATGGTCCAGAGGGGGAACTTTGCCCCATTTGAGAAACCAGAAAATAACAGAATAATATCGGTTGCTACTAATTTAGAAGTGGACGGATTTTCAGATATGAACATTGATGATGTTCGGGAACAAACTTTGAATGACGAAGAACTAATTGAACTACTAAATATCTACAAATTATGCCGATGATTCCGAAAACATTTGTAATATTACATCGATTCCACATTTAAATTTAATTTATCTGCAAGAAGGAATAGCTTTAGCTAAAAAATTAGAAAAAATTTTCGTTGATAAATATCCTTCAGTAGTGCGTAGCGGAAAATTTAGAAGAGATTTCAAAAGCTCTGTAGCCCATTATAGAGAAATTCTGACATAATTGCAAGATCGAAACGGAGATAATTGCAACTACCTCATATATCTTTTATAATGATGGAGAAATAACTATAGTGAAGAGGAGTGTGTCAACCAACTTTGAGAAAAAAAAAAATAGGTTGGCTGTAATTTTTGATGAGAGTGAAGATGAAAATTAATTTTCTCTTTCTATTTATTTTATAATAATTATAATTATTATTTTTTCAATATATTGTTTGTTGTATTTTTAATTTTTGTATATCATCTTAATGTTGAATTTCATATTCTTTTTAATAAAAACTTGAAGTTAACTCACTTTTCATTTGTATATATATGTTTGGAACGAAATTTCAACTATCATAAAATTTTACACCTTAAGACTTGGTTTCGATATAACATGATACATATTGCCTTGAATTATATTAAATCAAAGTTTCGTATAAAACGGTTTCGATATAATACAAAACAAAGTATCAACACAACACGGTACTCATTGCCTTGAGTTATCTTATATCCAAGCCAAAAAAATATGTTATTTTTTTTATCTCAGTTTAAATAAATAAACAAAAAAAGTTTCGTATAACACGGTTTCGATACAGCACGATACGGTCGTATTATACGAGCGACGCCTGAATTTCCTTTAATTCAAAGGTCCATTTTAATGAACAGGATATACCATGAGCAACCCAACGTCTTCCTAAAGCGTTGCTGGAAAGCCTTCATATTCTGATTCAAAAACAAAACGTTCCAAATGGAATAATTGAATGACGCTGGAAATCAATAGATGCAATCTCCTACACCGATTAAAATATCGATTATCCCGCTATACCATCAGGGGCGAACCGAGAGGGGGACGAACGGAACCGATCCCCCTCCAGAATGTCAGTTATCTGAACATTATTTACAAATTACGTATAAAATGTGATCTGTATATTATTACAAAGTCCGATAAAATAAAATAAAACCTTTTAATCTACAAGAGCAGTCCTTAAGTGCTCAGATGGGTGCAGGACGCGACTTTAAAACCCTATTTTTTCGACTCTTTAGGACTTGGGACACCTATGTCCCCCCCTCCAAAACCAAATCCTCCTGGGTGCGTTAGTGTATACCACCAATGTATTTTCCGAGAATTTTACAATATGACATTTGAATTTGGAATGTTTCCAAACTAACGAAAATTTTATCGAACTTAGTAGTTTCGGAAGACCAGGGGCACACCGAGAGGGGGGATGAACGGGACCTGCCCCCAATAGCGTCAGTTTTTTTTAACCTGCACCACTTTCACAGATAATAACTAACTATCTTTCATGAAATTTTCTAAAAACCAACTATTATGAGCAAATGCATGATTGGTGAGGCCTTCATACTTTTTGATTCCCTGATACCGTTAAGATCTCGAATTGAAATTTTGTTATGTTTTAGTGGATAATATAAAGTAAAAAATAAAAAATAAATAAATGAATTTAAAAATACTTCTACCAGAATATAATCCTTATCTTTGATATGTGAAGAGTGAAGAGTGCGTGGAGTCAATCCGATCGGACGTTGCATAGTGTTGTAGTTCAAATAAAACAATATAAACATATTCAATCAATTAATTTAAGACAAGTGATAGTGTTGTGCTAAATATCTTCAATATAATCAATTACTATAATTATTTAAATTCCGACGCGACCGATAAATTAATAAATTATCAAAATTAAATTTTATCCGCCAAGTGAAGGGCTCTTCTATGCCCTATCAACATTCTATAAGCCAGCAGCACGGTAACGTTTCCTTTCCTTCTCTTCATCTGTGATCAGTGCAAATGCATTAGCACTTGTCACTGATCAGCAATACGGGTGTCCCCAGCTGTGGTCATTGAACTGCACAGTCTGAGGTATTGAAAGCAGCAATAGGCATAACACTATTGTTGTTTTTTTTACCTCGCTGTGTCGTTGACTGCGGCTGGTGGCGCCCAAATTTTTGTGTTGTTGTGTGTCGCTTTTTTTTCTTTTTTGCTTTTTTGTTTTTGCCTTCAGCATGCAGAATTTTATTTTAGATTTCTGCAACATTCGCGGATTAAGAGCAAATCGGTTTTCGGTGTACTGCCACCTTAACTCAAAAAATCCGGCAATTCTTGCGCTAAGTGAAACCAAGGTCGTTTCTGATGCTGATATTAATCAGTATCACGTCCCTGGTTACAGCTTCGTGCCTCTTTTTTCTCAGCATAGAGGGATCGCAGTATATATTCGGAATGATGTGGCCTTTACTATTCTTCAAGATTTTCCTTCTGCTAATCCAGAGTTTAATTATATCTGGATTAGGTTCAAACTTCACAAGCACATCATATACTTCTGTTTCCTTTATCGCAGCCCAAATATGTCTGATGACGACACGGTATCCGTATTTGACAATATCTCCAACAATATTGATCATTTGCTTTCTGTTTCCCCCTCTTCCGAAATCGTCCTGGCAGGCGATTTTAATGTTCATAATATACCGTGGCTCAGACATTCTTCTACCACAAGTCCTGCGGGCCGTTTCGTTGAACTCTTCTGTGAATCATTTAATTTGCAACAGCTAGTGGATGCACCAACGCGAATTCCTGATGCAGCTGGAGATAAAGCTAATTTACTCGACTTGTTTCTAACATCTCATCCTGACAAATATTCCATTTCAGTCGGTTCCCCTCTTGGAAATTCAGACCATTGTTTAATCACGGCTCAATTTACCACCTCAAACCTGTGCCGCCCAACTGCTCCACCTACAAGTAGGCTTCTTTGGCACTATAAGAATGCTGATTGGGAAAGTCTCAATAAGTATCTTAAAGAAATTGATTGGTCGGTTTGTTTTGCTTCGAGGGATGTTGATGAATGCACATTACAATTTAGTAACATACTAAATCTTGGCATGCGTGAATACATTCCGTATTCTTACAGCAGGTCTCAACAACAGCATGATCGCTCCTGGTTTAACGATAAGTGTAACCAAGCTATAAAAGCGAAAGAGTCTGCTTTTCGCGCCTATCAATTGCATCCATGTCCGGAAATGAAACAAGTCTACAAGACAGCATAGAACAACTGCAAGTCCATAATCCAGAGAGAAAAAATTATTTTTGACCAGAATATTAGACAAAGAATCTTGGCAAGCCGCAAAGGTAGCAAAGGTTTCTGGTCCCTGGTCAAAACCATCAGGAACAATTTCACCAATTCCTCTATACCTTCACTACTTAATAATGGAGAAGTGATTGTTGACTCCCTGGATAAAGCTAATATTTTAGCTGCTAGATTCGCTTCAAATTCTCGTCTTCCACCAACTTCACAAACACCTGTTTTGCATCCCCCGTGCGGATGTGTACAAGAGCCAATACACATCCGTACGAGGGATGTGTTCAGGGTCCTTAAGGATATCAACGTCTCCAAAGCCGCAGGTCCTGATGGTTTTTCGCCCCTGTTAATTAAAAGCTGCGCCTCATCCTTGGCTAAACCTCTGCGCAAACTCTTCTACTTGTCTTATTCGACAGGAAAATTTCCAACTGCTTGGAAGCTAGCTCACGTTCAGCCTATTCCTAAGAAAGGAGAGGGTAGCGATCCCTCAAATTATCGACCAATTGCCATCACTTCGATTCTTTCAAAGGTTTTTGAATCTATCATTAACTCAAAATTAATGAAGTATCTAGAAACTAATCATCTCATCAACGATCGCCAATATGGCTTCCGAGCTGGACGCTCATCTGGAGACTTGCTGACCTTTCTTACGGAACGTTGGAACCGTAGTCTTCACAATTTTGGTGAGTCTAAAATCGTTGCTCTAGATATTTCAAAAGCCTTTGATAGAGTCTGGCATCCAGCCCTTTTAGCCAAACTTAAAGCACTTGGTCTCTCCCCTCCTCTTCTATTATGGATTGAAAGTTTCCTATCTAGTCGCCAAATACGTGTTGTATTAGATGGCGTTACATCTGAACCGCATCCCATAAATGCCGGTGTGCCTCAAGGCTCTGTTATCTCTCCAACTCTCCTTTTAGTTTTCATTAATGATCTGCTTTCCCTTACTTTCAATCCCATCCATAGTTTCGCAGATGACAGTACTCTTGATTTCGCTTACTCCTTTGACACTCTTGCGGAATCCAGGGGGAATGCCGCATGTGTTAAACGAGATTGCATGACTAGATCATTGAATAACGATCTTAACAGTATCCTCGCTTGGGGCAAAGCGAATCGCGTCGAATTCAATGCATCTAAGACTCAAAGCTGTCTCATCTCATTAAAACAAGATCATAACTTAACCACACCCGTTTCTTTTGATGAGCATTAATTTCTGATTCACCGTCACTAAGCATTCTGGCATAATATTTCCAGTAAGTTAAACTGGACAGATCACATCTTCTCTGTTGCCAAAGAAGCATCGAAATGTCTTAGATTTCTGAAAAGGTGTAAGAAATATTTCAGCCCGTCAAATCTAGCGCTCCTCTACAAGTCCTACATTAGACCTAGAATGGAATACAACTCCATATATGGGCCGGGGCTGGTCGCGCAGCCTTAGCTTCATTGGATATTGTCCAAAAGAGAGCCTTCAAGCTCATTGGCGATTTGGCAATAACTTGTCATATCGACTCACTCGAGCACCGCCGCAATGTTGGATGCCCTTCGCTCCTTTATCGCTATATGCATGGTCAATGTTCTGATGAAATATCTAGTCTAATCCCTTGTAGAATGATTCCTGCACGCAATACTCGCGCTGCAAACCGCGCACATCCTTTAACCCTTCAAATTACTTTCGGCCGTACAGTAAAATTCCGAGATGCTTTTTTATCCCGAACAGTGCGAATGTGGAACAGCTTACCATCTTCTGTTTTTCCTCCGGCATACAATCTGCGGAAGTTTAAGGGCGACACACATCGGCACCTCCGCCACTCTCCTCACATCCCCTAATCCTTTCCCTATCTCCTTCCTGCCATGCTGTGCTTTGCATCATAGGGTATCCCCTGAGCTTGGCTTAATAATATAAAAAAAAAAAAAAAAAAAAAAAAAAATATTCCTTTTCACATAAATTTTTGGGATGGCATTTATCTTAGATAGCTTGGATTCCTAACTTTCTAACGAGCCAAATTTCTTATTCTTTCATGAACAGCCAAGTTTGTACGAATTTTAAAGAAGACCGGGACACAATTTTTTCGAAATATTAAATTGCTATAATTTGGCCAAATACGCAATGTATAAGGATAATTATTAATTTGTATTTTTGTTTTCACAAACCATCCAAATAAACAAGTAAAAAAGCTAGAATTGGTCTAAGACCAATTCTTATGAAATCCTAGATGAATGCCTGTATGAAATTTCGTATTGTCACCTTTCTGTGCAAGTTTTACAAGTTTTATTTTTGAAGTGGTTTTGCGCATATATATCTAGAACGGATTGTCGGACAAAAAAAAATGATTATAACCAATTTTATAGGATTTCGTATTCTGAAGAAGTTTTTAGTACAATAAAAACGTCTTGAACTGATCGTTTTCAAAGTATACGTAAAAATCCTAAATTTTTATATGGCAACACCAAGAAGGATTTGCCCGATTTAGTCCATTTTGAAATTTTATTTGTTAGTACAATGAAAACACCATGCACCAAATTTCAGCTCTCTATATCAATGCGTTCTCCGGCAGTGTCCAAATATATAGTGAAAAACGAAAGTTTTGTATGGCAACCCCACGAAGGAGTTGCCCGATTTGTCTCATTTTCGAACTTAATTTTACTTATTTTATTAAAGTCTGTGTACAAAATTTCAGCTCTCTAAGTATACGCGTTCTCGAGTTATCGTGCGCACAGACGGACGGATAGACAGACTGACGGACATGCAAAAATCAAAATAACTTTTAATATTATGTATGAGTGTCCGATCCATTTTGCTCTGCCATCATTATTTCGAGGTGTTACAAACGGAATGACAAACTTAGTATACCCTATAGATTTCATCTAGGGTATAAAAATGGTCATGTCGCACATGTCTCCTATTTGACATGGAATGACCCATATATTTCCGCGACGTTGCGGCACTGCTCGTCCATATTGCGTCCACTTTCCGATGGCACATCGATGCCGTAATTGAAGTGTCTTCGTACTACTGGTACAATGGGAATATGTATATAGAATAGAAATAGAATAATTTCAAATGTATTTGGAACACTGATGTCGAGCCAAAGGTTTCTTTTAAAAACAGCACAATTTGCGTGGATTTTTAATAAGTAAATAATGTATTTCTTTTTTTGTGAAATTACAATTAATTTATTGAAGGTAAACAAAACAGAGGCTTTAGGATCCATGTCGAGATTTTAGAAAAATAAAACTGGTAATTCAATATCTTCATAAAACGAGTTCTTTAATGCTCACATAGACTCAGGACGCGACTTTAGAGCTCTGTTTTTCTGAGCCCTTTTGGAGTTGGGATACATATGCCCCCCCCTCAAAGGCAAATCCTGCGTGCGCTACTGCGGAGGATTCTTGGATTTTCAAACTTATTTACGCTGTTTCCGAATCAGAGATTATAATTATTTGACAATGATTTAATTGTCTCGCAATGTCGTTTTCTATATTCATCGAATCTAGAACTACTGTACTACCGGGAAAATGGGTCAACAGTTTATCGGTGGAAGATTTTCTTTGTTTTACCCTATGTTGAGAGTCACAGATTCACTCCAAAAATTTGCGCTGTTTGGGAATCGGTGGTAGAGATGTTAGCTTGGTTTGTGGTCAGGTTATGCCAATGTCAGAATCTTGTCTGATACTTGGGCATACATATACAAATCAGGAAATTAATAAAGAAACACAATTTGACGACAGATCACTAATCAAATTCCAAAAAGTCATAGCAGCGAAAAAAAGAAAAATCACTGTAAAATTTTTATTGCTGATAACGTTTTAAGCGCCGGGCCTAAACTACCCGCTCGAAGCAGCAACTTTGATATACCTCCCAATGAATTGACTGCATCCAATTTGTTTATATGGTTAAGTATTAGTATTAGTCATCTTATGTAAAGCCTCACTACTAAGTATTTTCAGACATAGCAAATTTTCGACGTAGGTACCGTGTTGTCATAGGATGGGATTATTCTCATAATGCCATATTAAATTGTCTCCCAACATAAATAGTGGTTAGTTATAACTGTAATATAAATTAATTACCCCCGTTCTGTGCCGCTTAGTATACTTAATAATGTTACTAATTCGAAAACCACTTTCACTTACCGTTCATCATAGCCAACTATTCGCAACTCTGATTTAGTGTCGATTCCAATTTAGCTATTCTACAAGCATTTCGATTGCTAAACATAAATTAAGATTGTTTGACACTTCACTTCTAGACGATTTCCTGAGATTAGAAATCAAAGCAACCTTCGACTTCTTCCTGAAAGTCAAAGTATATAGCAAGAAATAAAATTTGTTTAGGGATAAGAAGAAAGAAATAAACTTTTTCCTTTGTTATCTTCTCACAACTTTTTTCTACCTAAGGGGAATAAAATAATCGAACAACAACAAGAAAAGTAAAATAAAAAAAAAAAAAACTCGAGAAATATAATCATCGTCTTCGTCGGTGTTCCGAACCTAATAAATTTGACGATATCTAAATAATCTGACCCTTCGTACCATTGTTATTTTGTCTCTTATAATATTAGAACAGAATTTTTACGACATATACAGCAACAAAAGTTTCTTTTGGAAGTATATTAAATACCAGAACCAGTTGAAAATGCAGTAAGTATATAATAAGTGCATCTTCCTGTCGTCTATAAATTCGGATATATGGTATGTAAACCAAGCTTAGGGATGACCCTCAACAGAATACAAATATCCGTCAAGGTTGAGTCCATACCTACCATAAGAAGATGTAGTTTTTAAGTTCCTTAGCCATATGCGTAATAAAATTCATTTAAGAGGATTAAAAGAATGTCTTCTGCTCAGAAACAGGCATACATACATACATATATGAAGAGGTTGCCATTAATAAAATTTAATTTTTCTTTGACACCTTAATTCCCCTTGAACCTGAACGAAACGTTTTCAACCGATCGACCGACCATACTGCGTCATATGGCAGAGGTAAATTTTAACTATATCCATAGATATAAACCTTGTCTGGTCGTTTGAAATGTTTTAAGAGGATTAATCATTTCACGCTTAAGTCTTTTGGGTGTTTTTACCACATGTCACCTTAAGAAGTAGCAACCAATTGATCCTGGATGTACGGTTCAAAATCCAGCCTAAAACACTTTATCTGCATTGTGTGTCATTAGTTTTTAAGTGAATTCCAAATGTCGTCTGGTTAAATTTGGTTTTAATAAGATTAGCACCACCAAGCACTTGAAGTGCTTTTTTATTATTCAAGAGAGCTTAAATATTTTACGTAGGTGTGACTCAGTTTTGTTATTTACGTAAATTTATGTAAGTTTTTATAAAGATTAGAGCTAGAGAGATTCTATTGTCTTTATATCTACCATGTCAGTGTATGTGAAATCATTTTGAAAAAAAAAAATTTGATAATTTTCCAGAAAAATTTCTAACACACTAAAAAAAAATTCAAATTGAAGCTTGACAGAAGTTTCAAACTAATTGAGTGATTTTGTCAAGTATTGAATTATTGATGGAATTTACAGCAATTGCTTTTGCTTTTTTTTTACAATTGCATGATAAGTTTTTATGTATCATCTCTACACCCTCCCCAACATTTAACATTTCACGCATCCTCCGGTGAGCAATTTAGTACTGTACGCCACTGCTCTTAGAATTAGTATTGAACTAAAAAAAAACAATTATTTATTATAGTTTGTAAAATGACTTTTTTGTTTTAAACAATGTCAGCGAAGCACATTGCATTTATTTCTGCAATGGTCGAACTTTAGTGTTTACTATTTGTAGTTCGATTCCTCTCGATGTCTACAATATAAACGTCAATAGCTCAGGGGCGCGCGCCCCCCTGAGGACCACAAACAAAATTGCAGTAGATCTTCTAATTTTTTTCAACAAAACGATTCACATCTATTCTACTGCACCTTTTGTAAAAAACATAACAATTTCTGGAAGCGTCAATATGATACATTAAGGAACGCTGGCCCTAGCTAGCACCTTGGTCTTCGGTCATGATTGTTGAAGCTTATAGGGAAAACAGGAAGCGCGGATACCTGTACATGAGCGTAGCTTTGCTCGGGGTGTTTGAAGTAAGACAGAGCCTATTCATGTTATCGCGAAGGAAGGTTTGATTTAATTGAAAACAGCTGCCAGAGGGTCAATGATAATCCTTCCTTGTAAAGACGGCTTCTTAGAACATTATCTGCGCGGCGGGCGTGGCAAAACAAACATTAAAAAAAAATAATTATAACTCGTAATTGGAGATATTCAGGAAATTACACAACGGCGAACAAGTCATTATGCAATGTTGTAACATTTAAAGCAAGAGATTAATCTTTAAATAGTTATTTTTATTATTTCATAAAATGCAATGGTTTTTATAGAATACTTAGCCCAAACGTTAAATAAAAACAAAATAAATCTGCAGATTGGGAAAGTCTCAATCAGTATCCTAGAGAATTTGTTTGGTCGATCTGTTTTGCTTCAAGGGATGTTGATGAATGCCCAGTTGAATTTAGTACATTTTTTTTTATGTTATTAAGCCAAGCTCAGGAGATACCCTATGATGCAAAGCACAGCATGGCAGGAAGGACATAGGGAAAGGATTACGGGATATGAGGAGAGTGGCGGAGGTGCCGATGTATATCGCCCTTAAACTTCCGCAGATTGTATGCCGGGGGAAAAACAAAAGATGGTAAGCTGTTTCACATTCGCACTGTTCGGGATAAAAAAGCATCACGGAATTTTCCTGTACGGCTGAAAGTAATTTGAAGGGTTAAAGGATGTGCGCGGTTTGCAGTGCGAGTATTGCTTGCAGGAATCATTCTACAAGGTATTATTTTGACTAGATATTTCATCAGAACATTGACCATGCATAAAGCGCTTGGCCTCTATTGTCCTCTTCTATTATGAAAGTAAAGTATTTTATCCGATCGCTTAATACGGATTATATTAAATGGCGTTACATCTCAATCTGAGCCAATGCCGGGTGCCTCAGGGTAATGATCTGCTTTCCCTTACTTTCAATCCAATCCATTGTTTTGCCGATGACAGTACCCTTGGTTTCGCTTACTCCCTTGACACCCTTGGGGACTACAGAGGAAACGTCACATCTGTCAAACTAGGTTGCATGATTAGATCCTTGAATAACCACCATGATAGTATCCTCGCTTGGAGCAAACCGAATCGCATCGAATTCAATACATCTAGTTCCAAAGCTGTCCCATTTCTTTATGGAGCACGTCTTGACGATACGCCGTCTTTGTGCATTCTTGACATTAATATTTGCAGTATGTTAAGCTGAACAGATCACAACTTGTATGTTGCCAATTAAGCAACGAAATATCTTGGATTTCTGAAAAGGTGTAAGAAATATTTCAGCCCATCGATTCTAGCGCTCCTCTACAAGTCCTACATCAGACCTAGAATGGAATACAATTTCCATATGTAGGCCGGGGCTGGTCGCAGAGCCTTAGCTTCGTTGGATATTGTCAAAAGGAGAGCCTTCAACTCATTGGCCATGTGGAAAAAACTGGTCATATGGACTTATACGAGCACCGCCGCAATGTTAGTTGCCTTTCGCTCCTATTTTGGTACGTGCATGATCAATGTTTTGATGAAATACTCGCACTACAAACCACGCACATCCTTTTATCGTTCAAAATACTTTCAGTCGTGTGGGACCGTGGAGCAGTCTCCAATCTTCTGTCTTTTTTCCGGCATGCACTCTGCGAAAGTTTAAGGGTGACATACACCAGCACCATCGCCATCCTCCTCACGTTCCCTAATTCCTTTCTTTATCACCTTCTGGCCATGCTCCTTTGAATCATACATAGTTCATGGGATATATCCTGAGCTTGGCTTAATAATATAAAAAAACAAAAGAAGTTACACTTTGTTAGTTTGCCGACGAAGTTATGTACGTACAAGGTATGTATTGCATCTGTTCTGTGACTGCAATTTTAAATAAATGTAAACTTTTAGTTCCTGCATTTTACAAAGATACAATTTATGCTGATTCGTGAATTTGAATAAAGTAAATACGTTTCCCTAGTTTTATTAACTAAAATGGATGATTGAGAAGTTTTACACTTTCACCCAAACGAAAACAAATTGAATAATCTAACATCCCCTTTGACTTTTCGGAGTGGCAAAGAACCTTGAGCAACTTTCTTCATTACGAATGGTAGCCACTTGCTAATCTGTTCGACTCGTATTTTTTAAGTGATAAATTTTGGGCAGATGACATTTGCGAGTGGTGGCGAGTGTCTTCAAAATTTTGTTCAGTTTTCAGCATATACTATTTTAAACTATAGTTACCCCTTCCCCTCACCGGAATGCTGGATCCACCACTGCAATAGCCGCCACTATGCCTTCCTTATACGATGATCATTTTCGCTCTATTACGTTTGTTTATGAAATCTGGAAACATTTTTACTTTCGGGAAGTTTGCCTCTCACGTATGGGATACCTCAGGGTTCCTTCTTGGGCTTCTTACTGTTCAGTATGTACATAATTAATCTGGCACGTAATAGAAGACTAGGATATGTCTTTAGATTCTTATCTGACACTGATATGTTCACTTTTTCTTCATAAGGTCATCTACACTAGGCATCCCGGCTATATATTTTTCGACCTAAGCTTTTTAAATGGACTGGAATTCTTTGACTTTGTTTCTCACCTTTAGAAAAGTCTTCCGGCGACTTTGGAGCGTATGAGTTCAGCCAGTTCATTCAAAGTGCTGCTGACTCGTCATCTGGCTTCGGATGAAGGTCATGCGGGCCAACGTTGTACTTACACTCCCAAAATAGCTATATAATGCGCTTTTATTTATGTTTTTATTGTTATATTCGCTTTTTTTCGGTCACCTATATCTTGTTGTTGTCACCTGTTTTATGTACCATATCCCTCCCTGCACTGCTGCTGGTTGCTATTGCTTATTTTCAATTCTCAAGTTTTTGCTTGTATTAATATTGGTTTTGTTGCCTTTGTTATATATCAATTTCCTATGATTATTTAATTTGCATTTTGCTTTGTAGCCTTAGTCTTTTTCTTTTTTTGTTACCTTTTTTTCTTTTTTTTTTTTGTCAGTTTAATATAAATTTTGCATTTTCCTTTGAAACTTACCAACTAATTCTGTATCATCAAAAAATTGTAAAATCTCAGATACTCAACCATTAAATGATTTGAATTTAAATTTGAGATGATAATCAGATTGGGCTAATTTTGGAGAATATGAGTAAGAATGGTGATTGAATTTTGAAGGTTACAAAGCATTATCGTGAGATGATAGATCATTTTCATAATGTTCAATAAGCTAGGATTTTACTCGCCAGGCTATAGTCTTGCGGTTCTGGTTTGATGCTAAGTATCAAAAACTGACGAAATAACTTTTCTAGCTGAAGCGACTGATTTTTCATTCTGTATTTAGTTTAGATTTATCACTCATCTCTGGTATAATGATGACATGTCTCACCAGTGTCGATAAAAGTGCGTACTAAATTATGGATTCATCGAAAATTTGTCCAAACATTACTGAGAGATTTGGTGTTGAACATATTTTAGCTCTGAAGTGAGCAAATTGTATACCTATCTTATTTAATACTTACCACTACAGTTATCTCGTTCACTATTCATGGATTATTTATCGAAGCCATAACACTCTCTACGTTATCCTGTTATTTATTTATTTATGCTCTAACGAAGTTCGTCTTCTATACCTAAAGTGATAGACACGTCAACAAGGAAGGAAGGATTATGGGATAACTTAAGTAGGGCTGGTGTGTGTGGAAAGATAAGTATGATTTAAATCTTGACCCAATGTATTAAATGTGCACTTTTCTAATACCATATATGCCACAAGAGCTATATGTCGCATGCAGTACAGTATACAAAATGCGTTGAAAAAATGAATCAAATGTATACAAAACTGCTATTATCAAAACATTTGCTTTTGGTACCCTCTAAAACATGTTATGGTCAATTCCAGAATGCACTACCAATTTCACAATCTGTATACTCTGCTATAGTAAGCCTTGCGACATCTAGTTCTTGTGCCATCTATGCTAATATATATTCCTCCATTGCAATTTGTTTCGTACATCAAGGTCCTGTGTGACGTACTAGTGATGCTAATGATTAATCAGCTTTCTGTTTTAGCTGTATTGAAGCGGAGGAAGTTATTGCTGCAGTCAGAGCTATTAAGTCGGAGGCAGCTAGACCTGATGGCATTGCTATAAAATCTATAAAAATTCTTTTACCTTGGATACTCCACCCAATTATTAATATTATCAAGAGCTGCACCACTACTTCATAGTTTCCTTCTGATTGGAAAATCGCCACGGTTATGCTGGTGGGTAAAACCCTGGCGTTTTCTGGCCAATCAGCCTATTATGATTTTTAGCTCAATATCTTAATAGCTTACTAAAGTCATGTCAATCAGGTTTTCGCGAATCGAATAATGCGAAACGGCTCTCTTAAGGGGTATAACCAGTATGCACAGCTCGGTAGATAAGGATGAATTATGTATCCCTGTTTTACTTGATTTTTCTATAGCAATCGATTCGGTAAGCTACTCTAAATTATTTGCTAAGTTGTCCAACAATTTTCGATGTAATTCGAGTGCAGTTTACCTTATTGGCAGTTTTTTGCCTGATAGGTTTCAGCGGGTTAGAATAGGGTACGGCTTTGCCTCTTACTTGTGGTGTGCCCCAAGGATCTATTTGGGGTCCATTGCTCTGAAGTATGTATATATGACCTTCCTGAGGTTATAGGGGACTGCAAAATTCATAAACGCAGTTATATATTGGTCGTCCCATTAGCCTTGTGGAGGATTGTATCGAACGATTAATTTCTGACTTGAGGAATGCCTCGAGTTGGGTGATTAATAATGACTTACAATTGAACCCCCCAAAACATTTATCGACAGCCGATTGAAGTTTCTATTTTATCGAGGGTATACTAAACATGTCCGAAAACTAGGTGTTTTCCTCAATTCCCGGATGAAGTGTTGCGATCAGATTAATCATATGTTGGTATAAGTTTATAATTTTACTTTTTAAGCTAGCTGTCTAATATTCTCTCACTTGGATACTGTATGTTCTATGAAATTATCAATTACATTCAATTAGTGTACGAGGTTCGTGTTTGGTCTAAGAAAATTTCATCATGCTCCTCTGCATGGTAGCTATCTGTTTGATTGTCCTCTGATGGAATATGTAAGATGTATTCCATCAAAATATATCTATATCCTTTTAACCAACTTGAATTTCTAAACTCTGGCAGACGTTTTAACTTATTGATGCCTAGGTGTATACATTCTATAATGGGGGACTCGCACCTTATTCGGGCTGTTCGTGCCTGCAATAGTTTACCAGTTGATGCTCAGTGTGGTTTAAAAAAATGCTTCCGTTTTGTAGTAGATCGTCCTGGTAATGATCCAGTTATACAGTTTCTGTAATTTTTATTTATGATTTCAATGTTATTTTTCTAATATTATATTTTATAACACCATAATTTTATAAATTTACATACATATTTTTTTTTCATTTTTAGGGTTCCGTACCCAAAGGGTATCAACGGGAACCCTATTACTAAGACTTCACTGTCCGTCCGTCCGTCAGTTGTATCTCATGAACCATAATAGGTAGACAGTTGAAATATTCACAGACCCTGTATTTCTATTGGCGATATAACAACAAATAATAAAAATATAATTAAATTAAAAATTAAAGGGGGTTCCGTACAAGAAACGTCACTTTTCGGCGATTTTTTCCTCGTTTTATTCTCATTCATATTATTTTATTTATTTTTTTAAATCACAGCATTATTTTTATTTTTTCAAATGACAACATTATTTTTTCACATGACGCCTGCTGTCAGTTGAAAGAATAAATAAAAAGTACATAGTGTTAAATTTTGTACGATGGTACGAAACCCTTTGTGCGCGTTTCAGACTCGCGCTTGGACGATTTTTATACCCTAGATGAAATCTATAGGGTATACTAAGTTTGTCATTCTGTTTGTAACACCTCGAAATAATGATGGTAGAGCAAAATGGACACCCATGCATAATATTAAAAGTTATTTTGATTTTTGCATGCCCGTCCGTCTGTCCGTCCGTCCGTACTTCGGTCTGTGCGCATGATACCTCGAGAACGCGTATACTTAGAGAGCTGAAATTTTGTACACGGACTTAAAAAAAAAGTAAAATTATGTTCGAAAATGAGACAAATCGGGCAACTTCTTCGTGGGGTTGGCATACAAATCTTTCGTTTTCCACTATATGTATATTTGGACACTGCCTGAGAACGCATTTGGGACATGGTATTTTCGATGTTCTAGCAAAAAAAAAATCAAAAATTGACTAAATCGGGCAACTCCTTTTTGGTGTTGCCATATAAAAATTTAGGTTTTTTACGTATACTGTGAAAACGATCAGTCCTAGATATTTCTATTATACTAAAAACTTCTTCAGAATACGAAATCCTATAAAATTGGTCATAATCATTTTTTCTGTCCGACAAACCGTTCTAGAAATATATGCGAAAAACCACTTCAAAAATCAAATTTGCAAAGAATGGTGACACTACGAAATTTCATACGGGCATTCATCTAGGGTGTCATAAGAATTTGTCTTAGACCAATTCTAGCTTTTTTACATGTTTTCTTTTGTCTTCCCAATTTTTCCATGTTTTTTATAAGCAAATTTTTCCAGCAATTTATAAAGTGGCGAATTTGATATTACAACGCATTTCGGTGATAAAAATCGTTACAAAAAAAAATCGTTAATTTTTAAGACGGAAAGAAAAGTACGCAATATGTCCTTACAGTATATGGCATAACAAAGAAGCAAATATGATACGCACTCAAAAATTTCGAGGATTTTTTAAATCAAGAAAATTATTCCTGAAATAGTCCCTGATGTGTTGGAAGAATCAGATAGAGTAGCTGTATAATCCATATAAGAAAAACAACTGTATTTTACACAATACAACAAAATTTATTTGGATATTGTACAAAGATTACATGATCTTAAAAGTACAAAGTGCAATCGTGTAATAACGGCAATTTTTTTTTAAAAACAAATAGAATAAATTAACCAAACTAACAATAAGAAGAAGAAAAGCTATGTACAGAAAAAGGACAACAACCTAAAGAAAGTAATAAACAAGAGAAAAGAAAAGTAATAAAATTAAATAAATAAAAAATAAGCAGTAAAAAATAAGTAATGATAAATAATAAATAATAAATAATATATAATAAGTAATAATAACTTATAAACAATCAATAATAAAAGTCAAAGATGAATACCGGAAAAAACACAATAGAGCAAGTTCGGGTATTGTGGAATACCAATAATTCTTTTAGCTCTTATCATCGAAAATATTTCGATCAAAAGGGTAAATGCCAGTGCACTTAAAACCATTTTCAGCAATTTGGCCTGTTTGAACATTTACGTAAGCCTTTGCAAAAAGCTCCGATATGTCATATTGGGCAACTTTTCGCCCATTTGCTTTTATGAATTTTCTTAATTCCTCATTGTAATATCGCTTAAGCGGACCCATAAAGGTTTTATCCAAAGTTTGCAATTTATGGGTCGAGTGGGGGTGGTAAGGAGATAATTGTTACACAATTTTTCTACGCCAGATCAATGACCTCAATATTCCTAGTATGACTGTAGTGACCGTCCAAAATAAGAAGAATGGGATCATCAAAAAATGAAGGAACCATTCAGTAAAAATTGGAAGCTGGATCCATCCAGATATGTGATACGGTACTTTTGACCCGGGTGGCGCATTTTTAAAAGAATGTGGTTTGGCTTTTTCCTTGGGAATATTAAAAATGGCGGAACAAAATTTCCACCAGCGCTCATGCAACACACCACAGTCACTAGTGAACCATGTTCTGCGGATATCATCACCCCTATTCGCCGTTTTCCTTTCCTACCAACTACCTTAGGCTACGTACACTTTGCACAATCGAAAGACCTGTTTCGTCTATGATATAAACTCTTCCAGGAAGAAACTGATGTTGGGTGTATGCTTGTTCGAGGAGATCAAAAAATTGTCCAACCCTTTCACGATTGAAGCCATTTGCTCTGTGCAAGGATGTTCCGATTGCCGTTCGAAGCGATATAACATTTCGGTGTCTTTTGTGAAATGCGTAAAGCCAATCTTTTCCCGCAGCCTCACGTAAGAGTGAAAATGGATTTGGTATTTTATTTTTTACGGCAAGTTGAAATGCCAAAGAGCGGACATCTGAACGAGTTAGCCCAAAAAAAAAGTGCTGCCATTTCTAGTAAATACTTCACCAACTATTCTATTCTATTCTATTCTATAAATTTATTGAAAATAGGCTTGCGACCTAGTGAAGTAGACAAAAGCTCCTTAATACTTTTACTACTTCTGGCCATTGCGGGGTACATTAAAAATCCTTGTTGCCAATAAAATGCCCATGTCACCATTCCTCACAGCCTTAATCGCGTTTTCCATATAGTCTGCTTCCCATTTCCGCACTTTTGTACATCTTTTTGGCTTCCTAAAATATAGAATCTGGAAACAAAATAAAAACATTGTAATGCTGAGCTTTGAGGGTAATGTGTAGCAGAATTGTAGTATTCCAAATTTTCCGAACACTGCTAAGCTGGAAATTCTGGTTATAATTCGCAACTCTTTAAATAAAACACCAACACTCATTGTAGAATAACTAAAGCACCGTGCACGCTATGCAATTGCTAAGACTGCACTGAAAAATTATGAACACATCAGTAGTTATCGAGAATTCTTTTGACGCAAACAAAAATTCACTTGAACACAGAAAAACATTTCTAAGAATTGAGGACAATGAAGCGTGCGTTCGTACCGATGTTTCTTTGTTGTAATATAAAACTTGTAAAAACTGGAATAAAATGGCAGAATTTTGTCATTTTCTTAAATGACAACGGAATTAGGGCACCATTCCACATTACTCGCCAATTCCACATTACCCGAACTTACTCTACATACTAAATTGAGATATAAAACTAAGTGCAAAAAAAACGAAAAAATGATAAACCGGGGGCATAAGCAAAACCAATTACACTAAACTTATTACATAAGAAAAGCAATGTTGCACAAGGGAGAAAAAGAGACAGAGAGAGAGAGTAAATAGAGATGTAGACTAAAGTCTGGGAAACACTTAGACTGCATGACTTTTAACAAATATTTGAAGATTTTATAAGCTTTGAAAAAGTACTGCCGACAGTCGTGCATTGAAGATCACACGACAAGAGATTCCATTTCCGAATGTTTTGGAAAAGGTAAGAAAGCTGTCCATACCGCGACCTGCAACGAGAGATCGGAAATTCAGTTTCCCGAAAAGGTACGATGACTTTCGATTATAAATCAGTTTATGAAGTACTTTTAATCTGCGTTGGGTTAAGTGATTTTCTAGAAGGTAACCAAACAACGTATAGAGTGATATGTAACTGGTCCGACGCAGCTTGAATACAGGGTGTCCCGTCGAGATGATAAGAAATTTTAAGGGTCGAAAGTACAGCCTATTTGCGATCGAAAATGTTATATAACATTTTTTCGAGTTCGCACTATTTTCGAAGTTATAGGAGATTTTCGATTTTTTCGAAGTTTTGAACCTTAAGTCATATTTTAGACCATAACTCAGTTCAGACTGTTCACAGGACGAACGTGTTTCTTGTGTTTTATTCGTAATATTACAGGCTCTCATTCGGTGTAACTCAGTTTTGAAAACGTTCACACATAATTGAAAAATTGGCGATTTGTTGCCAAAACATTTTTTTCGTCAGAAAATTCATTTGTCTTCAAAGTCATAAATCTCGAAAAGTAGCCATGCCAACAGATGATCCGCTTCTCATAGAAAACATCCCTCATTTATTATCTTTTATAAAAGTATAACACGATTAGCCCGCATTACGTATTGCCAGAGTTACAGTGAAAATTTGCCTGCAACATACCTCTCATAACTTGAACAAAATTAAATCGAATTGCAAGGATGGAAGAAATAATGCACGTAAAGTTAGAAAATGTGAAATTTTTTCCCAGATTCTTAAAGTAGCGACTGCAAACTTTCCATAGAGTACCCACATGTCTACACTCTGTGGAAGGAAAGTACTAATATTGAAGGATGAAGAAAAGTGAAATTTTTTCGAAAATCGTAGATTTAAAGTTGCGAAGTATAAATGAGTATATCACTAGAAAGTTGCAAGTCTCCCAGCATAGAATCCAAAATGCAATACAGAATTTTGTGATTTTGAATTTTCGAATTTCAACCGTTTGTAACTTTTTTCGATGAAACTTTGGCTGATAACATGCAGTGCAAAAAAGTTGCAGATTAAAAGGATCTAGGATATAGTGGAAAGAAAATCGCCTAAAATGTAATTAGATATGAACTTTCGAAAAAATAAAAAAAAAATTGTTGAAAATTTTCAAATTTCGAATAGTTAGTTAATGAGAATTTCGAACTTTTAGAATCCAAAAATGCCAAAAGTTGTGTATTTAGAAGTCCGGCATACACACCGAATTTCATTAAAATCTACTCGAAACTGCTCGAGCTATAACGAGAAATATGTTCGAAATTGGGCATTTTCGAACGCGACTTCCCAGTCTTAGAGGGCAAATCGAAAAAAATTATTAAATTGAAAAAAATTTCTATATCCTTAATCTATATGAAAATAAAAAAAAAAATCTTCAAAAAATATGCACAAAAATTCAGGAAATTGAGTCAACTTTGCCTCCCTAGATTTTCGAAAATGTTCGAACTTCGAAATTGAGTTTAACTTTAACAACTATCCAGTTATGTTCAGAATATAATGGTATATTCACGTTAGCTGTGGGTCAAACAGGTTCGGAGCAGATAGAGTTCCCGCAAAACGCGTTTCCGGATTTTATAGTAACTCTGGCAATACTTAAGGTGGACTAATCGTGTTGGACTTTTGTAAAAGACAATTAATGAGGAATATTTTCTATGAGAACCGGATCATCTGTTTGCATGGTTACTTTTCGCGATTTATGACTTTGAAGACAAATGAATTTTCTGACGAAAAAAATGTTTTGGCAACAAATCGCCAATTTTTCCATTATGTGTGAACGTTTTCAAAATCAAGTTACTCCGAATGAGTAATGTAATGTTACGAGTAAAACACAAGAAAAAGGGTGGTCCTGTGTGCAACCTGAACTTAGTTATGGTCAAAAATGTTACTTAAGGTTCAAAATTTCGAAAAAAAATCGAAAATAGCCTATAACTTCGAAAATAGTGCGAACTCGAAAAAATTTTATATAACATTTTTGATCGCAAATGGGCTATACTTTCGACCCTTAAAATTGTTTACCATCTCGACGGGACACCCTGTATATGTATAGCATAACGCATCATAGTGTGCAGCCAAGAGTCTTCTACGACACACTAAGTCCATTGATGAGAATATTATGCAACCATCTGTAAAATTAGGTATCACCAGGACTTTAATCAGTTTTTTTTTCGCATATGAAGCGAAAGCAACACAGAACTCAGCTACAAACGCTGTAGACAACCATATATATTTTTAATTGTAGCACAAATATGGTTGCAGCATGAGAACTTCGAATTAAGCTCAAAACTTACGCTCCTTGCAGCTTCCACATAGGTATGCCTGGTGTTATTTATAAATACCGACGGTAAATTATGGGCATTAATTTCTTTTCTATAGATCGCTAGGCAACTTGATTTGACAGGATTCAGCTCTAAGCTGTTTTGTACAAACCAATTTCATTTTCGAGTTTTAATTGGTCATTCCTGATATCCATACTAAGGTTTAATTTAATTAGGACTAATTTGCTTGGTAAGTTGTCTATTTCCTGCTCGAAATGTGTATTTCAGAACCAAAGTAGTCCGATCAATTATATAATACTTTCTGTGTTGATCTCATCCAACCTAACCACGATTTTTCCTATTGGTATTTCAAAACTATTGATAAACATATGTATTTGTTGTGTATACATTATATTATCATTCCAAACTTAGTTCTAAGATACAAATAAATTCCTTTGAAAGAACGTTAACAATTAAGTCCAGACCAGCCAAAATTTTTAGATTCCAGCTGAGAAGTTCTAAACACATTTTACACTAGTTTGATTGAAATTTTTGCATAATTCGCTCATTATCAAACCAACTTCTTTTCTAACCATATTTGAGAAAAATGTCGAAACTTTTCTGTAATCAGTAAAAAACACATAACCTTACAAAATCAGAATAAATTCTCTGCTTCCCTTGGTATGTCACGTATGTTGCCAATGTTTCTTATTTTTTTGCTACTTCTTAAAGAAATATTGTCACACTCTTTCCGCTTTATGTTAATTCATTCAAATATTTATTTAATTTTCACACCGCGATATTCCAGTTATTTTCATAGCAATATTTTTTGTTTTTCGTATTTCTATCCCATCTCAGTGATTAATATGCAAAAGATAAGATACATATACATATATTATTCAGGAATGAACAAGATCTAATAGAAATTCAGAGTAGCAGAAACCGATATTAATTTGTTAGCTGTCCGATTCCTCCAAAGTAGCACTTTTCTCCATAAAGCAAAAACAAAAAAAAAAAAACAGCCTAAGAAATATCACCTCAAAATTTTTGATTAAAAATTCATTGAACCACTAATTTACCAGAGAGACCACAATAATTTATTATTTCCCCCCGAAAAGATCGTCTTGGAAGAAGTGGGCGTTTTGACTTCCGGCTTAGTTACATTTCGTTGGTTCTGCCTATTTAGTTCTTAATGAATTAGCGAGGGGAGAACCAGCCATTACTATTGTTCTGTCTAACCTTTAGTGAATGTTAAACAATACTTGCCCGCCCCCAAAAATTTCCACATAATATAAATAAACATTGTTGTTTTTTTTTTTTTTTGAACAATAAAGATAGACATTAAGCCCCTAATAGATGGCAAAGAAGCTGCCACTCTACGATCAAAACAATAATGGGAAGAAATGAACTCAAAGTCCAATGGTTAATGGTGTAGCGGTGACCACCAAAAACCTCTAGAGAGGATTAAACCGCACTTTTTACAAAATTCCAACGTAGGTTTAACTCCACCAACACCAATAGTTTTGATATGAACAAATGATGGTTGGAGGAACGTCTGCCTATATAGAATTGATCAAAATAAGTCGTGATGAGTCAACATAATTCCTTCGTATATCTCTGCAAGAACAAGCACATGAATAAAGAAACGAACCATGAGAAACTTAAGCCAATCTAAGAGGATTAGGCTTGTCATAAATATTACCTGGATGGGACTTTTTTTTTTTTAACTACATACACGCAGTGGACCAGTGGCAGCAGAAGTAAAATGAAGTCTGTTGTTGTCGATTACACCTCGTGTTATTTTAAAATTGCTCCATGTTCGTTGCCACCTAAGAAAAAGATCAGATGAAGATGAGATCAGATGAGATATGTTAACACAATTCAGTTTCTGTAATTAGACCTTACGAATTTTCGTTGATGGAGCTGCTGGTTAATTACGGATTACTGAGATTGGGTCCATTAAATTCATTTGAGTTTGTGCCAATTAGACAGTTAGACGGTTGGTTTATGGATGGGAAAAATTACTGTACATATATAGATTGATTAAGAACCCAGTAGTTATGAACACTCACAAAAGTGCTGTATTTAAGTATAGGCAATTTCTGAAAGGTGGCGCCACTTATGAATAGAAATACCCAATAAAAGATTTTTTTGTTTTGATATTTGCCAACAATTTTTAGTAGGGTAACTGCATTGGTATCTGGACAGCCCCAGTATTCGGACACTTTTCATTTTATTTAATAAAAATAAGAAAAGTACACGCATTAGCATTAGAACTCCGTTAGAATTTTGTTTAGTTGATCTTTTTAGATGCACATCCAAAATTTAGGTAACACACGTGTCGTTTTTGAGAAAATACTTATCAGTCTATGTATGTACTTCATGTCAGTATAATAATAATAATAATAATATAATATTTATTTAGTAACAACTATAGCTGCTTTTTTTGCTACAATTATAATTACAAGTTCATTTCAGGAGATATTCAATTTAATATATACTATCGATAATTTTTTGAAGTTTTTTAAATTCATTTCTTCTTTTACTGAAACTGGTAGATTATTGAATAACTGTATACCTTTATACATGATTGAATTTTGTGCCCTAGTTGTTCTTAATCGATCTAATCTGAAATTATTGTTATTTCTTAACTGGTACGGCTGACTATCTCCAACATATTTTAGATTCCGACATAAATAGCGTGGTAGTAAATTATTTTTAAGTTTGTGAACCATAGTTAAATCATTAAGAGTTAATCGTTCGTTAATATTCATCCACTTCAATGCTTCCAACATTATCCGTATTGATGTTCTCCGATGACATTGTAATATACATCTCATTGCCCTATTCTGCAATTTTTATAGTCTGTCAATAGATTGATTCAGTCCCATATAAAAAATGGTTGAGCAGTATTCAAAATGTGGCTTTATTATTGTGTTATACACTTTTATGGCAGTTAGAATGGACAATTTACGTCGAATTCTTTTAAAAAATGGATTTTTTTTGCAACTTTCTTACATATATAATTAATATGTTCTTTAAATACTAGTTTATTATCAATTGTAACACCTAAGTTTTTTATTTCACACACAACTTCAATAGGTTCATTGTCCAACATAATACTAGGCAAACTTAAATCATTAAGTATCATACAATTTGTTTTTGACATGCTCATTTTTAGTTTATTCATTTTCATCCATAAATTAACTCTTGCAAGATTACTATTGATTTTATTAGTACACTCATTTATGTCTTGTCCGGATATATATATAAGAGCATCGTCAGCGAAAAGTCTTAATTGACTGTGCTCAATTACTTTGCCCATATCGTTAATATAAATTAAGAATAATACTGCAGCTAATATTGATCCTTGTGGAACTCCATGATAATTTTAAAGATCTTCAGATATAACGTCGTTGACTTTAGTTCTTTGTGTCCGATTATTTAGGTATGGTTTAAACCAATTTTCTTCTTTGTTCTTGATTCCATATTTTTTTAATTTTTCCAGAAGAATGTTCCTGTCTATGGTCTCGAAAGCTCGTTTTTGGTCTAAGAATACAGCAGTGACAATTTGACCGTCATCTATTAAACCTTGCCATTCACAGATAACCCAAGTAATAGCAATACTTTTCCAGATACTTTTCCAGTTGCCTTCTCCAGTACCTTTTCGTATATGGGAAGCATGTTTATAGGCCTCAGGTCTTCACACTTTTATGAGTTTGTAACCTTCTGTACTGGCACTACCATAGACGCTTTCCACGTACTTGGAAATTCGCCATTCAAGAATGATAAGTTCACTATTTCTAATAAAGCTGGACCAATTATGTTAAATGCATCTTTAAAAATTACAGTATTTATGTGATTGTAGTCTTTCATTGTATTTAATTTTCCTAGAATTCTATGAATATCCTCTAACGTTACTAGGTCAAATAAAAAAGTATTTGTCACTGTTTATAAAATATTTATTTAACTCATTAGCTAATACATCAGAGTCATTATAAGTAGTACTTCCGAAAGTTACTTCTTTAATTTCCTTATAACTTTCTTTTAATACACAGGATTTAAGAACCTTCCACATCGATTTTTGGTCAGTGGCATTGTCTATTTTTGTTTTTATTTCAATATTCTTAGTTCGCGTTAATGTAATGTAATGTAATGTAAATGTTTCTGGCCGCTCTATATTTCTCCCAAGATATTTCAGATTTTAATAACATAGCTATTTCATACTTTTTCATTTTACGTTCTTTCATTTTTAATAACTGCGAGTCAAACCAATCATTATGGTATATTTTACAATTTTTTGTTGACATATAATTTAGGCAGATTTGTTGTAACTCATGTTGCATTATTGATGCTTTTACGTTCACATCATTTACATCACCTATACTCTTAATATAACTATTATTAATATCACGCACGAAACTATCTTTTCTGTATTTAAAAAATTGAATATATTTCTCTTTAATATGACTTTTTGCACTACACATGTTTGTTATAGAAATTTCTATTGTCTCGTGATCACTAATTTGTCGTTTGGTATCAACTACTCCTTTAACGCCTGCATGATTAGTTATAATATAAGAGTTTCGGATAGTGCAGTCAGTCTTGTTGGTTGTGTAATTATCTGTTTGCATGCATTATCAACAATTACCTGTTTCAACTGATCCTTATTTATATTACTAGCCAGCCAGTTGATGTTAAAGTCACCTACTATAATAACATTCCTATCATTTGCATCAAATATAATACCCATTTGTTGTTGAAAAAAGTCACAGAACTCTCGTTTATTCATTTGTGGATACTTATAGAGCGCTACAACTAAAAATTGGAAATCACTGCACTGTAATCTTAGCACCATGAACCATACGTCCTTATTTATAACGATTTTATCTATTAATTCATATTGCCATTCATTTTTAATATATATCACAACAGCACCTGTGTGTTTAGATGAACTATCGCATCTAATAGCCATATATCCATGTAGAGATATTTCACAATCACTGATATCTTTAACTAAATGAGTTTCACTTAAAACTATAAATTCATATTTTACTTCACTAATTAGAACTTCAAGTTGTTCTATATTATTAATCAGCCCTTGAATGTTTAAGTATACGCCTTTTATAGAATTTAATTGCTAATACATAGCACGATACTTTTCAACTTTTAATTTTCTTTGATATGCAGGACAATCTTTATTTCTAGCATCATGATCAGTGCCAACTTTTACCTTGAGATTTTCTTTTGCCCGTTGACAGTTCACACATTTCAGATAATTGTTATCACAATTTTTCCCATCATGATTTCCAGCACATTTAGGATAGGTTGCAAGACTTTTACAATATTTTGCTTCGTGATTAAAACCGCAGCATTTGAAGCACGTCTTAACATTTACCCATTCGTATAAAGGACATTTATCCCATCCGATATTTAATTTACCAGCTTTAGTTAATACTTCTAAAATGTCTTTTTCTGTTTCAAGTATGACATTGAACGTTTTTTGCCCTCTTACTGCGTTATGAGCAAATTTCACACCTCTTGTAATGCCATTTTGTAGTTTTAACGCTTTCATAATCATTAATTTTTTCCTTTAAACCAACCACAATAACTTTCGGATTTCGCAAATTTAAGGGTTTTATTTCATATTTATTTCCCAGCTTCTCCCTGACTTCTTTAGACACTTTTTCAACTGACTCTTTATTCTAGCAATTAATTGAAATAGCTCCACCTTGCATATATTGTACACCACTTATTTGAAGCTATAACGATTTAGGATTAATAGTTTCTTTAGTTTTCTCTCGAGTTGTTTTACTGTCCTGCTTAATTATTGGTTTAACGATTACGGGTAGATCTGGAGATTTTAAGCTGGTTAGCGTAACTTTCCTTACATATAGCATTTGAATTTTTTTCGGTCATCTCTTTTAACTTCGTTAACACAACTTCCTTTTCATCACATAATTTCAAAATTTGTACTTTCAGAACTTTCATTTCATCCTCTTGATTTAGAATAATTTTTTTATTCTCATTTACTGCAGATAGAACACAATCAATTTTTTTCGACATCGAGTTTATGCAGTTTTTGCATTCATTACATTTTATTAAATTCATAAAATTTTTGGTTGTCCGGTAACTAAAACAGAAAAAAAAACAGTTTTGTTTAGTTTCCGGATAGGCTGTCCGGACACAGAAAGTATGCTACAAAAGAGATTATTTCCTGCTTACTCTCTAATACAATTATAAAATATATTTTTTATAGGACAGAAAAAGTTAAATATGATTTTTTATTAAACCTTTAGTATTCGGACGCATTTTAAGAAATGCGGACAGTCCGACGAAAATATTTAATACGTAATCGATTAATTAAAAATAAAACATACCTGGGTAGTAAATAATCATAAGAATTTTCAAAATAGTGGATGTTAGTACTTTTTGCATACAAACCGAAAAAAACGTATAAAACGATCAAAATAGGAGGTCCAAGGATAAAACTTTGAATGCGAGAGGTAGACAACTTCTGGATCTATGCTCAGACCATGGCCTGGAAATTTTAAATGGCAGATCAAAATCTGACTCTGAAGGGGAGTTGACCTTTATCGGACCTATGGGAGTATCCGGTATAGACTTGGCATTAGTTTCATTTGATAAGCTTGATCAGATTCTGGATTTCAAGGTGGAATCAGAAATATATTCTGATAACCTCCCCGTAAGCCTATATGTAAATGTTAACTGTGCAGAAAGAGCAACTAGTATTATGAGGGAATTGCCGCTATTACCAAAACTGAATTGGAAAATACAAAGAGAAAATCTGTTTCGCACTAAGTTGAGATTGAACACGGAAACAGTTACCCAGAGAGATGATAATCCAGAGGTGACAATTCAAATGCTCACAGATTTAACCAAGAGATCAGCCACGCAATCTAAAACAATGAAAAACGCGAAGTTCAGACAGCCATGGTTTGACTATGAATGCCTGGAGGTGAGGCACAGGTCCTTTAGCTTGCTTAAAATTTTTCGTAAAAACGACTCTCCGTTTAATAAGCTGTTGTATACCAATGCCAATACAGAATTCAAAATTTTATGAAGGTCTGAAAGAAAAGAGTACTATGCAAATATAGGGGAACGTTTGATGAGTGTAAAGGATTCTAAAGATTGGTGGTCGCTAGTCAGGAAGTTAAAAGTGCAACAATTTAATATAGGCTGCAAGCTAGAGGTAAACAAATTGTGTGATTATTTTCGCTCACTACTAAATCCCCCAATAAACCCAAATCAGTTTATGTTCGCTATCCCTTATTACATCAGTAGAAGAACTGGATGCTGAAATAGATGTGGAGGAACTAAGAATGGTTTTAACTAGGGTAAAATCTAATAAGACTCCCGGACCTGATGGTATACCAGTTGAATTTTACAAACATGCCCCAGATAACTTTTTGAACGGTCTTACAATAGCCTTCAATGCGATTTACAATGCAGGAACTGTGCCAGTAAGCTTTACGCGCTCCTTAATCTTCCCAATATACAAAAAAGGGGACCCAAACTTGCCACAGAATTACAGAGAGGTTGTGTTCATGGATTCAGTTCAAAAACTTTTCTGAGGCATACTGCTAGAAAGATTAAGCAACTATATAGAATCGAATTCTATATTAAATGAGTACCAGGCAGGGTTCAGACCGGGCTACGGGACGATAGATAACATTTTTAATTTATATAATCTGGTAAATCTAGCATGGAAGAAGGGCAAGAAAAAAGTATACTGCCTGTTTGTTGATTTCAGCGCCGCATTTGACTCCATTGACAGAAGATCATTACTCCTGAAACTTTATAATTTCGGCATTTCAACAAAGTTTATAAACACTTTACAAGGGCTGTATTGTATGCTTTCACCCAATCTGCTATATGGCATGGAGAAGGCTGTAGTAATTGGTGTGAAACAACGTCCGGTGTGCACCAAGGCTGTGTACTAAGCCCCTTACTCTTCTCATTATATGATGTATGCTGATGATGTTGTACTCAGATGTGACAATCAAACTATTCT
This sequence comes from Dioctria linearis, assembly GCA_963930735.1. Classification (NCBI taxonomy): domain Eukaryota; kingdom Metazoa; phylum Arthropoda; class Insecta; order Diptera; family Asilidae; genus Dioctria; species Dioctria linearis. The sequence goes on along the minus strand of OZ005743.1, from coordinate 14,637,897 downwards.
ACAAAATATGATTAGAAAGCTAGAGGGGTACTGTAATCTGTGGAGTTTATCTGTTAATTTGTGAAAGACTAAGGTATTATTTTTTTCTAAAGGAGGCGGGATCAGGACTAGACATAGTATAACTTCCACATGGAGGAGTTCCATTAAAAAATGCGGCAGGAGAACGTCTGACAAATTCAAAGTGTATAATGGCAGATGTAATGCGATCATGTCATATGCGGTGCAAATATGGGGATTTATGACTTGTGACGAAGCTGATAAGCTTCTACGTTTTTTTGTAAAGAAATTATTACGACTTCTCCCTAACGCACCAAACTATATTGTTCACTTGGAAACGGGGCTCCCTTCAGCCCGGCTGTGGACCTTAAGAATGCATTATAAATATATTGGTAAAGTAATCTTTGAAATGCCAAGCAACAGATTACCCAAAATTCTTGCTAACTTAGCAATAAGGAACAAAATAGGTTGGTATGATGCACTCTGTGAACTTTCGGAAAAACATTCCGTACCCATAAATATTACAGCTTTGCGCTCCAATTTGGATGATATTCTGATAAAAGAATCGCAATTTAGCCAAAATAACTACTTGGAGCAAGCTAGGTTGAGTGTTAGACATGACCTGTATCATGATCTAAACCATTCGCTTGACGCAGGTATTACCTACTTCAACGATGGCAATAGTATAGCCTTAATAAGATCTGTTTTTATGTGCAGAGGCGGTCTGCTTTGGCTAAATGCGAATCCGTTTAGAAGGGAGGGCTCACCCGTATGCTCTATTTGTTACTTGGGACTAGAGGAAGACATGGTACATTTTATTGGGATTTGCCCTATTTTTAAACAGTACAGAGCACAGTTCTTCGGTAGTAATACACTTTCCCGTAAGGAGGTGATTGATCTGTTGAATGGCAAGGATTGGACAGCCTTGTATGGTTGCTTTAGTAGTGCATTTAAATATCGAAAATTTCTAATTGAAGAATACAACGAGTAATTGAATGAAATTTTTCTTTTTCCTTTAAAAGGCATGAAGCGGTTTAAGTTAAAGCTACCTTACTTATGAGTATTCTTGTTCCATACCTTCTTTACTTCTCTGAAATGGAAGGAAAATATTTGTTTTAAGAGAGATTAATTGAAAAAGGTTAATGATGATCATACCAATCTAGACAGATGACTATATTAGTCAGTGTCGAATTAGTTTTTTGTTGGAAAACCTCTTTATCTGCTCACTGTCCTTTAATATTTTTGTTTGCTTGCTTTTTTGTTTTTGTTTTTTTCTACTTATTAATGTTACAAAGTGCTTCTGTTTATCTGCTTTACTATTATTTTGAACACATTAGTTGAACTTATAAATTGAATTGTCTCCATAATAAATAGATAGAAATTGTATTGCGTTAATGGGCCTATAAAATATTAATGTACAAGATTGTTTATGAATAAAAACTTTATTATTATTATTATAATAAAACGATCAGAGATCACTCAAGCTATACTACATCGATCCCAGAGCAAATAAATTGAGCATTATGAAGTGTGCTGAAAAATAATTATGGAGTGTCGTTGGCATCAAGTTTGAAATATCACTTAAACAAGATAACTTGGTCAACACTGTGTAGCATATTAAGAAGATTGTCAATGGATGCATGGAAGAACATGGCTAAATTTAATTTAAATTTAAATGAAACACATGATTGGCTGCAAGACAAGCAGAAAGTACTACCATAGGCAGAGCAGTGATTACTGTTTTCGAAATGGCTCGAGAACTAGACCAATATTTAAAAAGTATCGGATAGGGCGACATATTAAATGATCCTGCCCAAATGGGGATAAAACAAGTTTTTTTCTTTGTCCGAAAACCAGTACAGTAATTACAGGTCAGGGATTCAAAAACGTTTATCAAATTTAGACCGGAGCAGACAAAGAATTTTATTTTCTGCAGGCAGAAAATTCTTCCCCAATGGTAACCTTTTCATATTTGCGTTACTAAAGGATATTGTAAATAGCATTCCAGCGAAACTGTTTTTGGAACATAAAACGGATGGATGAGGAACCATATCTTTTTCGAATATGTAGTTAATGGCGGAGTTAATGGGTGTTTCGAGGAGTAAAAATATACCAGACCGCAGACTCCTTTTTTATAGACGGCTACAAGACTTGACGTTAGAGCTGAGTGAAAATTACAAGGAAAATAATATAATTGTATATGTATTGCCACCAAACACCACTCGTATATAGCAATCAGCTGACGTCGGTTAGAAAAAATCGTACGAGAATGGCAGTCAACTTATAACAAAAAAAAAACTTTATGCTCTCTACTAGAAACTGCAATCTTGCGAAATCTAAAAATTTGGAAACACCATAAAAAATACTTCAGGAAATGTGGGCTTTACCATTACGACCCGAAAATAGTTGTTTTCAGTGAATGTATGAAAAATGTGGTTGGAAATTTTGCAGCTACTCGAAATGCTAATATGCAAGAATCACTTCCAGTACAGAAGTTTCACACTGCTATTGAGGTTATTTAGCTACTGGATTATGAGTTAAGAATAAGAAATATTCACGAGAATCAAGTTTTAACATCATCAAGGAAGCCGGAGCAAAACCTTCGACAGGAGCGTTACCAGAACTAGATGTTACATTCAACGATCTGACAGGAGGCACATAAGATTTGCATGAGGGCAGAAAGTTGCAACTGGTATAAGAGTGCTGATAAGCTATTGATTCTAATCAAAAAAGTTGAAACTATTTCTCCAGAACCTAGTCGTTCTAGTGTGTCGTCAAAGACTGGTCCTTATGTATCGCCGGGATCAATTCGATGCCGTATAGAGAAGACTAATGAAAATGGTACAAATTCTAAAAAAAAGTCAATTAAGAAGAAGAAGCAATATTTTAATTGAATTACAAAGCGATTTTGAAAACTACGATTTAAAAACATTGGTTGGGATTCTTGCACTAGGTCATACTACCCCAAGTCCACTCCAATGTTTTCATTATCTTACGAGGAGTAAGCAATGACTTCGCATGCTGGAAATATTAACAAAAAAAATAATATGCGATAATTGTTTTGAGACTATTGTTTTTTTTTAGTTATCTACTTTATAATATTTTTAAAATCACTTAGGTATTTTTTTTTTTAATTTTTCATAATTACTAAGTTTGAACTATTTGCCTGCATAAATTCTTTAGTTTTTTTTAAAGAAAAAGGTGCCTTAAAATGTATTCATAATTCTTTCAATTAATAAAATACAGTTTTATGAAAAAGCTCATTTGTGTTTATTTTTAACGAAAAATGGGTAATAAACTTCTTCCGAAAAGCCTATGTCCGGACACTGAAACTGTAGTGTCCGAATACTAGCTAAACGCGAACTTTTTTTTCAAACCCCAAAACTATAACAAAATATAAATAAATCACCTAAAAATATTTACTTGCTAAATGTAAACAGCTTAAATAATAATAAAAAATAAAATATGGTGTATATCCTTAATAGCAATAAAATGATTGAGTGTCCGGGTAGGTACCTACTATCATTGCAATCAGTTCCTAAAGTTTTCGATTTTGTGCATATTTTTGAAGACTGATTTATACAAGTAACGGAATATTTCTAAAAATTTTGTATGCTCAATATAATTAGCCAAAATAGTCAAAATAGCTTATGAAATCGTAGCATCACTCCAAATTTCTATTCCGTTGGGATGTTGCAAAAAGAGTAAGTCTCTAATATACTTTGGCTTACTTGACTGCAGTATGTTCATTTATTCCTACTTGAGATCTTTCAAAGTCGTTCATTTTCAAAATTACTTACATTCTTTCATTTATTTTTAAGTTGGGTGAACCACATTTTTTCCTACTTGAGATCTGTCAAATGAATTGATTTTCAACAACAAGATAAGCGACCTGCATTGTAGAAAATGCTTTAAAGAACATCCTAGTAAACTCATTCGAAAAGGGCCGAACCTATGTATTCTGAAAACGAATCGAATACAATAAATGCATTCTCTAATTTACATCCACACATACAATCCAGCTTGGAGAAAAACAATGCTACACGAAGTGAAATGAGGCAAAACTAACTATTTCACTAGCATTAAACGAATACTATAAGGTAAGATATTAGCAGAAAGCTAAAGCCTCCAAAATATATTTTCCTCAATTTCATATTGATATTATCACAACATTTCATACTTCTGTTCAAGTTTATCCCTGAATTGATGATCTTACTAAACATTGGTAGGAGGGAACTGTTTAACACTACTGATGGAACATCATGCAAATCAAATGTAGAAGCTTATACACTGTAAGTTACTAGGGTTTAGTTGTAACTTATTGACCAAGCGTACATTCTGTCTAAATCAGAGTTAATACGTGCTCTGCAATCATCACTAAGCCCAATAGGACGGCTCAAATACAATTGTACATCATTTTCGTAGAGGTGAATGCTCATATCGCGAAAACTCAATGACATGACATTAATGAATAGGCCGAACAACAATGGGCCCATGATAGAACCTTAGGCACTCCTCACATTAGAGGTAGCGGAATGGATATTTTATCATTGATATTGTTACAATATTTGCTTGCTCTGCTTAATATCGAGAGGGAGACTTGGTAGGCAAGAATGTTGCAAAGCTTTAACCGAGCAATATAGGGACCGAAATGTTGATCGGCTATACAGCAGAAAGTAGGTCAGCAATAAGGTAGAACCTGATCTTGACTTGACTTCAAGGTGATCAGCTGGCGATTCAGTGGGCCAAAGCTTGGTTCCACTCAAAGCTGGTTATAGTGTGGGAAATGCAAATGTTCCGGAGCTTTCCCCACATAGAGGTGTTGATCGTAGTTCTCTTTTTAGGTACTGAATGAAGCTTAGCTGCTCTTGAATGAATAACCCGAGTGGAACATATTTGGTTTACTATCTGACGTGCGCGTAGTAATTGTGCTTTCAGTTGATTGTGCGAACTTAGTCGTATATAACGCAGAGTGACTGCTTTTTGGAGGTTCCACCGATATTATTAGTTATAATCGCGCTGTTCTATAAAACGATTCCGCGAGTGCGCGCTGTCTAAGCCAATCAGTGCGCGTGATAGTATATCTGCGCTCCAGGATCGATGTCCAGCGCAAGTAATTTGTGAATGATGGTGTTGTGATAGGGTTTTGATAGTGCTCCCCATATATACGGGAGCTTCGTGGGAGATCGGGGGGACACCAAATATAAAAAAAGGCAATTGGATAGCCTGCTGGTTTGTTCTCCAAACAATCTCCACAATTATCGGAGTCGCTGCAGATAATTAGCAAAAAAAAATTGTTTGTTAGTCACTGAGGTGAAAATGGCGGCCGATTGGTAAGTAATAATCTTCTATTATTTACATAAGTGTTAGTGCGAGCTTCTAAGGGGCCAAGCTTGAGTGCGCGAAAGCTTTGGGACATCCACTGCGCTTTTATTTACTTATTTATTTTTATTTTGCTAGACCAAATAATAAATAGAAAAAAGAATTTTATATTTGTACAAATTTGTATTTATTTGTCACATGTCCTTCTATTGTTTTTGCTGCTTGTGCTGGTGTGATTTTGTACTGAATGTTATATGTCTAAATTTATGTGTAACGAGCACAGCTGACTTAGAGGTCAATTAGGTTATTCCGCCGACAATGATCCAAATTTAACAGGATATTTGCAATTTTTCCTGGCTCGTCAAAGCCTGCGTCCGGGATGGCTTGATATGCACAGTGAGGTCTCGCAATCCCTATACCTTGTACTGTTGGGGATAATGAAGATTCAAACTACTCACCGCAACCTGGTGTAATTTGAGCCCAAAGAGGGTACTATTTTCTCACCAAAATAATAATACAGGTACTAATAACCAATTTCTATTTTTTAATGAAACAAAATTTAAACTTAAAATTCACTTTAATTAATTCCTTTGTTATACACTACTGTCTACTCTATTCGCAAGTCAACTTATCAAGAGAGCTACCGGTTCTGACAGGCCCTTTTTATATGACCGTTATACAGGGTGTTTCCCACTAGGAGGTCAATAGAGCGGGAGGTGATAGTACTCACCTAGACGAACCAAAAATTGTATGTCAGAGGGTGGGGGTATATCAACCGTTTAGGAGTTACAGGGTGATTAAGAAAAAAAGCTAGTTTTTAACAAAACACCCTGTATCTTAAAAACTACAGGGTGTGTGGTCACAGTTAAGAGCTCATTATATGCAGAACTTCATGGTCTTTCTAATGACTGCTCAATCAGTACCACACCCTTCTCCCATCAAGAATTATGGTTGTCTAAACTAAAAATTTCGGATTTTCTTACCTTTTTTTTTAATTTAACTTATATTATTTTTGAAAAAAGATCGTTAACATAACTTTTTTTTATAGAAACTCTAAACTGCAGGCTCTCCTCCTTGATATGCCCCCCCCCCTGCCATACAATTTTTGGTTCGTCTAGGTGAGTACTATCACCTTCCGCTCTATTGACCTCCTTGACGTGCTAACTGCGATCTAATAAAAACTACCAATCATCAATACTGCTGTATCTATTACTAAATTTAAAAGAGGCATAAGGCTTCTGTGAGAAAACGCAATGATCAACTGTATCAAAAGCTTTTGAAAAATCCTGATCCATAGCCCTTTTTATGTCAGAGGATATCTTTAAGAGAGCAGTTTCACAACTATGGTTCATTCTAAATTCGGATTGCTTGTAGGCCGGGAAATTATTTTTGTCTACGTGTTCAAAAACTAGCCGATACATTAGTTTTTAACCACTTTAGATACAGAGCATAGTATGCTAATTGGACGAAAATCAGCTGGAGGTTCATCACAGGATTTCTTCGGAATTTGAAGAATATTAGTTATTACGCCTCTCGGCGAACTCGAAAGAGATCAACATAATATATAAGGAATTTTGCTCTTTGCTGTTAATTATTTCACGAATTGTCAAATAGTCTTTGTAAATTGAAACAGTACTTATTATGCGGTCAAGCAATCTCCGTTTGAAGAGCTAGATTAATTTTATTAATTAATACATCCTGAAATAATCATATGATAACTATAAATTTGTAAGAGCATTATGGGAACAAGCAGTACCTGTCGAAATAACTTTGTCAGTACTATAGTATTTTTCATCAGCTCTATACCGATTCTACGTAAGTTTTCCGAACGTAATCAACTTCTGTTTTGCAAAAAAAAAAAAAAAAATTAAATGGTCAGAGAGAACGATGCTGGTAGCTCGCCAATCTAATGTCTGAAGTATTCATGCGCGCTGTCTGAATTGGGAAACACCATAAACGCCTCTTTCGATAATTCGAAACTTGACGAAATCCGAATAAACATCGATCAGTTTTGGACAGCCTTGCGATTAATGAGCCGGAAGTAGCAGACGTGGCATTTTTGGGTTAATAAGAGCGCCCATCGTTTTCAAGTTGGAGACCAGAGAGCACGTCGAAGCAGACAGTTGTTGGAATTTTTTATTTTTTTTTTTATTTGGGTTGTAGATGATCATTTATAATTCACGACATCGAGCATTCAAGTTCAGTTTGGTTATTCTGTGAAGGTTTACCATAGTGGGACAGATTAAGAGCTAAAAAAAGGCAAATCAGGTGATGTTTTATCAAATTTTTCAGTGATAGGTAGTTAAATTCGTGGTTCTATTTTTTTATTCAATTTGTGAATGTGATTGACGGTACTATTTCCCCCAAAGTATTCGGGCGATTCTAAATTTATTTTACAAGATTTTTGTTCTTTGACTATGCTAATATTCTTTTGTTCAAATAAAGTTACGAATTACTTAAATAATTGTTGAGTTTCATAGTTTCCCTCCTTATTTAAAAAAAAAACCATGTGGCGCCAATACTAAATTATGTAATGAACAATCTAGAGAAAAGTAACCTCCCTTCGCACTGAGCTACCAAACAGGCCAGTTGAGCGTCCAGTTACATCGTAAAGTACAATGCAACATAGTAACTTTCGAATTAGAGCAAACGAGGATGAAAAAAAGCAATAACTATATGGATAATAAATGAACAGATGACTGGAAGCAGTAATTTGATAAAGCATGTAAGATCAATTCGATCCCACATATGTACCTACTCTTTATAGGTGAGTTAGAATATTTTTAACATTATCAAATATCTCAAAAAAATAATGCGAAAGAATGCAACTAAGTAAAGGTTTGGTTCGATTTTCAGATGATCCACTATGAGTGACATCAGATAGCAGGAGGAACTTTTTTTGAATTCGTCGAATTAAATGGATGACATACATTCAAGAGATAAGAAAGATGAAGCCAGCCATAAGTGTTTATGATCACAATTTCTCCCCATTAAGGCGATACGAAGATATAATTCTTGGCTCCAATTTCAAACCAGACTGGTCAATTCTCAATTCTCTGTGCGGACAAATATACTGCAGATTGGCTAAAACACATGTAAAGCCAATTAAAACCATGAAAATGTGACAAATTCATTGATTGTAGGGAAATGTTAAAAATTTTATTCGATACACTTAATAAAATATTTAAAAAACAGTTAACATGGCTTTGATTCAAGAACCTTTGTCATATGAATACAAAATAAAACAATTTGCATCATACCCGCATCTAAATTAATTTGGAGCAACAAGCATGCGCAGTGTTGTTGTAAAGCAATAAATTGCAATTTATTTCTATCCATGTATTTATATACATACATCGAATAATTGGTTGTAATTGCAATAGAAATATCAGCAATTGTCCTTCGTCAACTTCTTATTTAGGCTTACTTTTCTGGGAAGACGGATGATGCACATGCAGAAAAGAGATCGTAAGACTTATCAGCTTTTGCCCATACAGAACGATTTTTTTCCTTCCTATTAAAAATATTGTCAGCCTACTGCGGACAAATAATAAAATCATATAAAAATTATAATTACAAAAATAATTAAATTTATAGTATTTTATTATTATTATGATCAACTAAAAATTAGTTGAACTTTCCAATTTCATTACATATTTTAACAAATTCGATTAGTTAATTACTAATGTCTTCAAACTAATGTTTCAGTTATTTTAAATAATGCGATATGCAAAATCAAGCAATCATGTTTTAGCTGATATTTCTATTTTTTCGAAATTTATTATGTAAAAGTTAGTTAATTCAACAAAATCATTAGTTGAAAAAACAAAAGATGCTCGGATACGAAATTCCGAAAGATTCACAAATGTTATGACTAAACAAGATTAGCTAAATCAACTAATGCCAATAAGTTTTCTTAACGAATATGATTCGTAAGCTGAAAATCAACTGATATTATTGGTTGATGAAACAAATTGATTGGCGTAAAGTAACTAATCTTTGTTTTTTTCAGTGTAGGAAACTCTTGGTTACATTCAATGATGTTACCTGATTTGTGCTCAAATTGCCGCGTTATAGTCACATTTCTCCGTATACAATATCCTTGCTTGGTTGTCCAATAGAAAGTTATGTAATGAATTACAAACTGAAATTCGTTCATAGACTTATATTCAGCGAGCAGCCTTCATACCTATTTGAGAGATTGAGTTTCCTGCAATCATCCCGGAACATGAGCCTTTCGATCCCTCTTTGTAAATCACGATATGGTCAGCGCTCTTATTTCGTCCAGGGCATACGTTTGATGGAATCCTTTACCAGCAAACATACAACGAGCACGATCTAACAGAATCTTATACAAATCAATTATGCCACTAAAGTTATCCTAAGCTTTTGGAGGCGCAACTTGGATACATATTATTATAGCTATTTAATAACTTTTTTTTCTTTTCTAACTGTATTCATGTTTTTTCTTATCTTATCCTTGTATCAGTTTTATAAATTTACTCCTACTTACTCATAATCTAATGAAAATAAAGTCGATTGTTAAATCTATAATTGTTCGTTAGTTTAGTTTGGCTAAGCTTAATTAGTTAAGTTAGTTTTTAGTAAATTAAAGAATTCCCCCAAATTTAATATTGCATAATTATTTAATTAATTATCCCTCACAATTTCTGGAAAATAATGCATGCCATATAATGTAAAACCTACTTACAACATAGAGTGATTTTTACTATTCAACAAATTTGAAATAATTTCAAAACTTGCTGCATATGTTTTTCTGAAAAGAAATATAGTATGGAGTTTAGGTTGAGAATATTTGATATAATACTATTACTTTAACTCCTTAAAGATGGGCATGCACCAACTTTATCAGCTTGGTGGACAGCATGGTATGTAAATGGAGTGTGGCCCAGCCTTTGGAAGACTCAGAGATGGTAAGGATAGGAACATAGATCCGGGAGGGTAAACATTGTTACAGATCTACTAGAAGCCATTGCCACAAAGAGTATGATGACGTGACTGAGAAACGCCCATGCTATGGATGCATGTCTCTTAAATAACTTGACGGATATTATACTAGGACATTACCCGATCAATATAGTACACACCGGCTGTCTCAAGCCACTAACTAAACATTCCTGATGAGTCCTTTGGCAGGGGCGAAACCTGGTCGAGTGAGCCTAGTTAACTAAGTCTGAACTACTGGTCCGAATCACTCCTTTTAGATGTATACAACTGACAGTTGTATTTACTGCAATCGCCTATTTTACTTAACATAAATTAAGTACTCTCACCAAGCGATTTAATTAAAATTTAATTTAATTTGTGCTTTAGTACTCCCGTTAGAGAGTGTTCGGGCCTACTTGAATTAAAATTAAAGTTATATATTCGTTATTATTTATTTTTAATTTAATAAGATAGTACACAGATTACAAGTCCATTAGGATACTACCTTAAAAGTAAGTAATTTGAGAAGATTACAAAAATAAAAAAGAAGAGAAGCAAAAACAAAAATTCAAGCAAAATAATATATATACTTATTGGTAGAGTAAAAAAAGTGAAAATTATACATTACAAAAGAATACAAAAAATTAAAAAGAGAAAAAATAAAATGCAATTAAAAAAGAAAATACAACTAAAAAACTACAAAATACTAAACTACTAAGTAATTACAAACTGAAAAAATACAAATATAATTAAAAAATAAATAATAATATAATAAAAATAAAAATTCAAAAATAACATTTCAAACCACAAAAAAAATCAAAAACAAGAGCTAAACAGATACAAACAAAATAAATACGGCACAAGGAAGTTAAAAAGAGTAAATGGGCAAAGAGAAAAAAAAGGGCAAAGCAAGAAAAAAAATTAAAAATAAAGCAAATAAATCGAGGTATATAAATTATAAATGTTACGATCAGTGATCAATCTCATTCAAGATTAGTCTTTTAAACGTCAGAGAGCCAGAACTAAAAATATCGATATCACTGAAATTTAGATTGTATGCCTCGCAGATTTGTCCTAGAAAATGGCAATCTAAAAGGAGTATGTGTCTTGCGTATCTTGAGGGAATATCTATACCAATTCTGGAAAGCAAGTCCGGACAGTGTACATCGCCGTTCAGAATTTTGTACAAAAACACGCTATCGAAAAAGACACGACGACGTTCTAAAGACAAGATGTTGAATCGGGTTAATCTCGCATTATATTCTAACTCATTATGTTAGAATTTGTATAATAATAATCTGGTAAATTTTCGCTGGACAGATTCGAGTAGAGTATCATAGCAAGTGTAAAAGGGGCTCCAAATTTGACATGCATATTCTAAGGGGCTTCTCACCAGTGAATTATATAGAGAAATAAAAGAGGCGCTTGATTTGAAAGATTTACATGTTCTGAAAATGAAACCCAGAAGACGATAAGCTTTGGTAGTAGCAAGGTTCAAGTGGGAAGCGAAGAGAAGTTTGTTATCGAAAGTAGCTCCCAAATCTTTTATTTCGTTGACATATGATAAGGAAATATCGTTTATTTTATAGTGGAATAGGATTGTGTCACGTTTCCTAGAGAAAGTTATGCTCTTACATTTGTCTACGTTAAGGTCCAAACACCAAATGGTTATTTTTACACCAATTTTCGAGTTTTCTAATATCATCTTGCAAGCTCTCACAGTCACGAATGTCGTTAATTACTCTAATTTAATTTTAGCGTCATCAACGTACAACAAAATATCCGAAGTAATTTCAGTCGGTAAATCATTAAAAAATAAAGGTACCGAGTGTTGTGCCCTGGGGAACACCATATGTCTGTTCTAAAGTACTAGATTGGGACCCGTTGAAGACAACCATGCTCTCTCTTTCTTTTAAGTATGACAGGAAGAAAAGGACAGTGTCCATATTGAAGCCTATTTTTAACATTTTTATTAGACAGTGGTTGTGGCAGACCTTATCAAAGGCCTTAGCAAAATCAGTGTGTATGGAATCAACTTGTTTATTCTCATCCAGACCAGAAGAAATTGTATCAGTGAAAAGAGCTAAGTTTGTAACCGTCGAGCGCCCAGGGAGGAATCCGTGCTGTGAATGTGATATGAAAGGCATAGTTTGATAAAGAAGCTGATTGTACATAACTCTTTCGAATATTAAAGCCAGTGCATTGGAAATGGATATTGGGCGATAGTTAGTGACTAATCTAGGATCTCCCGCTTTAAGAATTGGGGTAACGAACCTGTTCTTTGATATAGGTGGAAAAACCTTTCTAAGTATTGATAAATTAAATAAAGAACTTAACGGCTTCGCTAGGCTAGTAGATCCGCGCTTGTAAAAGAGGTTAGGAATACCATCAAGTCCGGGATTTTTATTACAATTAAGGTTATTTAATATTTCGAGTACATCATTAGAAGAGATGATACTCAAGTTAATGTTAACAGAGTCACAGTTAGTCTGAAAAGATGTGAAATCAAGATTGGATTCCTTGTCAGAATATACAGACGAAAAGTATTCAGAAAAGAATTCACAGATTTGTCTAGAAGATGACGAGGTGACTTCTTTTTAGAGTATCTCCTTGGGAGAGGCATTTGAATTCCTGAAGTGTTTATTAAAGGCCCAGAAAGGTTTGGTATTCTCGTGTTGTGAAAGTTCAGTTGCATTCACATATCTCTTGAAACACTGATTTAGCAATGTCAATGCAAATTTCCTAAGGTAAGAGAAAGTTTTATAGTGCTCCGGGTGTTGGTGAGCATTATATTTACGAAGATATTTTTCTTTAACTTGAAGAACTTTAATAATTTGGTGACTATACCAGTTCGGAAAATGGTTGGTTTTCCTTTGAGTTAATGATATATATTCTCGAATAGCGGTGTTGGCTATATCGTAAAATTTCTCAAAAGGCTGTATAGGATCACTCGAAATAACCGAGGAAAAGTCGATACCATTGAGGTAGCCACACAAACCAGTGTAATCTCCCAATGTGAAGTTCTTTTTTTTTTATAAATTTATTACGAGAAGGTTTTGGTAAAGAGATATTCAAATTAATATCTAATGGAGGATGATGAGGGTCAATCCGTGAGACTGGACACAGGGATGAAGATATGCAAATGTCGTTCTGAGCTATATCTGTCCATACTAAATAAAGAAACCTATCATTAAAATTTTTGACGTTATTAAATTGATTTAGGTGGCACAGAGACACATTGTTGATGAGAGAATGGGCTGCCTGACTGAAAACACCAGAAGGCAACATACAGTTCTCGACTTCGTCTAAATGCCAAGAAATATATTGGAGGTTGAAGTCCCCCAAGAACAAAACGCGGGAATTTTTGGGTAGTTGCAGAATTCTGTCACTAATTCTAGAGAAATGAGAATTGTAAGACTCGTAAGTGCTACTAGGACGTATGTAAACACAGCATACGTATAAAGTAAGGTGTTGTAATTTAACAGCAACCCACAGAACCTCATCAGTGACCTCTTGGTGATGCAAACGGAATGAGCTAAGGGATTTATTAACATTAACATAAGACAACCTCCACTGTCCCTCATATCAGAAAGTTCTAAGTTCCTGTCCTTTCTATACACCGTATACCGAGCATAGAAAATGTCAGTACTAGAGACATAAGTCTGTAAGAAAGTTTCAGTAAGGCATACAATATCATAATTACTGGCAAGCAATGACAAATGAAACTCAGTGGTTTTAGTTCTTATCCCGCTGACGTTTTGGTAGTAGTCGTTAAGTGACATTTAAAAGATTACGAAACTAAGTCTTCTTTCTTTGAAGGAGATCAAGACACTGATCATTTTTAATAATAATGATGATCAGCGTCGTCATCCTTTTTCTTTATCCAAATATATTTGTAGTTATGTTCCTTTTTATATTACCTTGCTTTGAAAAATAAATATTTCATTTCTTTAGTTAGAAGTTCATTTATATAAATAATTACAGATCCAGAAAAACCTAGAGTACTAGTAGTTAAGTCTTTAGTAAGTTTGGAGGCTAAAAGCAAATGATCTCTTAAAAATTGAGAGGAATACTTAACTATTACTGGACTGTTAAAATTGGTCTTTTTACGCCTATTTACACGATATAACTTGATGATATCACCGTCTTCCAGGTAGCTTGAAATGGTCATGAATCTTGCGTAACCATGAGTTGTTCATCGAGTTCTTGTGGAATATCTCTAACCTCCAGAAATGCAGTCAAAGATCATAAAATAACCCAAATTTAATTTGAATTTCATTTTAAGTGTGCCCTAACACCTCTTACAGCAGGACTAAAACAGAAATTAAATTAAATTTCAATTAAATGGCTTGGTGAATACGGCCCTAAATTCCCCAATAATTCAGCACACTGCATTTGCGTATGGATTTACTCATATCGAAAAATCACCACCTGTCTTATAACTGAATTGGAAGTAATGCTCCAATTCTACGTTGATTTTATCATATGTTTTTCTAAAAAAAAATACAGTATGGAATAATTTAGGTTGAGCATATCTGATTTAATACTTTTCTTTGTGGCTCCTTATAGATGGGCATGCCCCAACTTTATCAGCTTGTACTCATTAGCGGAGAGCATGGTATGTAAAAATGGCGATGCGGTTTGGCCCAGCCTGTGGAGTATCTCCCCCATTTAATTTTCATTAATATTGTAAATATAAAATTGAATTGTTGTGTAAAATTTACACTCCACTTAGCCGGTTTCTCCCTTTCCACAAACCAAATTTAAAATTCTTTTTCTCATTTTTTATTCTCAAACGTATTCTTTTGAAAAGAATGATTATATTCCCCTTGCAGTAATAGTAACGGGCTATAGAAAAGAACATGAAAATCGAATTAATTTTACATCTGTATGCACATTCACACACACACACACAAACACCCTTATGGAAATCTACACTTACCCTTAACACAAAACGTTGTGAAAAAAATGTAATGCTGTCACTTACGGAAACTTATTCCTGTTTGCAAAAAAAAAAAAAAAAAATACTAATAAATAAATAAATAAAAAATCTAAAACGGGAAGGGAAACTACCTTACTTTTAAGAATGACAATTAAATTTTCTATTAAAATTTATAGATTCAGAAGAAGACCAGAGTAAACTTATCTCAAGTTATATAGATTACATAAGTCATGGAAAAAGGACTACTCTCACTCAATACCTGTCCTGGATTAAAGCGGCGTTAAAAATCGATTTACTAGCCAGCTTTGATTTAGAAAAGAACATTCCCGAAATTTCTTGTAATACAATTCAAACGGTATAGGTACGCACTTCGAATTCCATAACAAAGCAGTAAAAGCTATTTAAAGATTTCACAGTAATTTGAGATTAGCGCGAGCATAGTTGTTAGCCTAATCTTGAAGACTTAAGAAGAGCTTACCGTGGGAGCAAAACAAAATATTTGTCGTTGAAAATTTCTGCGCTCCCACAGGGGATTATGAATGGATTAACTATGGTCGATTACGAAAATAAAAGTGTTTTTTTTCTGTTTTCTTTTTTCGGGAAAGGGGATCCTGCACCAATTTCTCTATAAGACAAACTTTGTTTACACTAGTTTATACTTTAGGCAAGACGAGGACAAACGTGACTTATTTAAATGTCTTCCCGCCAGGCAATAAAAAATATCAGCTTAATTCTAAGCTAAACAACAAGGAAAGGGAGTATTATAGTAACGTCGTATGTAAGAGAGACATTCACAAAATGCATACACCGAGTTAGCGGGATAAATGCATCGAGCATATGTCACCTTCAGGGTAGAAATGTAGCATAATCTCTCTACGTTATTTTTCCGAGGGATAAACATGTTGGATGAATACGGGAAAAAAGCCAAACTATATGGGGACTTACATATACGAACGTCGAGTTTTATGAATTTTTGTTACACAAACACACACACACACACATACATATGCATATACATGTTCTCTATGGAAATTGTTGACATGTTTATGGTTCCAGACGCAAAGTGAAGTGACATGTGTTGCATACGAAAATGTTTATTTAAATCCTGGATTCTCAGTTAAAAAGGATATTGAGTAAAGCAAGCAAGTAAGCAGTGCAGTATACTACAGCATCTTCTTCGATTATAGTATTTGGGATAATGATGGCTCTATTAGTCATCGTAAGATATTTTTGATGGTGATGTCTTAGATTTCAAAATATTTTTCTTCACATGTCAATTTTAATTACACTCTCTGTTTGTGGTAAGGATTTCGTTTGTTCGACAGAGGGACAATTTGCTCACATGGGTGGATGAAATTGGAGCTATTCTCTCATATAAATTGAGGAAAAGTTCTCAGTTCATGGATGATATCTTGCTACTGTTCACACGAATGGCTTATAAAGTGGTATGCTATATGGACGACTTTTTTTTTATTTTATTAGAGCTGTATGGACTGGTACAAAAGAAAATCTGACTAGATACTAAATGAGATACGAGCCTCGACTTATGAAGAAGTTCTTCCTAGGAAAGAAAAGGAATATACATATATATATTATGAGCCTGTTCTCTATTGACTGAAGTAGTCTGGAACTAAAGAACAAAATAAAATGTGTAGGAATTATATTAAACAACATTCTTGAGTGATTCACTGGATATACGCAACTGTTATCCGATCGATCATAAACAATGAACCTGTAGTAGTAATAATAATAAAAATAATATATAAACATATCTGGGATTTGGTCGAAATATGAAAAACCTTTATGTAACAATGCTTCTTACATTTTATAAAAACGAATCTATTCTTTTGGCACGTGAGTATTCTTGTACCGCCATTTTATTCAAAATAAAAAATAAAAAAAAAACAAAAAAAAACATATTTCCACATATGTTCAAATTCACTTAAAAACGTGGTTTTATTTTTGAACCCTCGCAGTTCGTCGAGTAACCAACAGTTTTATGCTACTATCAAAATGTTGATCGGGGTTAAGCTGACTTTCTAGAGGTCTGGTTCTGGTTCTCCCTTCCTCAAACCGGAATCTGCTGTAGGCCTTGCCACCAACAAGGATGGAAGTTGTTGACAGTCCTGAGTGTCTTTCCTGCCTGGAAGGAGAGCTTGAGACAACCAAACGAGTTCTTGTCCAGCCTTTGCTCGGAGCAGGCTGGATACGCTTACGTCCGACCTCCTATCTGTGGATGAGCTGAAAAATTTACCCTACCTCATCAAACGTGCTTCATAAAGAGGATAGGAAGGTTTTGGTGAGAGGATTTCTATCAGGGTAGCACAATGAGACGCCCTGGCCTCCTTGAGGTCTCTCATTCCTCTGCCTTTATTAAAAGAAATAAAAAGTGAAAAAAATGTTGCCCACTACCAAATACCGACATTCACCAAAATCTGGTTGGCATGATTAAATACTTTCTGCAGAATTATTCAATTGTTATTATTAAGTCATTCGTAAGGACTGATCTTTATTGACTGGATTGTCTCGTAGTAGATTTATTTTAATTAAACATGAGAAATATTTTTGTCTTGCAATTATTTAATTTCTTTGTTGTGGTGTTAACATAGTTTATACTAAATAAAGTCTGTTCTCTTAGCGTCAAAAAATGACTTTTTGGGTGGGCAAAAACAGGTCATTGCGGATAAACTCAAATTTGGCTCCTTTATTTTACAAGACAGTCCGTAATTTCGGAGCCCTTAATGCCTTCATATCGTGGCACACAAATCAGTGTAGTCTTCGTTATTTGAGTTAGTTGCTTCAAGACAGTAAAACAATTCCAGATCAGCTTATGTTTAAAGGTATAAGAGTTCTGCTTTGCTGTCTGATATTATATAGATTTTGCTCCACTCAAATTTTTGTTGATGATATCGCAGAGTATTACGCATGGAAAATGGTGCATAAGTCGAAAGTTTGGCTCGTATATATCCATGACCTCCGTTTTCAGGTCCTCCATGCGTATACCATTTAAGAGATTCTTTTTCAAGGGTTAAATCACTCGAAAGCTACTGTGGTGGTGTTGTGTTTCAGAGCTGTAGCTTTCTGGCATAACATCTCAGATCGAATTAACTATCAGATCTACTAAAAAATTTTCAGGGTCTTTTAGGTTGCTGACTAGAGAAAAGCAGACCAGAAAAGCATATTAATATTCCGACTGTAACTTTCTCCGGGAACCTTTTTAAATGACAATTCAAAGTTAGTCTGCTCTCCAAGCTAATACCAAGATAGGTGTCTTCCTTTGAAAATTCCAAAACTGTTCCCTCAAGACATAATGCTTTTCCTCGTGAGGGAAAGGATTATTGTTTTTACCAGATTTGGCACGAAGTACCATTGTCTGGCATAAGCTGTGGACTATATTGAGGGCATTCTGCATTAGATCGGGGTTCATATTTTGTCCAAAGTGTTATGATTAAGTCGTTAGTATATCCATGATTATCATTGCGAGAATTAATCAGCTCTTATAGCAGATCATCGACAACTATAGGGATCATACCTGATATTGGGATGAAGTACTCACTTGGAAGATACACCACTGTCTTCCAGGCTGAAGTCTTCGCCATCGCAATGACAATGAAGATAGCCGTTGATATGCAAATCAAGGGTAAACACATTGCTATTCTTTCGGGTAGTCAGGCACCCTTGATGGCCTTTTCAGTGGGTTCCTGGTAACATGGGGATCATGGGGAATGAATGAGCTGACCTTTCAGCTAGGGTTGGCTCTGATTCTCCGTTCTTCGGACCGTAACACGCCATAGGCGTTGCCACCTCGAGAATCGAATCTCTCATCAAAACGGAAGTTCATAGGAAGCTGCAACAGAGATGGGAGAGCATGAGTACTTGCAGGTGCCTAGAACTGTTTCTTGATGGGCCCAATAGGGATATCTCTGATTTTCTCATGGCGCTCGGAAGGAAATAATATAAAACTGTGGTTGGCATCATCGCCGGCAACAGCTCGCTTGACGCTCATCTAATAATGATGGGAGTTTTTGACAGCCCTGAGTGTTTGGCATGCCGCCTGGAAGGACAGCCTGAGACAACCGAATACTTTCTGTTTGCTTGTCCGGCCATCGCCCG
Source organism: Dioctria linearis (assembly GCA_963930735.1). Taxonomy (NCBI): domain Eukaryota; kingdom Metazoa; phylum Arthropoda; class Insecta; order Diptera; family Asilidae; genus Dioctria; species Dioctria linearis. Next base: position 14,618,576 of record OZ005743.1, on the reverse strand, counting down.
GAGTAGGCTGGATACTCAACGGTCTGCCATCATATCTGTAGATAAACTGAAAATCTTCCTCACCAAGACCTGATGGCTTCATTAAGAGGACTGGAAGGTTTTGGTGATCCGCTTAACCCTCTGTGGTTGGGATCTGTCGTCCCCCTGCCTTGAAAAAATCAAAAACAGGGATCATAGCCTAAAGGATTGAGCTCTCCGCCTGTCCGTGATCTCCACAGTTTGCTGCTAGTTATTCTCCCTAAAGTTGGCTATAGACCTTTAGCGGCGAAAAAAATTTTTTTTTTAATTTTACCAGTAAGGATTCAACACATCTTTTAGGAGCTGCATTCTTTATGCATTTAAAGAGGTATTACCAAATACTGCTTCGATATCCAATAAGTTGCGTTAGGCTCTCTATTTTTCCTCAAACTCCTTTTCTATACGATACAAAACTATGAAATGCAGTTGTAGTAGAGCTTGATAATCATGTTGGTGTAAATGTAGCGGTGATTTCTTACGTAATCCGCTCCTGTTATGATTGTCTAACATTTCTTTCATTATTTTGAGGAGATAGAAGGTTAGACTGGTCAATATGACCTAGGTTGGTCAGGTGACCGCTCTCTGGCCTTTATAAAAATACTATTTTCAAATCTTTTCACATATCTTTGAGATTTAACCCAAAGTATAGCTGCCTCTAAAGATTTTGATTAGCTTCGGTAGTAATTCTTTTAGTCCTTATTGAAGTGGGGTTTGAAATATGCAGTCAGATTTAGACGTTTTGAATAGCTTAAAGGAGGTAATGGCATTTACTAATTTTATACACTTCTAAATTTATTTCCGGGAATTTTCGATCTATGAGTATAATGAGCTTACGAAATTAATTTATTACGTATATCGATCGATAAAGTTGTACTTACAATTGTTTCGTCTTTAATTCCTCTTAATTGTTCAACACTTAAGTCCTAAATATTTGAAATTGATGATTTAACATTGTTTGGTTGAGTAAGTATCCATTTTTTTTTATCTTTTCAACAGATCAAATAAAAAGCATGATTTGGTGTGGTGGAAAGTATTGAATTTCACCAACCATCGAATGCCATTGGACCTATTGCATATAACAAAAACTGCTAATTTCTCATTTCGCATTATTTTAAAAGACTTCCATTTTCGGGCAACTTGGACAAAGTAAGAGCGTTCAGCGTACCTATAGGCAAATCAGATATTGGAAAAAGACTTTTATATACCGGCAGGCAGTAAGACTTGTTTGGATTAAGGTCGTTATCCATTGCTCATTCGTCTATGTATTGTAAGTCATCACTGATTCGAGCAATACAGTCTGACAAAACATCACATTAAAGATTCCACACATTTCGTGTCGCTTTTAGGTGAATTAAGGCTTGAAGAAGATGAAGTGATGGTCAGTTTTGATGTAGAATCACTGTTTCCTAATGTTCATGTACAGGAGGTGCTAAGTGTCATTCAACAGCTCATTTCATCATCAGACACTAGCACTTCACATATACCTCTTTTGGAGTTCTGCTTAACATCCGTATATTTCAGTTTCTGCAACCATTTCTATCTACAAAAAGTTGGTGTGGCTATGGGCCTACCTTTAGCGCCTATAGTTGCTGACTTGTGGATGGAGCATTTTGAGAAAACAGCTCTAAGCAGTTCACAACAAAAACCAAAAGTCCAGCTCAGGTATGTGGATGACACCTTCTGTATTTTAAAAAAGATCTGAAATCGAGAGTTTCTTACAACATCTAAACTCTCAACACTCCAAGACCAAGCTTACGTTTGAGCAAGAACAGAACGGATCCCTTGCGGTCTTGGACGATAAAGTTATACGGAAGGATGATGGCACGTTAGGACACACAGTTCATCTCAAAATGACGCACACTAATCGTTACCTACATGCTACCTCACACCACCACCCGGCAAATTTAAGATCCGTCGTCTCCACACTACTTCACCGTGCCCATAGAATCTGTGATGATAACCATTTGGCGGCAGAACTCAAGTATGTGGATAGTGTTCTGAAATTCAATGGCTATACAAGAAAACAACGGACTTTGAAGCCTATTTTGTCAAGGGAAAGGGACAGAAATCAGGAGCAGTTAAACCAGAAGAGAGCCTTCCTGCCCTATGTTAGAGGTGTCACGGATAGAGTGGGAAAAGTTTTGAAGCGACACGGTGTGAAATCCTTCTTTTTACCACCTAAGAAGGTGATAAACCACCTACCATCACCAAAAGATCGTTTTAAACTCCAAACAACAGGCGTATACGCAGTCCCTTGTAGCTGTGAGTCATATTATATTGGGCAAACACAAAGAAATATTGCTACCCGCCTGAAAGAATATATAAATGATGTAAGCAAAAACCAGCTGGAAAAATCAGTAATTTGCGAGCATATTCTGGACCATCCAACTGAACATCATTGGATTCATTTTGAAAAGGCAGAAGTTCTGGCTTGCGAGCCTTATTATACTCCTCGTCTTGCTCGTGAGGCGATTGAAATAAAACGTCGACTTAATTTCAATCGCGACAACAGTTTCCAGCATTCACGAACATGAGATCCCATCCATAAAACATCTTCAGGGTTAATCCGAAATAAGCTTAGCTTAAAAAGTGACGTAGTGAGTTATATTTGTTCGCAAAACTCTGCACAACAGCAACTACAAATACATCAACCACAGCAACAGCATACGCACCGGTACAATCTGCGTAGCTTCAATCGTATGTAACAATTCAGGCAGTTACCCAATGACCACGCTCAATGTACCTTGAAGCGAAACGTTCGGGGTGAGTACTTGTTTTAGCACTCATTAAATAATTTATGTATAACGCGGCCAATCCGGAAAACATATAAATATATCAATACAGTCCTCGACCTGGACTATGGGTCTGCAGGTACAACTGAACGTCATACAAGTGCATTGGATCGCTATTCACAACAGAAGAAAGGTCATTTATATAACAGGGCCTAAAACCGAACCTTGAGGAACACCAACAAAAAGAGACAACGGAGCAATGAGAGAATTCCGCACTTTAACAACTAGTTCAACAACAGCCGATAAGGAGAAGCCATATTTAGTGCCAAATTTACTGATCAAATTGAGGTGTCTCACCGAATCAAAGGCCTTCTTATTAAAGGCAGGGATAAGTGATCCCAAGCACGGAATCCATACCGGCCCATTGCGTTGTCCTGCTAGAATCCCTATCACCTTCCAGTCCTCTTAATGAAGCGCATTAAATCTTGGTGAGGAATGCTTTTCGACTCCTCTGCAGATATGAGAGAAAAACCTAGAGTATCCAGCCTGCTCCGAGCACACAAAAAGTGTTCGGTTGTCTCAGGCTCTCCTTCCAGGCAGGACAGACACTCATGGCTGTCAACAACTCCCATCCTTGTTAGATGAGCGTGAAGCGAGCTGTAGCCGGCGATGATGCTAACCAAAATTCTACATTGTTTTCTTCATAGCCCCATGATAAAATCAGAGATGTTCCTATTAAATCAAAGGCCTTACTACTGAAATCCCTATGGATATCATATATGACCTTTAATAGAGCAGATTCATAACTGTGACCCCAGCGAAATCCTGATTGCTAAATTGACAATATAATCTCTGAGCCCATATACTCCATGCTTTGTCTGTATATCATTTTTTTTAGCGTTTTAGCAAGCAAATTAAGAACACTAATGAGGCAGAAGAAATCACTAGGTAGGGAGAGACGAGATTTCTTTGTAATAGGAACAACGTACATCGGACAAATTTAAAATTTCATTTAATCTCTGTGACAGCAACAAGATTTTTTTCTTTTGTGTAACAAATCTATTTTTTGTTCTTTTATTAAAATCAAATTAACATCGACTTTTTAGCAATATTTTTATCGTGCCATTTTCTTTTGTGTTTCGACAATTAGTTATGCAAATTTGACATTACACTTTTTTTTCTCTTATGTATGACCTCACGTTAGGAGCACTTATAATGTAGTAAGACCTCAATTGATATTAAAATTATATTTACAGTTAAATTTTCACGAAATTCGTTCATATTTTTAGTGAAATCATAATTTTTCCAGATTTTGTCATCTGCTATAAGAACAGTTAAGTTTGCTCGTAGGTACCTACTAACAATTTTATTAAAACAATACTCAAATTAAATATCCACAGTTATTTGTATCACTGAACTATGAAGATACATCACTATACGAACCACGAGCCTAGATAAACATGATAAAATTTTCACTTGTAAATTTATTAAGGAAACAATTACCCATAAAAACGACTTCCTCAATTATCGCGCAAATTGTGTTTCTTTAAATGCAGCAATTTACAATGAAATTTGTTTGCAATTTCCTTAAATACGATAATTTACATAATTTTGATATTAAGATCAAGCATAAGCACGCTCTTTGACAATTTCTCAGGAGTACTAGAAATTCCATTTTCTGTGTAACTAATGAAAACCAGAAAGTCTTGTGTTGACCCCTGGTAATATACAGTTATGACGGCTAGTCACAGTTAATTACTCAAATTAGCGAAAACCAAATCTTTTTTATTAAGAGACCCTCACTCACCTCAGTTTTGTTTTCTTTTTTTTTCTTTTTTACTCAATACTTTTCAAGCAACGCTATTTCAAGACAAGAAAATATTTTCTATGTTCCCTGGTTAATTTTCATCATTATTCCTTGCCTCTTTTGTTCTTAACTGGCCTCCATGCTACTTAGCTTGGGATTTAAACACAACAAAAACAACAACAATAAATTTCACTCAATTACGAAAAATTTAATTAACGCATTGCAGGTTTCTTGGTTGGGTTGTTTTTTTTCACATGACCCGTCGGATCAAAAGACGCCTCTGTTTGTGGTTAATTTCCTTGAACTCGCTCATTCTCTCTCTGTGTGAATTTCATTTTTACCACGTCATCGCTATAATAACAGACCCAATAGGTACCTCCTATTCACGTGAAATTAAAAAAAAATGAGAAACAAGACCTCCTCCAAGAGAGACTTCTTTTGAAATGACTAAAGTAAAATTTTCTATTTGGAAAAACATTGAAAGGAGGCGGTATCTAGATCAATTGCACTTATCTAGATTGAAAGTTGTAAGACATTCCTGTGGCTAAAGACGATATGATTGCGATTTAATTCGAAGTACGTAAGAGTGTGTGAGTTGACTGAACTATATGAGCTGTATAGTGCTAGTACTATTCACATACCATCCAGAAAAAAAAAAAACATACATACCACCAAAACCATCTACTGTACACCGAAGTACTGGGATTCCGAAACCACTGGAATATCCTTAGTAAACCCTTTAATGAAATTTTGGCTCTATTAATTAGCACAAGAGGAGTCTTGAGTGCGCGACTTCTGTGTGTATCTTAAAGTTACTTTGCATTTTAGGATCTTGTTGGCACAGACAGAGAAGCTAAAGCTGTTCGCAATTTAACTGTATTCTGCGCGTCTATGCATATACACATTTCGCCAATGTTTGAACATTGCGTGTACCAGATAAGGGTAAGTACCTTCGTACTAACTATAAATGCCTTGGTAATTAAGTAAAGTTAGTCTTCAAACGGGTGATAAAAAGGTGGAAAGAGAGAGACAAATATAGGTTATGGAATATTAATGTTTTGGTTTTCAAATTTCAAAGTTTTTGTTCAGAAGTAGGTTAAGAAGTTTGTTTTGAAAAATTCCGTGCAGTATTCTTAGAATTGTATATATTGATTTTAGAAAAATATGTAAATATCCTGTAGTTTAAAACCATTGGAAAACCTTCTCGCCTATGTAAATAGGTATTCAAAACTGATTGAGAAGGGGGAGGGAGAGGCAACTTCGTTTGTGATGTAAGATATAGCTTAAAAGCTTAAATTGCCTTAAATTCATTTTAGCACATCAAATATAGCCCTTAAGTCTCTTGACTATTTGAAAAGATTTAAATTCAATTGAAGACTAGTAGTGCAGTGAATGATTATCTTTGATGTATGGGTTTGCCAAATATATCAATTTATTTAGGGATTTCCAATTATAACATGTTTCTGATGTCAAAGAACTTGTTCTGCAATAATTAAAGTAAAATGACTTATAAAAAATATCTAGAACCTGCCAATGCTCCATACATAATTCAAACTTTGTTGGAGCTGTTGAAATGCGTGTTCTTGTAGTAGATACACTTCGGGTGAATCGAGTAATATTTACCGGTATATACTCATAGTCAGTTGTGAAAATGTAAAGATAAAAATCTTGCAACTATATACAAAAAAAAATAGTTGGATTGTTATTGGTCCAACTGTAGAAAAAATAATTGAGTGGATGAAATAGATTGAAAAGAGGTTGAGGCCTCAGGCGTAGTGTCTAGACCAGGGATTCCCAAACTATTATGGGCAAGAGACCCCTTTTCCAAAATGAACTGATACCGCAGAACTCCATAGCCAAATTACTTTAAAATTCCAATCTCTAGTTTTTCTTCCTATTGATACAAAATACTTACCAATGTAAAAACTTTGCGGTTGGTTAAATGAGTAAACTTGACATCATTTTCTCATCATAATTTAACAAAATAATTAATAATTATTAATACAAATTACGTAAAAATACTTAAGTAGGTAATTATTTTTTGAAAAAAAAAAACAGTAAAATCGCAAAGTAAAGATAAAAAAATAAAAAGTTCTGTGTAATGGATGAACCTGGTGATTTTCTAATCTAGCTAAATCCGGTTCAATATTGATGAGTTGCAGCCTTAAATCTCCGCGTTCGTTGATTTTCAAACGGTTTCTTTGTTTTGCCAAAATGTTCCACAATGCAGGATACATGTGCTTCAATGTTGTTTTGCAACCAACTTCTGATAGCCTGGGTTAGTTTAAGCTCCTCGTCTGTGCTGATGGTAATCAACTCTTCTTGCATTATCGCATTGGCTTCTTCCATGGCTGTGATATTGGACGGATTTATTATCCATTGAAAAATTTGTAAATTTAAGAGATCCTCTTAGTAAAATGCTTGTGTAATGCATCCAAGTGAGTGACATGTGATAAAATAACATCGTCTTGAAGCATTTATGGTAATTTTGACAAATGCGGAAACTGTGAATATTTCTGATTAACTTTTGTTTATAAAGGATGAGTTTACCCACAAAGGCCGATGTTATAATTACCAAAAATATCAGTCAAGTAATAAATATCTGTTTTACAATTGTTAAGATTTTCTTTCAAATTCGGAACTTTTTCTTGTAAAAACAACACAGATTCAAAAGAGCTGAAAATCTTGCTAAGCAAAAGCCTCTTAATGGCGCCTGCGAACTTCAGTGTGCAGAAGTATCCGAGTAAAGACTTCGTCGTTTTCCTCACATAGCTGAGAAAAAATAGCCGAGAGTTCAAAGAAATGCTTCGAATCTTGTTGACAGCATTTATAACATATTGTAAAGACGGATGCAATCTAGGACTCAGATTTTTTGCTACTAAATTCTGTCTGTGAATCACGCAGTAGTAGATGAGTGTATTATCATTCAAACTCCAACGAATTTCAAAACGCAAATGAACTTTCAACCTAAGTGCAAGCTTGTTATTTAGTAAAATATCAGGAGCGTGTTTGGACTTGAACTTGATCATGATTTCGTTCGTGTTTGTATATGCGTCAAATACAGAGCAAGTCAAAACGTGCCTGAAAGACTTGTACGCTCGAACACATTATCTTGCACGAACTTGTCCACACTTATTGACCTTATTGACTTGCCCAGCTTTTCATTTTGTACGAATTTGTGCACGCTTATCGACTTGTTGAGTTTCTTAAAAGTACAACAATGATACTTCCTTATTAGTCATTCTTATAACAAGTTGGTACACATAACTCAACTTATACAGTATCTTGAAAGTTTCAAATAAGAGCTTGTGTTAATTAATAGGAGTGAATGTTTAGACAACCAAAATCAGTTTTCATTTATGTCGACCCCTGGGAATCCCTGCTCTAGACCGTAAGCCACAACAAGGCTAACAAGGACGGACACAATAAATAAAGGCCGTTCAAGGCGATCGCCTTCCCCCCCCCCCCCCATACCCTAGAGCTATAATAAAATCAAAATTTATACACTAAAAATTTCCGCTCTAATTAAATTAAGTTTTAAATATTAAAAAAAAAATCTTTTTAAAAAAGACTGCTACTAAAACCGCACTTAAAAAATAGAAAATAATTTCTCTCTTCACTTAATGAGTACATCACTAAAGTTCTATAGAGTTTCCCTTCAATTAGCATTTAATTAATTTTGAATTTTCAAGGTATACAAAGGAAACAAGATCTAGGCAGTTCAAATTGAAATTTCGAGCTCGTAATGTTTATAAAAACACTTATAAAAATTTTCTTTTTCTTTGTGTAGGTACAGGCTTGGCCTCAGTTTTGTTTGAAAACTGGTTGTTTTACTTATTTTATTTTCTACCTTTTTCACGTTAACTAAATTGGAAAATTCTGCATTTTTCCTGAAACAGATTTATAACTAATCATATCGATGAAAATTTTTCCGATGATTTTCCCGATTTTCCTGGTTTTCCATGGAGTTTTCCACAAAAGCAACTTTATGCAACTCATTTCGCTCTACAACTTTGTCTTAGGTTGCAAAACGCTCAAACGTTTCCTTGGTCGGAAAAACTCCTGAAAAGCGTTTTACATGAATTTTCCTCGGTTTTTTCTGCAAGTTTTCAACATTGTCGCAGAGAAAGTAATGATGCCAGTGGATAGAGAACTTGATCCTGCATAATTTAGATAACTCTTTTAACGGAAAATTTTCCGCAAAAAGTCGGAAATTTTTTAAGAAAAGTTGGAAAATTCCGGAAAAATCGGAAAACTCTGCATTTTTCCTGAAACGGATTTATCACTAATCAAATTTGTACCAAATTTTCAAATGATTTTTTCCCGATTTTCCGGGTTTTCCATGGAAATTTCCGGTTCAAATTTTGTTAGACTCAATTGTCACGCGACATGAACCTGTGTGCCCAAATTTCAGCTCGCTGTGATAACGAAAAGTGGGTCTACGAGAGTGTCGAAAATAGTAAAGAATTAGACAAATTCGTGTACGAGTTAAAGGGAATGGCTGGCTTCAAAAATAATGCAATTGTCAATAAATGATATTATCACAGGCACACTTGTTTTTTTTTGTATGCAAATGTTTTGCTAGGTGGCGCGTGGCGCAGAAAGCTTATACAATACAATGTACATGAGTTGTGACTGATACGTTCGAAGAAAATTATTGCGTGCTGACGTGTGCCTTGCGAGTAATACGCAAAGTACAAACATTAGCGTAAGAAATTTACTGTGTTAATGCGATTGCAGATTATCTTATTAACTTAACTAACTATGTATAGGATAATTTTCAGGTAGTGTGAACATTAAAATTAGCCTGAATGTGATGACGATGACGGAGAGTATCCCTAAATATATAGGATATAAATAGACACATGGTAAAATTGCAGACGTTATCACAACTTCAGTATAATTGAATATTTATTGAAATATTGAACATATATCAAGTTTTGAAATTGATTTATCTTTTCAGAATTTTTTTTTTTATACCCTATACTTGTACAGATTAGTTACCATTTGAAATTACATACGGGCATTCATGTAAGGTATCATAAGAGTTCGTCTTAGACCAAGTCTAATTTTTTTTACTTGTTTCAATTTAATTTTACAGAGAAAAGGAAGAAAATGGAGGCATTCATCCAGGGTATCACAAGAATTGGCCTTAAGAGTTTTTTTTTTACTTACTTAAAATTATGATGATCTCATAGAAACTTTTACTATGGCATGGTATTTTTCAGACGAGTTGAGACAAACTGATAGGGCCATCACAGATTGATTTCGTTCTTCATTCATGATGATGATGATATGAAAAAGTACAATTTATCATTACTATCAAATTTTTGCATCACTGGTTATTTCGCATTCGACACATTGACTACCGCATTAACCAGAGGGTCACTTTAGAAAAGTAACCAAATATAATAATTCCTTTGAATTTTACACATTTTATTTCATTGTTTGCAATCGTGTGCGTAATTTTACAAAAACTTTTTGAATTCAGGTACTATGAAAATTCATAATTTTACGACATGTACAGCATTGAGTACTGAATTGTGTAATTTTTATTTAACTTGAGCAGGTAAGTAGTGCGCTTGTAGGGGGTGTATACAACGTACACGATTGATAAATGATTGGTATGCCGGAAACCATTTATGAATATCTCCATCAATAAGAGGTGTGCACAAAAACTGCAGCAAAAAAGTGATTGGAATTGGATATCATCTGCACCACACGCTACCCTAATAACAGAGTGTTATAAAGTAAACGAAACTTTGTTCTTTTTGCAGTACCACGAGCCACTTGAATATATTACTCTGCATGTATAACAGCATTGCTTGTGAAAAAAAATTAATTTTATTTCTGGGTTTTTCCTTTGGTAGAGTTTACATAATAACAGTGTACAGAGAAACTTATTAGATTGTTTTAGAATAAAATAAATAATTAACTTGCAGTGTACAGGGCATAATCTAGTTTGTAATTTTTCATATACCTACGTCATAGCTTATTTTATATATAAGGGAAGGTATGAGAAGATGCTCAAAAAATAAGCACTCAAACCGTGGGCCAAAGAGGCGAACAGAGTGGTATGGCAGGTAAAATTTGTATTTTTTTTTATTTATTTATTTCCTTAGTTGATATTTTGTATACGTGACCCTGATAATAAACATTTTTAACTTTATTGTTGTAATTATCACAACAGAGCAACAAAAAACCGTTTGTAATTCAAAGTAATAAATATTATTTAAAAATTAAAACTCTAAAATAATTATTACATGTAGATTTGTTTTTATATTAACACCATAAATGAGTTGCCCAATTTAGTTCATGTTTTAAATTGTATATACTATTTTTATGAAAACGCCGTGAACAAAATTTCAACTCTCTACGTTGACATTTTCTCAGGTATTGCCTAAATATATAGTGAAAAACAAAATTTTTGTATGGCTACAATGCAAACGGAATGACAAATCTAGTATACCCTATTATATTTCATCTAGGCAATAAAAAAAATTCAGAATTACAACTAAAACTGAGATGTGAAAAAAGCAAGCAAACAACAAGGCAGAAAAGATTGAATATGTATTCGGATTGTATGCAGCCCACTCCCACGAAATGCAAAATGAATTTAAATTCTAGAGAACTTTTGTGATGTATATATTCATCATAGGGAAGGGAAATTTATTTGCTATTTTTTAGTGCTAATTTCGAAGCAAAATTTGTTTAAGTATTTTGGATTTTTTATATCTATCAAGCATTTTTTTTATAGCCTTAAATTATTCTCAAATTTATATCATAAAGGAATTTTCAGTACAAGAAAAATGCTTGCATTTTTTGTGATAGAAAGTTTACAAAAACCGAGTATTTGATGAAAAGTAGTATGTTGGGAAAATCTTCATAGACGAGGTAATTGATAACAGATTCAGTTTTCCTGCACATTTTTAATTTAAAGCTTTTATTCGAAAAGCACCAGAAACGACAAAGCAAGAAATGAATAATGCTGACCGCTAACCGGTCCGGTATCCTCGCAGTCAAGTAGTGCTTCATGGCTTATGTATTCCGGGTCCGGGGGTTAGGACTAAAAGGTTTTCTATATTTTGTATCACCAACTTTTACTATACTTCCGGGATCAAAATCTTATCTATTATATTAATAAAATAACTGCTGCGATATCTGGATGTTAAAGAAATTTTCATGCTGAAATGGAAAGAGAAAGCTATACAGAGCGATCCACAACTGATGGTCCAACTTCAGGAGCTTGAGTTATTTGAGATCAAAATTCGTTATTTTTGATAGTTGAATAAGATAAAATAATAAAAAATTATTTTCGAAATTTAGTGGCATGGTTGCAGATTACATTGCATGATCACTATTCGCCCATTTGAGGAAATTACACTTTTTTTCTCTGTATTACATAGATTTCCTAACTACGCAATATTTTAACAGAAAATTAACTTGAAATACATTGTTTCCAGCATAAGAAATATTTTATATACAAACAAGTAAAAAAACTAGATTCGGTCTAAGACCAATTCTTATGATACCCTAGATGAATGCCCGTATTAAATTTCGTATTGTCACCCTTCTGTGCAAGTTTGATTTTTGAAGTGGTTTTTCGCATATATTTCTAGAACGGTTTGTCGGACAGAAAAAATTATTATAATTTCGTATTCTGAAGAAGTTTTTAGTACAATAGAAATATCTAGGACTGATCGTTTTCAAAGTATATGTAAAAAACCTAAATTTTTATATGGCAACACCAAGAAGGAGTTGCCCGATTTAGTCCATTTTCTCTCCTATCCGATACCAGCCAGCCCTTACCGTCTTTTCCAGCACTAGTTTCAGGTTGGTAAACGCATCCCGCTTAGAAGTCAGACGTACCGGACTGCCTTTTACCGAAGAGAGTACCTGAAGCTCCGGAGCTGAAAACATAATTGTCATCTCTTGAAAACATCTACATCAAGAACAGCGTAAATGGACTAAAGTTTGGCATTTCACAAGTCCACAAGATCTCTAACTGATTTTCTATATAATTTTGTTTGGAAGTCCTCAGGTATCGATGTGCAAAGAACGGCGAATGCGTATTCGGCCTAGATTTCGAGTTATCTAATTTGGGAATTTATAACCATATTTGCAAATTTGATGGGCTTATTCCAGAATTTGGTAGCGTAATTTAGTGTAAATGGTTCCGAAAAACAAAAGATATATTTCTTGTGCCCAAGATCCCATCATAAAAAGACTCTTAGTATTTTGCGTGATAGAACAGCAAAATTTGTTCCGATCAATTTCTGTACGACAATCCTAGAAGGAATTTCCGAATTTTTATTTTTTCATATTATCATTAATGATATCTGTTGTTATGGACCGGTGATGTATGCCTTGATTTTGTATAAGGCATGGAGATAAGAGGAATGTTAACATTGACCTATCCAACCTACTCACTGCATTAAGGGCGACGAGCCAGCATGCCATAAGTCCCAAAGCTATGGCTGATATATTGCAGCAGCCATAAAATAGAAGAAAATTGTACAAAAAAACGTTGCCAAATCAACAAAACAATAATCAACGAGAGAAAAATCTATGACAAGATTGAATTGAGGGCCAAAGAAAAGCACCAAAGACGCAAACGACACGGATATAAAAATTTATTCACCGAACGAGAAAGGGCATCCGGATCACCCAAAGGAATTGCACTAAACAACTTCAATTTCACCACTAGTTGAACTATTCACTTTGATTCTATTAAAATTACTGAACGTCCTCTGTGGCTTATCCAAAATCAAGACATAAATAAACACCGGTCCTTAAGGACTCGGATTTGTTTTATAAGAATTCCATATATAACACCCCAATGTAAAAATTACTTCACGTTCTAATTAAAAAAACAAAAAAAAAACACTAGTAAAGTCAACAATATCTGGAAAGAAAAATTCGTATTTTTTAATTTGCATATAAATAAAAGTTAAAGTTCGTTGAATATTGATTTAATTCAATTTAATTCAATCATGGCCGGGAATATTATGTTAAAGTTCGAAGGTAAAGAAATTATGCCGTCCAACATGAAACAAAAGAAGAAAAAAAAACAATCCAAGAAGAAGCGAAACAGCTTATTACTTTCATTCAAAATTAAAAACAACAATTTTATAATTATTATGCCAAAATTGTTAAAAAATTGTTGCTGCAACATGTTGCGTTAAATTCACAATTTCTATTAGGAGAAATGTGGCAAGAAAGAGTGAGCACATTGCAGTAGTAGAATTCTCATTCACACAATAAGAAAAAAAATAACTAAAAATCTCACTCACCACAATTTGCAAATTTTCTAATTATTCCATTTTTTTCCACAAATAAACTTTTATTTACTTTAGGTCACAACTAGCCATGCATGGGGCTTAGTATAAAAACACAACTCAGATTTTAGAAAAAACAAAAAAAAAAACTTTTCAATTTCTGTTGATTTTATTTTAATTTGAGCACAACTTTTTCACTTTCAAACAAATTTGCAATTTGCATGCCGCGATGACAATCTACACCGAACTTAAATTAATTAAAAACTAGAATGCAAAAAAAAATTGTTCAATAATTGTTACTCGCACTAATTTAACAAAAGGCATCCGTCCGATCTATAGAAAGGCACTGTCGTCACTACAAAATTAGTTGCATTCGATGGGATTTTAGTTACTGCTGTTGGTAGCATGTGGTGGTTTTTTAGTGATTTGCTGATAAGAAATTGCATTTAGGGGTAATAAATTTTTTTTTTCAATTTTGCCGTTCTGTCTGGTCCACATTTGACAAAGTCAAGTTAGTTCCTGGGAATTTAGTGTCCATTCGTTTTCGCTTTATGGGGCGGATTCTTGCAGATGAATTTGGATATTGAAAAGAAGTGTGATTTACAGGAGCCAATCTATTGTCATTAGTCAGACATGCATCAATTATTTTTTAAGATATTCTGCGACTGTGAAAGTTTCTTTTGTATGCATTTTGAACTGTCACTTTTCGTCCAGAATACCAAATATATAATTTACGCTGAAATATTTTAAAACAAAGCTCATATTAATTCGTTAAGACCTTTTTCGTCAAATTTGTTAAACTATCTTTTGCTTGGCATAAAGAGTAACAAGATAGGTTCCATCTGAGGCGAAACGTCACTACTTGAAACTTTTTCACGAAATGTATGGGAAATTTTTATTTTTTTTTATTTTTTGCAACTTTTATGCACAATTAACCATTTTAAAAGATTTCCTTTGCTTAACTTCTATTAAATGTGCACTTAAAAACTCGACTCAATTTATTTGCTTACGAGTTCTTCACAGCTGTAAAAATTATTTCAACTGATGACGCAATGAAAAAGGAAAAAGTGTTTCTCTCATTCTGAGAGGAACCTACGCTCTGTTACTCTTTACACCATGTTATACGAGCACTGCAGGGAAAATTCCCTTTTTCAGGGAATTTTTACTACCATTGAGAGAAACAATGCAATTTTCAGCGAAAAAAACCAAATCTAAACAATTTCTCTTGTTTTTTATATATGGTAGTACTGAATTTTTTCTACCCCCGAATATTTCTCATACGAAAAAACTCCCTAAAAACTACCGCGTGTGGGCTATAGTTAGGGCAAAATGAAAACATCAAATGTAGTATAGGAAACTTTGCTAAGCCCTCCACTTCTATAGTTGATTTTAGTTCACATAAATAAAACACCTTAATACCGGGATTTTTTTTTGTCTAAGATTTTAATTTACCGATTTTCGTTATATAAAATGCATCCAGATTAATTATGGAAGCTATTTTGTTTGCTATGTTGTGCATAGCATAGTAGTAGTAAGTTGGCAGAACTGTCGCAGTAAGCTCAAATTTTAACTTCCCCAAACCGAGAAGCAAGCGTCACCGTTGCCAACCGTACGGTTTTGGTCGTATTTGTACGGTTTTTCGGGCCCTTGTACGACCAAGACTTCTGACCGTACGCAAAATGTACGGTTATTTCACTTTTGGCACAAAATGTACGGTAACTTACGAATTGAACCTTGGAAGAAATCTGAACGCAGATCACAGCACAGTAGAGTCGGCAACACAGCTACAGCACAGTATACTCAGCATACGCGAAGGATATGAATTGCAAATTAGATTTGTTGTGTTATCAGTTGTTTTCTTGCACAGTCAAGTGGTCAATAGAGTTTAGTTGAGTTCATTTCATTACTTTTTCTAGTGTTTTCTCGATTTCTCGACTCGTTCTCCTTCTGAAAGCGCGGATACGACACCACAACGCTGATTTCTGGACTTCTTGTTATTGTGCTTGTATTGCTAACTGCTAGTGCTAAGTCTAAGTTACTTTCTTTTCCTTGTTTGTTATAAACAATCGCTGCAAAAGTACAAATTGTAATAATATCAACTTCATGCCATTGGGCGGAGAAATGTCTTTCGCACCGGTAAAGAATTTTCCAAAACCAAATATAGTTATAGTTGCATTTTATTTTACCGTCAAGAAATGTGGAATAAATATATCAAACTAAGCTCTTTTTACGTCTTAGTCAATGTTTTCAAAGACAATATAGATCATGCAACAGCAAAGGTAATATATGAATCAGTTCTAGAGTGTTTCAAATCGCATAATGTACCGTTATCTAATGTAATCAGTTTTGGATCAGATGGGTGTAATTCCATGATGGGAGAGCATCAGTCTGTTATGTCTCGTTTTAAGCAGGATTATCCAGGAATAATCTCGAAGTGGATATGCCATTCTTTGCATTTATGCGCAAACGAATCAGGCAAAAAATCACCGGATAGGTATGAGGACTTATATTATTTATGCTTTTTTTAAAGGCAGTGCAAAAAGAAATGCTATATTTTTACAGTTTCAAAATTTTTTTGAAGTAAAGTCTCACAAATTGTTAACCCCATCACAAACACGTTGGCTTTCGATACACGCAGTAGTCAAGCGGTTGTTAGATCAATGGAATGCACTTCGACTTTTTTTTATATGAAATTTTCTCAAAATGAAATACTGCTAGTGTTGTCAAAATAATATCAAGTTAAACTTTTTTACTTATTTCTGGATTAGATTCTGCCAAAATTTAGTTCGATAAATGTACATTTTCAATCGGACATTTGTGTGATCACAAGCACTCATAGACGCATGTGTGCACCTTGTACGAGGACACATTAAGATCATACTTAAGTATTGAGAACTGCTTTGGAAGATACAGACAAATTGAACTCAACATTTCAATTAAATGACAATCAGATATATATAGGAACAAAAGTTTTGACTGAAATCCAGGATATTATAAAAAAGTCACAGTGTGAAACTCATGTGAATCAGAAACAACTAAATGATATAATTTTTGATTTTAAAAACAGTTGCATCAATTTTTTGCACGCATCTTGTTTGGGAATAAGAAAAAGGTATAACTTCTCAAACGAAGTTATGATTAACCTGAATTACCTCAATCGTAAACTTACATTAAACTTGTAAACTCATACCAATGTTCCTTCTCTTATTAAACTAAACCAATTACTTCCACTATGCTTAGGATCAATACCAATTCAAAGTTAAGACGATGAGTGGAGAAATATCATCTTAAGTAAATTGTCCGAACTTATTTCTAATGAAAGCCAAGCAGACATTTTTTGGCATATGCTACTTAATTTAAAAAATGATGATTGCTCTTTTTCCTAATTTTTCCAGATATTTTTTAAATATTATTGTCTTTGAATCATTCGAATGCGGAATGCGAAAGGATATTTAGTGCTGTTAGTTTAATAAAGACTAAGCTAAGAAACAGGTTGAATACTCATAGTGTAGCTCAAGTACTTTTAGCCAAGCAATGTGTCCGGAAGTTGTGTACACTTTTCACCGACTAAAGAAATGATTGGTCGATGTAATAGAAGTATCTATTCAATTGAAACTCAGTTGATAAAAACATAGAATCGGAAACAACTGCAATGATGACAATCTGTTAAAAAAATATATACCTGTGTACCTACTTAAAGCTAATTGAAATGTTACTTTTTTTTTAAACAACCTTCTGGCTGAAATAGGCTTTATTTTGATTTATAATATAATAATTTAATAAAATACGATTGATAAAACTTCAATTCTGAAACTGTATCGATACATTGATTCTATATACTTACATAGTTCCAATAAAAAAAAGGTTACATGTACATAGTTTCAAATAATATAAAATTATTAGGTTTCGTTTTGAAACAAAACAAATGTCTTAATTCGAAACCTTTTTGTTTAAAATCAAAACCTTTTGTGCAAAAATCATATGAATCTGAAAGAGATTTTTCAACAAACTAATGAGGTTTAAAACTAAAACTTGTTTATGATCATATGCAAAAACTGAAAATGGCTTATTACGAAACTCTGGAAGCTTTAGAGAAACGACTACTAAATTTTCTGGTAAGGTTTAGTTTCATACTTCCCTTAAGTTTCGAAATAAAGCTGCACTGTTCAATAAATTTTTCGTACAGTTAAGAATAATAGTTTTAATTATAAACACATAAAAATCCAAAATTAATAATTAAAGACACATCAGGTTTTGTTCAATATTTTTTATTAAGGTATCCCTTTTTACATGAAAGTTTTTGTTAGTTATTTGAAAAGTGTTAAAAGAAAATAAACGAATATCATAAAATGCACTGAACGTTTTATAAAAAACAGGCCATTAAATAAATAAATATTTTTTTTTTTTTAGTTTTATTGAAGGAACTTCGCGAATCACTTTTCTTTCCAGTTGCAGTCGATGGTAATAATTTAATTAAAGCAAGGAAGACCGACGTATTCACGATTCTTTAAGAATGTTAAAAACTTTGGCTTCATAGTAGGCCATATTTTCTAATAATTATCAGTATGTGCAGAAAATTATATTTAGAATTCATACAAAATCTGAAAGTTGCAAAGTTATGAGCAGAAACTTTTATTTTTTTACTTGTTGTTGTTGTTGTTTTATTTATTTCAATTTAAAATAACGTAAATGCTCTACTGTCGATTTGGAGTTTACAATTTTAAAGAATATGGCAAGCAAGGAGCTACTAAAAAATTTAAAAAATATTAATGAATTTTGGCAAGAGGTGTCGATAATTGAGAAGGGAGTTAATTCAAAAATGTTTCCTTTATAAGTACATATACTATCGAAACACTTAGTATGTCTTCCATAACCCTTTAGCGACTGCAGAAAGAATGTTTCTTATCGTAAATTTAAATAAACGTAAAATTAGAAATAAAATGAATACATCAACATTAGAATCAATATTACACGCTCAACGCAATTTCAAAGAATATTATTACTAATATATTAATTAATTAATTCACCAAATTTGGCAAGAGTTAACCAGAATATGTATGATTAAAAATATGTTAAACAATAACTAACATTCAAGGCATTATTTTAAATTGGGAACAGTGCTATTCGAGAAAATGTTTGTTACTTTTTCTTATATTAAACTATTATGTACTATAAAAAGTATAAAAGTTTTAGTTTTTGTATTCAGATCCAGATATTCAGGTATATATCCTTTTGAAAACTAAATGTAAATGATTGAATACTTCAAGGTTCAAGGCCCGATTCGAGTTTTCATCTATGTAGTACGAGTATCATTTAAACAGTTTATAGTTGAGAAGAAATTGACCAACATTTTTCTCCAAAGCAAACAAATCAGAATAAGTAATCAAGAATATTTGAGTTTTTCTTATTTTTATAAAAAGTTAAGATGTCGTTCTTAAGTAATATGAAGTTTGAAAATGAAAGAATTATTGTATCTCTTGAAAACAGTTATATAAACTTGCGGTCCCGTAGACCCCATGTTATCGTTTGTGTCCTGCCAGCGGGTGCCAATTCTAGAAGGTAAATGTAGATAAAACGAAAGATAAAAAGCTTAAGGCTGCAATAAATTTTATAAATTATACTTCTAGTCACTACAATAATCAAGGTAAATGGGAAACATAAGGCAAACAATTCACACCCAATTGTCCTGATGTTTCTAAGTATTTGCTACTTCAAAAGTGGGATGTAAAATTTGCTGTTGAACTTGGATAATCAGTCTATTCATTTTTGAAAATGATATTAGCAGTTATTAGAAGACGACCTGGCCTTGATAGGATGGAAGTTTTTGATTATAACGCTTCTGAGCTCCAAGAGATTCAACAATATCTGTCGTAGAAACTTATTCAGAAAATGTCCAGCAATTTCCTTTTTTTCGAAAAGACCCACCCATTTAATAAAAGAATTCCTTCACCCTCAGTTGCAGAGGGTTTATTTTTTTACAAAATAAATTTTCCGCTTTACTCCCTCTATCTTACGGAGTGCCACATGTTTCCATTCTGCGTCCTTTACTTTTTAGTCTTTATATCAACGATTTGCTTTAACATACATATATGCCGAAAAATATGAATATCTAAGTCGTCCTATAAATTTCATCATGGATTATGCTACTCGCCTGAACTTGCAGAACATTTTCATGCGCTGCTTGGAAAACAAGCTTAGGCTTAACATCAGTCGTAGTGCATCGCTTTTAATGAAGTAAGAGTGCCAGAGGAACTAATTTAGCTAATGTTGGAGTGATGAATGTTTCAAGAAAACTCTGTTGGAAAAATGTTTAAAAGTGTTCCTAGTTTGATTCCAGAATAAAACGAATAGCTTGAGATGAACATAAGTTGTGAACTATTGGTTACACCGATTCAATGAGGGTATTATAATCACAAATATGGAACTAAACAAAATATCCTAGAATCAGGAGTTGTAGAGCCGAGTAATAGCGCATGAGTATTTGCGATCATCATGATCAAGAATAAGAGCTGTGGGAAATATCGTTTTAGCGTGGACTTGAGACAACGCGTCTGTGTTCGGCTCGATCATTTCTAAACTCTTGTAAAAACAACGTGTAAACCGGGTAATTTGCAGCTAGTAATATTTTGCTGAACGTAGAAAACCGTACGTAAAACAACAACAATTCGTGATCCATTGTTGTTGTTTTACGTACATAAAATTCAACCGGATCAGATCAGAGAGATAATAAAACGCAGCTAATGTGAAAATTATTATTGTTTTATTGTTCAGATGTCAGTCAGAGAACACCGTTTTTCTCAATTTTTTGTGTAACAAGTACGCCATCATTATAAAAAACAAAAGAAAGTAATGTGAATACAAGTCATATCAATAAAGCGGACTGAATAATAAACATGAAAGCTTGTTTTAATGTTCTTGCAGGGCCAATAAATTTCATTTCAGCCGACCTCTCTATCTAGGTTACTAGGTACTGGTGAGCGCCCTTTTACGAAGACAGCAGACATACTGATAAGAACCACAACTAAGCTGGTGAACCACAACTCAGCTGGTGAACCACAACTCAGCTGATGCTGCTCAGATCGTCGTAGCGACATGAGGTTGACTCGGCCAGATCTAACCGGATCATAGGTGTCATCCGTTCAGTATTATCGCTCTTCCTGAAGTATCCTCAAGACCACACCGTCATACTACTAATAGTGTCCGTCCAGGTTACAATTGAGACAACCTGAGTCATTGGTGCAATACCTCAATCAAGGCACTGCAGTACGCATGTACTTTACACATGTCCGGGTTGTCATTGGGATAACCTGGGATCGAAATTACGCTTGACCTAATTTTCATCGATCGACCATATATTAAACAAGTAGTTAAAATAAACCTTTATTATAGTTACATAAGACACTGTATTCTTACTCGCTTGCTGCTTGTACGGATCTGGAGCTCATTGATACTTGGCCGTCCAGGCTAACAGTCACATGTAAACAACGCTGTCTATAACGTTGTCCACATACTACACGTGAAATCAAGACAGTCTTACAGGTATCAGTTGCCACCTGCATTAAGTCGCTTTTGGATACGTCTTTATTAATCGACCTCTAGCCTTTCCAACATCAGCCATGTCAGATGTCAAGACACATTGAACAAGAATATTCAAGACAGCAGACACACATTCTTCAAGCAGTGATTACTTTCACTGAAGATATTTAGCTGTGGTGGCCGTTTATCCTAACTGAAAAGGCCCACAACAAATCCACGAACATTCAAGACACCATATGAACCCTTCGAGAAGTGATTGCCAAGACATGACTGGGCTTTACGATTTCACAGTGGAATTAGTTCAAACCCCTAAAAACTGTCAAAAACTAAATAAAGTAACTATAAAAAGAATACATATCCTCTGCCCTAGGTATTAGCCACTTTGAACAAGTTACGGAATACCATTGAATATGAATTTGCCATTTTGGCAAGATCCTCTAGTAAAGGACAAGGAAACAAAAACAAATATTTCCTCGAAATATTGCAATAAAGAATTGCATTAGAGCAAAAATTTGTTTAGTTCATACGCCAAAACGATCATTAGCTCAAAAATTAAGATAATTTGCCGAAGTTTCAGGCTGCAGCGTAGTTAGAGTATTAATACACTATATACACACACTATATACACACTTAATACTGTATTTTGTAGGCAATCAATATGTCACGTCATATATTAGAGGCGTTTATACTACAGTAACTAAGGACAACGCTTCCTTGGAATGGTTGGATAATCTAAAAAATTCCACTGATAGACTAGCAAAGTGATAAATGCTCCTTAAATAATATGACTTCACCATAATCCTGAAGGGAGGAGAGCATATAACGCCAGATTGGTCATCTAACTTTGTCCCAATGATGATTATATGATACCAAGTCCAAATGATGTTAGATGACAGAAGTTTATGGTAAGTCAAATCATTAAAAATTCTTTCTAAAGTACCAAGATTAAAAACTAAGTTCGACAAGGGTTGTTTTTTAGTATTTTCTGGTTTTTTTGGTTTTTTTAAATACTATCTTTCATCAATTCTTCACTGTCTCGCATGGGTTGCCCAAATTTAAAATCTATTACCATCAATGAGACTTAAGATTCTTCTCAAGGGAAACAAAAAAAAAGAAATAATCTTTTCACCTTTTAACTAAATTATGGATTCAAGATCAATGGGTCACTGAAAGGAACATTATAGTCATGCTAAATCGTTTCATCTTTAATGTTTCATATTCGATTAACACATGTATTTACACGGTGTACATATAATAAAAGAAAAATTCGTTGGTTCGTTAAAAACGCAAAAGGAGAGACATCACTAAAAATTCAACTTCCATTGATATACTGATGAAATTGCAAAGAAGAACCGGTTCGACAATAAAAGAATTCTCTTGACTGTCTTTTGACTTCTACCAGATCTTTCTTATGATGCTTCTTCCTTCTATATATTATACCTACATACATACCTACATATATTTATAATAGCAGGCCAGAACTGATCTGAAGTAACATTTATTTACCGCGCCGCCGCCGCTTGATACAAATTCAACGACAATCGAGACAGATGCAATTAGTCACTATTAGCGGTCCTCTCAGTATCATGTCGATTCGTATGGGAGTTTTTTTAAATATTTTTATTTCATTTTTACGAAATGGAAGATAAACAAAAAGCATAAAATGGAATCCAGTCGTAATAATTTTTATATTATATTGGACATAAATTGACATTTGCTTGCTTTGATCAAGTGCGCCCAGGAGACCCACCGAATGATGAAAATAATATTAAGCTTTAAGAAAGAGAAAAGGGGATCATCTGCGCTATTGCCTCATTCCATTGGACATTCTATCAGACTTGACTTGAAGTGAGAAATCTTACAGAGAATCAGCAAAACATTATTTATCACAGGGTAGATATGTAGGATAGGATCGGATCAGAGTCTTAAAGAGCTTCTTCAGTTTAGAATGTGTGTCATCAAATCGATTTGAGAATATTAAAATTGTCCACAAAAATAGTGAGAATTTTATGAACATGATGATGATGATGATCATTATCATCATCAGTAGTCGCAACAGGAGTACAAATTGCTTAAATGTTACTATAATTTGGATTTTTATGAACGCCTAATTGGTCATTTGAATATTGATGGCTTGGAGAAATCCGGACTCCTGCTTCTTTCCCACCATTGAATGTGACAAATGGATCTGAATATCAGAGCTCCTCTTTTTCCCTTCATAATATTTATGTATTCCGATATTTTCTACCAAACAGGATAATTAATTGCATTAGATGGAAGCTTTAATGGTAGCCTTTGGTAATTGCCAAGGTTTGTCTAGCAAAACGTCCCTATTACTACGTCCTTGATAGGAAATAGTTACTCGAATGAAATTACTTGAAGGTAGTTACTGCACTGTCGTTAGTTGCTTGCAGCTTGATCGTTTGACCTAGAACTAATCATCCGTTTGATGACTTGGCGGCTGCGAGTGTTCTGCTGCTCTAGTTTAATAGATTAAAGTGGTAGCTATAGCGTTGTAGTTGCTTGCAGCGTGACTGTTCTGCGAAGATGGTAGATTTGTTTGACACAAGAAAAGAGGGTTTGAGAACATAAAATACTTGGGCTAGAAGCTAGTCATTCCTATGCCAACCTGACGACCGGGAGGGCTCTGTGGTCTTCAGCCCAGGAGGGTGATTCTGATCTTTTGTCGTGAATTTTGACATATTTTGTCGCACTTTTTTTTCAACACAGTTCATTTTGTGTCTTCACTATTATCTACCACAAAATGAACTATAATGAATTTTCGATGAACAAATGCCAAAAAACACGACTAAATATACGACAAATTAGTCAACTGCTCCAGAGGTTGTGCCAAAAATCTTACACTGTGGTCAATGAAAATTCTACACATAATTAGAGCATTACAAATGCTTAAATTCGAAATAATATTTTGAATTTGTAATGTGAAGTGTCATTTTCAGTTCATTCTACGTCATGCAAGGGTTGCTGACCTGAATAAAAACACGAAAAAATCAGTAGAAAAGTTCATTTCATTTAGTCGTTATTTTGACATTCAAGTACGACAAAAGATCAGAATCACCCTCCAGGTTAGAATGGTTGAACGGAGGATATCCTTCCTGACAAAGTTTACTACCTGCCGGAGCTGACAAGTTTCTTGAATACTTCTGACTTGGTTGACGACCTTAATGAATATAGTCTGTATCAATTTGGTAGTGGTAATTGGTGGCAAACATTCATTCATTTATTTATTATTGGCAATTGTACAAGTAAGATGCTAGGTCTTTAAGTTTGTACAAGCTTCTAATTATAATTTCAACATAAAATAACCAAAATTTAAGAAACTAAAACGACAAAAAAAATAAAACTAAAAAGCTAAAACATAATATTAACCAAGCGATTCAGAGCAAATATGTAATAATCCAAAAAAATAAAAATAAAGTAAAATAAGATATAAGTGAAAACTAATAAGATAAGGAAAGTAAAGAAAAAAAAGAAATAGTAGTATTAGCTGTTTAAAACTGTTGAATGTGCAAGCTCCCAAAGAATTTCTTAGAGCAATCGGAAGACTATTCCAAAGTCTAATGGTGAAGACGAAGAATTGGCGCTTGGAAGTTAGTGCAATTGTTTTATTGGATCTGTAATATTGCAAGCAGTCATGCAAATATTTAGGTACACGGTATTTAATAATTTTCGCCAAGAACAAAATACAACGAAAATTTTAAATATAGCACAAAGCTGCAACCAAAGATGGATAAAACAAACTGTGAGATGTGGTCGTATCTGCGGAGGTTGTAGACATATCTTACAATTGAATTGAAAGCAATATTAAGCTTATATGACGATTGCGAATCGAGTTTGCAAACACTTCACATGCGTATGTAATTACCGGAATAAGCATTGATCTGGCAAGCATTAAACGTGTGGGTAGTGGTATAGAGGCACTAGATGCCCATAGTGCACGAAGACCACCATATAACTTTCGTAATGTACTGTCAACATGATCATTCCACGATAGTTTTCTATTGAATATAACTCCCTAATTTTCGAGCGGAGTTCACAAAGCATGTATCTGTTCCATTGAGTGTTACAGAGGGGAAATAGCTAGTGTTGAACAGTGTTCTGTAAATCACTATGCACTTTGTTTTATCAGGATTTAGTAGGAGTTTATTATCCACTGACCACTGATTTAAAGCCTCTAAATCCAGATTCAGGCAACATACTGCATCCTCAACCAATCCAACCGGTCTGGACAGGTACAGCTGAGCATCATCTGCATAAAAGTATAATTGACAATGACTAACACGACTAAATATATCATTAACAAACATTACAAAACGAAGTGGTCCTAATATGGAGCCTTGCGGTACTCCAGAATTTATTGCTAAAAAAGAAGAAAGCGTGCCATTGGAAAAGACTGCCTGAGACCGAGCATTCAGATAGCTGAAGATCAAACGAGCAGCATGATAACTAAATTAAATTCTCTGACAAGTTTTTTCAAAGAATTCCATGATCAACGGAATCGAAAGCCTTAGAAAAGTCGAGGAATACAAGAGCAGTAAGCTTATCCTCATCTAATGCGATTCTAATATCATTAGTTATTTTTAATAAGGCGGTCATACAGCTATAATTTGCTCTAAATTCAGATTGGTGATCATGTAACCATTCATTGGTCACAACGAAGGTTGAGATTTGTGCAGATATAATATTTTCTATAATTTTAGATAAGAAAGGAAGGATAGAGACAGGACGAAACTCTGACGATGGATTTTTCGGAATATGTATTTCCTTAGAGTATTTAAAGGCACGAGGAAAAATTGAGGTCATGAAACATGAATTACATATATGAGCAATAGGAGAGAGAATAAAGCAGGGACCGAAAGAGTTATAAGAAATATTTTAAACGTCTGGTTTTAACACTTTTTTATTCATATTTTATATTTTATCTTTTAATGAAATAGTTAAAAAGATAATTTTATTTTCTTCTGAGTAAATAACAGTCTTATTTTAAGTTTTATATTTCTCTCTCGGTTTAACATTTAAAAATGATTTTTATTTTTTCTCTCAAAAAATAAAACTCATAATTCGGGTTTATCATTTTTCTCAGCATTTAACAGTTAAAAATGAGTTTTATTTTTTCCCTCAAGAAATACACCTGTCCGAGTAAGGTTCTTAGGGAAAGAAAAATTGGAATCGGAGACCCCTTCTTGATGTTGCTATATATAGCTTTGGTTTTTTACTGTAAACGGCCGTTTTAAAAAAAAACTGTAAATTTAAGTTCAAAAATAGGACCAATCGGGCAACTGTTTCATACGGTTGCTATACAAAATTGTTTAAAAAAATTGACAAATTCTATCTTCTAACAAATATATGACAACAAAAATAAAGAACGTCCATTGATAAGTTTTATTTCCTGAGGAGAATAAAAAACTCTGATTATGAGTTTTATTTCTTGAGCAAAAAATAAAACTCATTTTTAATTCTATGTAAAACTCTGGCAAAGAGTTTTATATCGCTGTAAAATAATATAAGTATTTTTTTAACAGTTAAAATTGAAATATAAAAAATGTGTTTTACAATAATAGTTAGGATTGGATTTATATATTAAAATCGAAACTTTCTTGATTTCAACGTAGGCAGCTAGTCTAAGTGCTGCACATAGACCCCTTTTGTACTACGCTACTTCCTAGAAAATTTTATGAAAGAGTTTTAATAACAGTTATTTTCGGTCCCTGGAATAAAGGGCAACAGTAATCGTACAAATTTAGGGTCGAGCCCGGTAGAACACGATTTAATGCACTTAAAAGATTCAAATACATCAGCCTCAGTCCCCTCAAAAAGGAGAAACTCTCACGTGATTGGGATGAAACCAGCGATAAGAGATCCATGGAGACTTCGGAAGACGAAAAATGATGGTTAGCGAGAAAATAATTATTTAATTCAGCGGGATCAGCTTCACAACAAATCTTTTCCTTGGAATTTATGCTTAGAGACTTTAAATTACTCCAGAGCTGTTTTGTAGGAAGATTGATGTTCAAAACCGAACAGTAGTACCTTTTCTTTGCAATTTTAACGGCAGAAGATATACATAGGTTACCTACAAATGTATGTATAAGTAGTGAATCAGAAATTCGAGGTTTAGGGCTACTTTTGGACCTAGATTACCGACGAAAGTAATAATATGAATCTTGTAGATGTGGCAACATACGGAATGAAGTGACACCAATCGTCTTGGTAATACTTTTATACCTCAGCTAAAATTAAAGTAATTAAGTGCTCAATGAAATTCAGGAGGAATGCGCAAATCTCCTGAGACGTCCCTTGCTCAGTTGCAAATGCAAAGGCCTGAAGTAGCAGGGTCCATAATATTGAAAAAAACTCTTCCCCTGGTGAATAGTGATGGATTTATTCAGTAGAATAAGGATGGTTATCTTTTCTGTTCGTTTTATTTTGAATTATTTATTGTTTTTTTAATTCTTGTTATCACACTAAATACAATTTTGTTTTGCTTTTTTTATTTATGTTCACTAAATCAAAAGCCTACCTAACTGCCTCTCTGCGTTCAACAAAATGTTACTAGATGCTAAAATAATATTGCTAGGTTTACAAAGCGTATGATCAAATGATCGGAAATGGATGACCCAGCACAAACGTGCCGCCACCACCAACCCCTATACCCAAACAACTTTAATTATTAAAAAAAATCAATATTTTTATATAGGAGTTACATCTATTCCGAACTTTTCTAGAGGATAAATGGCAGAAGGTTTGGAATGGGGGTACTAAGAAAACTTAGTAGCTAGTCACCAAGTTAATCAGTCGAGAGGTGCTGGGTTGAAATCTAAGTGAGGTAACTTGAAATTCAACAAATTTCTTCAATAACTCAGTGAGCTCTAAACTGATTGGCACTCGGTATAAAAAATTTAAAAAGTTAAAAACTTGGCCCAAAATAATGCTGATAACTTTTCCTTATTGGTCACGTTTGTATGTGTCGTCTCTTTAGACTAGAAGAGCAAGTTCGGTCATTTGTAGATAAACAAAAATTTAATCGTTAATTTAGTCCTGATTATATTGCGAACCAAAGCCGCCCTAATCAATCTGTTATTACGTAGTATGTAATTAGTTTTGGACTATGTATTTATACTCTACAAATTGTCCTAGAACCTTTCCGAATATTTCGTTTTCGAAACATCGATTCACGGAATCTTAAGTTATTTATGGCCGTACTTTATCGCTTTCCCTAAGCTTGTTTATGTTCGGACCAATAGATGTCGCTCGTTCTTTTCTATTTCACGCCCCTTTCTTAAAGTTCGTCCCAAGCAATAGTTGGCCCATGGTATTGATGCTTGCAGTATCGACACAAGCGATCCAGATGAACGATTTTTCATTTGCCTCATGCAGCATGCTGAATACTGTATACTATATTATTTATTCTAGTTACCACTGAAAAATTCCTCCCAGTGTTGTTGTAATTTGGAGAATGTATCTTACGTTGTTTCGAATTAAATCCAGTTGCATTAGACCGGAAGTCATAGCGGGTCTTCTTCCGATCGGTAAGTACTGTTAGTTTTGCTCTCCTGGCCTCGAGCATATCAGCTCTCCTTTCCACCGGGGCTCTGAAGTTATAGTTATGCATTTCTCTTCTACTTCTGCATGGCAGCCTTTTGCCAGAGGCACACACAGTGTATCTGCGACAACCACTTTTCCACATCCTCTCACATGTATCCAACAAAACTTTTCTGGTATTTTAGAAATTGTTTTATTCACCTCCAAATGTCTCTAGAAGTTCAATGATGCATTTCTTCTAGAACATCGACGATCTTTAATGCCGGCACGACTATTTGCATTCGGAATTATTCGCCGTTAGTTGCTTTCCATTCGCGTTTTAATATACCTAATTCAACGTGAAGAGAATTCCATTGAGCCCAATAGCTTTTAAGCATCTCACTCCTCTCCGAAATATCCTTCCATTCTGTTATTTCTATGTCATCTTTCCAAGCAAGAATAGGCGATATGTCCGGATCTTCTCGTTAAGTTGTTCGTAAGGTCTCGATGTCCCAACCTGTTGTTGGTTCCACAGTTACAAACTATATGGTAGCTGCTTGTGAAGGGGTTCTCTGTGATGAGTGCATTCTGTTGCAAGTCTGCAGCGTGCAGCTCGCCATTTTTGTACTGTCTTCCACTCTCCTCTCTACTTCTAGGGATTCCACTCGTCGGCATTCTCTGCATTCCCTTTGAAGGTATCGCGGTCTATTACAATTTCAGCATCAAAAGAAACCACGCGGATGAGTGTTCTGCGAAGATTGCATCTTGTTGCAAGTACATTCCCTTACTGAATCTTCTCTCACTCGTACTGCACTCGGAGAAGCCTGTCTGGCGGATTCATATGCTAATTCATAGGCTAGTGCTTCTGCTGTAGACTTCTTTCCTGCTAGCCGTATTGCTTGTTGTAAATGTCGATCTGTTACCACTTCATTCAAGAAGTCCGCATTTACGCTAGAGTGTGAAAGATAAACTAATCTTTCCACATCAGACTGCCGTTGTTGTAGTGATTCGCCATCCCTTTGAATCCTGTTGCGTAACTACAGGCTATATACCTGCTGCATGTATTCATCTCCATAACGTTACTCTATCGCCTGTACTAATGAAGTGTACTCACGTTGCTTTTCAATCGGTATATTTTGTAGTAGTTCTAACGGATAGCCTCAAAGTGTTAATACCGAATCTGTAGCTTTTCCTGTATCATTCCATCCATTTACTTCAGAAGCTGCCTCAAATTGTCTTTTAAAATGTTTCACGAGTTTTATCCATCAAACATTGGAGGTTTCATTCTGCCTGCACCGGATATTTCAATTCCTCCGTGTTGAGGTTGTCGATGCGTCATCATCTCCAAATCTGGTTTAACATTGTCAAGCTGCTCCGTAATATTTTGTTGTACTTGTGAAACTTTCTGCTCGATTCGTTCAAGTCTCAAATTTTGTTCGTCTAATAAATTTGTCAGAAAATTCTTCTCTTAGTCCAAACAAGTTTCTACACAATTCTGCAGAAAACTCTTTTGTTCATCCAATCGGGTTTCCATAGAATTGTTTTGTTCTTCCAAACATGCTTACAGAAATTTGTTTTGTTCCTCGTTAGCATTCGTTTGTTCTTCGAAATATGCTTGCAGAGATTCTGGAGAATTCTTTTGGTCCTCATTAACGTTCTTTTACTGCAGCGCTTAAAGCTCCAATTCACTCATCAAATTACCCGAAAGCTGTTTCATGTTCATCTCAGGCTCTTCTTTAACTTCAAGTTCTTGCACAATGTCTTCAAAACTAAATGTCCCAGGATTTGTTACTTCCATTTCCAAAGCTGCCCGACTAGAATATTTTTTGAACCTGTCGTTTGTAATGACCGCTTCCTGAACTCCATTTTCAAATCTTCTACATGAAATTCGTCCAGTGTGCATCCCATTGCTTTAGCGGACTTCCAGAACTTTCACGTAAAGCACGAAATTTCACACAATTTCTCAAAATTAATCACCCTTTGTTTTCAGTCAAGTGCCACCACGACCACTTTATCCCACTTTTGACACCAGTTGTTACGGCGTGGGCTTTGTTCGTTATTTTTCAGATACCATTCACAAGCTCTTATTTTTCTTTACTTATTCTATTTCACAAACAATCACAAACGACTCTACTTTAATTATCTTTAGTACTGCACTTATGATTATCGCAATCCAAATAGTTTACTACATTTACTTCACTGTCTAAGATAAGACTCACCTCCTGGCAGTGCCAAGCGCTGTATTTGTTTATATATTTTTATACCCTAGATGAAATCTAAAGGGGTATATTAAGTTTGTCATTCCGTTTGTAACACCTCGAAATAATGATGGTAGAGCAAAATGGATTGGACACCCATGCATAATATTAAAAGTTATTTTGATTTTTGCATGTCCGTCTGTCCGTCCGTCCGTACGCACGATAACTCGAGAACGCGTACACTTAGAGAGCTGAAATTTTGTACACGGACTTTAAAAAAAAAAGTAAAATTAAGTTCGAAAATGAGACAAATCGGGCAACTCCTTCGTGGGGTTGCCATACAAAAATTTCGTTTTCGGTTATATATTTGAACACTGCCTGAGAATGAGTCGCCGTAGAGAGCTGAAATTTGGTACGTGGTGTTTTCATTGTACTAGCAAATAATGTTGCCATATAAAAAATTAGGTTTTTTATGTATACTGTGAAAACGATCAGTCCAAGACATTTTTATTGTACTAAAAACATCTTTAGAATATGAAATCCTGTAAAATTGGTTATAATCATTTTTTCATTCCGACAAACCGTTCTAGAAATATATGCGAAAAACCACTGCAAAAATCAAAATTGCTCAAATGGGTACCCATACGAAATTTCATACGGGCATTCATCTATGGTATCATAAGAATTGGTCTTAGACCAATTCTAGCTTTTTCACTTGTTTTATTTATATTTCCATTAATTGTCCAAGAACCTTCCCGAATATTCCGTTCTCGAAACATCGATTCTCCGATCTTAAAGTTGTTGATGTCCGAATCAATAGATGTCGCTGGTCCTTTTCTATTGCACGTAACAATATTATGCATTCCAGTACTATGTAAGTATCAGCTTGGAACAGTGTTACAATTTTGAATATTTTTTTAGTCTTTTAAAATTAGTTAAATTATTTTTTTATCATTTATTTGAAAAAACCAAATATATTTTTAGTTTCTAATACTTAATGTAGACATCACTACATTATTTTCATATCTTAAGCCATTACCTACTTCTTTAGTGCATTAAAAAAAAAACACGCCATAAACACGTTTTCTTACAAATGCTACTTACCTACCATAATCTACCAAACCAATTTACCATATCTCACCCCATTACAACAGAGTTAGAAATTCTAATTGTACAGCTCCAAAGCTATTTCATTACACCCTAATTAGACTCTTTGTGTCCGTTTCGTCTACCATTTCTATAGTTGTAAAGAGTTTGTTTTAATATTTACCATACTAGAAATAGCAAATAGTAGACATTAAGCTTTAAGTAATTTCCAGTAAGGATTTCAAGGAAAAAAATCTATATATCTTTGCACACTCTAAAAAAATCCCCATGTGCAGGTTGAAATTCATTTTCGAATGACTTCCGCCAGCATTCTTGGATAATGTAAATTAGGTTTGTGGTATGCATGACTAGAAACCATTAGTCTAGCAAGCGTTTTGTCGGGTCTTACAAGCTCACGGAAAACATTAACATCGTGCAAATGTTATATCCCCCCCCCCACCATTCTAGATTTATACAAATACATTTCACCGGAAACAGTTTTCACGATTGAGCTTCAAATGAATGACCCATCACTTTGACACTCCCAATCAGCCCCACAATTGCTAGTATAATACTATAAGTTACTGTATACTCTCATAATGTATAGTAGAGAGTACTTAGTGTTATACTATAGCTGTAGCAGTAGTAGCAGTATATAGTAGCAACAATACCAGTGTTTATTAGCGACATCAATAAGCACGCGGGACTCATTCAGCCGTAAAAAGCCTTATCGTCACAATTGATCGCAGTCAAGAGTCGAGCACAAATAATGGAAAGTTATCACATGTCCAATAGAACATAAGTCCTGTTCCATAAATTATGTTTTTCAGTATGTTAATATGCGCGTAACAACTGGGGTCAGAAAAGGGCGTTCGCAGTAAATTGTTTATCGGGTGGATGAAATTATATATATAAAAAAAAAACAACAATAAAAAATGGATAAAAATTAAATAACGAAACAACAACATCACAAAAAAAAACATGTTTCCCAATGTTGGCGATGATTGTGTGTTAGCCGATCATAAATTTCAATTGGATGCTACTGCTGTGGGCTGTTGATACATAGAGGAGCCACTGCGGTAGGTTACTGAAATTCAATTTTTTTTCACTGACTATTGTATATCTGTAAATGATTCTTTTTTGTTCAATGAATAAAAACGTGAAAAAAAGGGATATGGAATTACTTTTGACCACTTATCATTATACGAACACAGCGACTCCGCCACCATTTTAAAATGCATCAATTTTATAAAATTACAAACATTCATTTAGGGGTGAATTCGCCAGTTCTACCAACAACTTGATAAAAGAACATTAATTATGAAATTCCTGGTACTGGGGATTCAATTCAAAATGTCTGCTTATCTACTGACCCTTACAGAGATGTCTCCATATAAAAATTATTAACTTATAAAATAAAATTAATGGGAAAATTTTGCATATAACACAGAGACGGTGGATGAATTTCATATTACAATGTTTAACTCTTTCATTGCGATAAATGAATTTTTGTTTTTGCACATTGCAATTAATTTGAAAAGAAAAAAAAAACATTTATCTTTATGAATAACAGTTAAAAACAGTTATAGGAGTAGTACTTGAAAAATCTCCATAGACTTTTGAAAGACTTTTGATAGATTATGCCATAAGAGTGTACTCAATAAATTATCCAACAGCTTTGATTTCTATAGAGGTCCGGAGACCCGCCTGTTGGGAGACTTCCTGAATCGCTTTTTTGCCCAGAAGATAACAAATAATAAGTATTCAGACTTTGCCCCCTCAGCATTGGTGTTCCGCAAGAATCTATCCTGGAACCTTTGCTTTTCAGTCTGTACATAAATGATTTGCTCCAGGTGGTATACATGCTGCATATATTGACATTTACGCTGACGATGTATAGGTCAATAGAACTTACCCTAATCGAAAATGCTCATTGGTTTCGAAAACCCTCTTCCCCGCTCGGAGGGAATCCGACGTAAACTAGCACTGTTGAATCTAGAAATTGCACATGTATGTGTAAATTTCTCCGCTTTTGAATGATGATTTCTGATGAGCCCTTCGATGTGCCTTTAGATTAGCATACCAGGAACGTTTTCATGTTCAAAACTCATGTGCATTTCCACGAAATTATGATGAATAGTGTGGTATTAATTACAAAACAGCTAATACTTTACTTCTGACGCGTAGTTAAAAATAGCATTCGCTTAAGAAAGTTGTATAAAGTACTGTTAATTGCCTAATGTGAAAGCATTTTTAATTTTGAGTAGATATACTTATATGCAGTGTATTTTTTATGTTCCAGGTCGATGTTATTTGACTGCCATTTTGATTTGCACGGCATTTGTCAGTTCGCATTTGATGATCGTCTAGGGCAATAGATAACAATTTATTATGGAGCATCTAACGCCTTAAGAACGTATTGAAGTTATTAAAACATTTTATGAAAATCGTTCAATTGGGAAAAGACAAAGAAATTTGTTTGATTTTCATGAGTGAGTAAACTCATTTTAACTTATCTGGATTTTGTAAATAAACAAAAATAACCGCTATTAGGGCACTACAAATCCTGAATTGATACCCCAAATTATCTTTACACCCTCCTCGAGTTACAGTATGGTGCGGGATTTGGGCCGGCGGCTACATGTTTTTGAATGCGGATGAGGCAATACTGTACTGCTAGCTTCGTTACTGAGCTAAGACAGGCTGGGACCAGAAGAGAGAGCTTGAGTGAGAGCCGAGTCGGTCTGACTGTCGGCATTATCAACTACACCGTCCATACACAAAAAATTAAATTTTTATTTAATTGGTTTCCAAAATTTTAGAACCCGGACAGTATAGAAGACCCCGTCCAGACTCTCCCCGGACGCCCTCAAAACTAGGACAAATTCGGGGAAACCCGGATGGATGGCAGCCCTAGTTCAGGAGCGTCTAGAGGAAATGACAGGAAAGGTGCAATGAAATCATACCGTAACATAATCGATTTAATGTATTCTGTCGTCTACAAGGCTTTATAAAACAACAAACTAAGCATTCTAAATTGACATAGGTTATAGTTTTATAACAATAGATCGGTAAACTCTTATAGTGCTATTTTTATAAGGCCCTAAGCTTTATAAAATTATGAAGCTTAGGGCTTTATAAGCACAACACTATAAGCACTTATAGTGTTATGCTTAAAAGCTCAAAGCTTTATAATTTTATAAAGTTTCACGCTTTAACACAGTAGCATTATAAAAGCTTGCAGTGCTATTCTTATACAGTCTTCAGCTGTATAAAATTATAAATCTTATGCCTATATAAAATCAGCATTTTAAGATCTCTAAGTGCTATTTTTATAAAGCGTTGAGCTTTGTAGCTTATAATGCAGAATTTCCTTTAATAAAGTCTTTATAAAGGTACTTTTTCAATTATAAAGCGTACAGCACTAAAAACTGTTACTTGCCCTTGAGGACTTTTGGTATGTTCATCTGGATACCTCCAGGTATAACTATACCAATTTACAAAACTAAACGAATTATTTGCCGTGATTGCAGTGGCGGATTTACCAGCAGGCTGAGTAGGCTGGAGCCTAGAGCGGCAGATTTTTGGGGCGGCAAATTGGAGACGAGATAAGAAGGGCGAAATACTTTTCTTTAATCATGAATTCGACACCGGATATAGCACATGTGGACCAGCTCACCTTCGTGATTCGATATGTTTTAGAAACAGGAGAACCCTGTGAAAGATTGCTCAAGGTTTTTCCCTCAGTCGGACATAAAGCTGAAGAAATGTTTGCTGCCATTACTTCGGAACTAAAAACCTTGGGTTTGAATATTGAAGACTGCCGTGGACAATCGTATAACAATGCCGCAAATATGTCTGGCATATATAATGGCTTACAGGCTAAAATTCAAAGTCAAGCACCATTTGCTTTTTTCGTTCCTTGCTCTGCCCACTCTTTAAATTTAGTGGCAACTGCGACTGCTGAATCTTGCACAGAAGCTTGGCGATTCTTCATGTTTCTCCAAGAAATATACGTTTTTTTTTCAAGTTCGACACAACGCTGGGAGATATTGATGACTGAAGTCGGAGAAGGCAAAACAGTCAAGAGAGTAAACCTAACACGTTGGTCAGCTAGAGAGCATGCTTGCAGAAGTTTGAGAGATTCATGGCCCGAAGTCCTTAAAGCTTTGAAACAATCCGGAATGATTGCACCGAAAAGCTTGTCAGACGAAACGAAGCAACGGGAATTCTTTCAAAATTAAAAAAACTAGAAACGGCGTTAATGGTTGTTGTGTGGATTTTTGGAAAGAATAAACAAAGTGAATGTTCAAATTCCGGCTTCTCCAGTAGATTTGATCACTGTAGCCGATCTTTATGAATCTCTTCGCAAGTTTTTCGTAGATCAACGAGAAAACTTCAGTATTTCGAAGAAATGGCAATGGAATTAAGTGCGTCGGAGCAGTACACAAAAGACCTGGGAAAAAGATAACCGAAAAGAAAAAAATTTGCTAATGAATCAGCCGATGAAGAAATGAGTATGACCGCGAGTGATACTTTCAGGTTTCTCGTCATCATTGATATACTCATAACCGAATTAGAAAAAAGGAAGAAGACGTATACGACAATTTCAATCAAAAAATTTTCATTTCTGACCAAAATGAGCGAATTGTCATCAACAACTCTTACGTAAAAGGCTCTGTCCTTAGAAAAAATGTATCCTAATGATTTAGAGACTGAGTTAGTTCAAGAATGCATACATTTTCAAAGCCACATATCTTCGCAAAGGATTTTGGTAAAACCAGATTCTACATCATTAGAGAGTCTATCTTCGTTCCTGCGAAAACAGAGTATGCAGAACGTTTATCCGAACTTGGACATAGCCCTTCGTATGGCATTATGTACACCAGCGACAAATTATTTTGGGTGAGAGAAGCTTTTCTTGTCTAAAAAGAGTAAAAAATTATCTGAGATCGACCTTGAGTCAAGAAAAATTAAACGCTTTAGCTCTTTTGTACATAGAGTCGGAATTAATGAACAAGATTACTTACGACGATATCATCGATGATTTTGGCAACAAAAAATCGCGCAAGAAGGTATTGTAACAAACTTTTATAACTTGACTGAGTTGATTATTTTTAACGGTTTGTAAGCGCAATAAAGATTAGTTATTCACCGTTTACAGAATGTACAATATTATGTAAGTAGCATACATTACCCCGCCTTTATTAATCGTACATGATTGAGCTTTCATTAGCTCAAAATAAATAAACCCAAAAATTATTTTACGTGCAATTTCAACGAAATTTTTGGATTGTAAAAATATTCTAGGATATGACAATTGTAGAGGCAAGGGCGGCAAAAACTTTACAACCTATACCTTGAAAATTTGTAAATCCGCCTCTGCATGATTGCCCATATTCGACTTAATTTGATCGTACTATTGAGAAAAAATAAATTACGATTTTTTTCTTTTTAGTGCATCAAGTACATAATAATCTGCTTCACTACAAATTATACAAAAATCTTATGGATGGCAAATTAATAAATCACAAATCATCACCTTTCTAAATTCCTTCCGTATACCTATGCTCATATGCAATCAGTGTCACAGTAAGAACGGTTCATAAAACTTGTCTGTATTTGATTAGGTCGATGCAATTATATGCATGCCAGTCGGAAGATGCTTCTCAAAGGAATACCTATATCACCTCTTTCACCTCCTTAAGTCACAGATTTTTTTTCTATTTCGTTTTTAATTTTCTTTTGTACAATCATCATGCAATCTGCGCAGTCAATCCTCCGCCCATGGTATGGTCACTACACTACTCACTACAGAATCATCTTTCTCAATTATAATACGCATGGTCTTATGATGAGGTGACCATTAACATTTTTGTTGTATCATTTTCAAAGTAATTTTCGATGCGATTAACTTAAGAGGCGCGCGCATAACAAAAACATTGGTTCATCGGGATGGAAAGGTACAATCTAAGAACATTTTACATGCATATGTGGCAGCACAAAAGAAAATCCATGTAAGTCGTCGGAATTTTGCGGAACATACAGTGGTAGAAGAGGTGAATGGAGGATACAGGAAAGAGGATAATTTAAAATGATAAGGAAAAATATGTCGTTTTAATTCAGCTGGAAGGCAGCAGTCCATGCATGGCTCTTGGATGAACGTTATTCTGCTGGCGCAAGTATTTAAGGCGGTAAAATTGCAACATGCAAATAAAAACTTGCAGATGACAGCTTTATAACATGTTAGGTCTCCGTGTATTTGCGGTTTTGTTTATTTTTCTGTGTTTTTATGGTTAATTGATAATCTGCACCTGCAGCGTTTAGTAGTTATAAGAAGCTTTTTTACAACTCTCATTATTCTCATTTTACATTAATAAGTAGTTTAAAGAAAAGTATGTACAGTGAACGCAAAAACGTATGCGCATAGGTTTATATTTAATCTTCATAAATTATTTGAACACGATATAATAGCTGGAAATTGTATTTTGTACTCGGGAGGGGATTCTACAACATGGAGAGTTGTGGACTTTGTCAGGTGAGAGAAGAAGATTGTTGCCGCCAAAATTTCCTCGAAAATGGGAATTACTGGGAACTTTTCCCACAGATTATTGTGTAAATTCGCACGTTTTTTTCCTAAGGTACCAAAAGGAAAAGTAACTAATTAAATAATTGATAAAGAAGACATATATAAAATTACATTCGCAAATTAAAAGTAAAGTGATCAATGCTACTACATATAAACTATTAAATACAAACACTTAGTCCTAATCACAATTTTAGTCATTTTAACTATGTACGCATAAGCAAATTAGTGCAATTGTGTTAAATTCTTATTCTCATCGAAGTTTTTTCAAAGCTATTTATTTGAAAATCGTCAATATTTGAGTTTCACGGTCATGCGCAGTTAATTTAAAATACCTGCGCAGAAAAATTCAATTTTGTGAATCGATTTTATGGTAATACTTTCTGAACTTTGCAGATTTGATTTCTCCCCTAATTTTGCACGTGGATACGAATTTATTATCTTCTCCTTTTTAAAATTTCGTCCGGCCAGAAATTTCCACAATATGGTAGAGCTTCCAAGATTTTCCAACACTGTTTAGGAGTTAGGAAAAACATGAGACATGTAAAAAAGTACGAATCGCTAGGGACGATAAAGGGTATCAGTATTTTGTGTAAATGGTGCAGGTTTTTTTTTTTTATATTTATGGTATATGGGTCTATTACGTTCCGACGATGTCGAGATAAATTGAAGCTTTTCTCGAGTTTTTCCGGAATAACAGGAGAATGGAGAATGTATGTGATATCAAAAAAATTGGGAGCTCGAGGTGAATATGATAGGATGAATTTGGTAGGGTGCAGGTAAAAAATCGGGGGGGGGGGGGGGGTTTCACGTAAACCTGCCGCTACCAACAGCCATATACAAAAAAAAATCGTGCCTGACAAACCAAAGGCCGTCGTACATATCCAGTCCTGAAGGGACCTTTACACTACTTACCATTAACCATGTGAAGGCGCAGATGTTCTGCCTTCTGCTGCTCAAGAACATCAGATTGCGAGTGATATGCTTTCAGTAGAAATACGCTAAGACAGCTTGAATTCTTGGATCAATATTGAATGCATTTCGCCATACAAGACACATATCGACATCAGACGTATCAGCTCCAAATCCGGATTTTGTTGAACTCATCAACTATAGACCATAGACCGTGGACGAGCTTCTTAATTGACTTATATAATTGCCGCCACAGATACCTTTTTATTATATGTCGTTTCCGTTTGTTGTCATGTTACTGATTTTGACTAAATTTCCTGATAACTGATCTCATTTGGACCCTAATAGAAGAGTTGAGTTCGACAAGATGGGCTCAGTCAAATTTTTGTCAGACGTTCTGTGAGGAGACCGACTTATCCTTGTTGATTTATATATAAATCCTTTATGCCAGCTACGCTGATGAAAATACCAATCTCGGTGATATACTTCGCTTAAACAAACTTTTCTTGTCCGGCACGGATCGAATTTCTTTTTTGATTCTTGTAAAAGTACTCGATTAATTTTTGGTTGGATGTCAGATCACAATTCACCTTTTTCCAAAAAAAAACCTCTTCTTCCTTTATCAAACTCATTCTATCTGGAAGCGCTGCACTGTCAATTAGATGGCGTTCGGTGCGTACCGACGCTTCGTCCATACAGAAAGCAGTCCGCGCATACATGACGTAGCTAGCCTCAATATAGCATACTGCTGCATGCAATATGCTACGACCATAATATTAGAATCATCGATTCCAGCTACATAAGGCAAAGAACATCCTGCAGTTGCTATGTCCAGGGCCAATGTTCAATATCCAAGCAGCTGTCTAAATATAACTTCCAAAGCCTCTCTCTCTCCTAGACTTTTCTCCGATTGACTTGAAACTTTGGAAAAATATTCTGGACATATTTTACTAAATAAAAAAAAACTTTTTTTTTAACTTCATACACCGTGTAACCCCTTAATTAAGAAAAATACTCAAAATTATTTCTAAAAGAAAAAGTGATCAATATTAAATCAATTTTATGCCAGACTTGGACAAAGTTTGTAAATAATGGTACTTTCTGTAATTCTTCATATAAAGGTAAGTAACTATGCTTATTTATAGAATTTAAGCAGTAATTTTACAAACTTTTACTAACGATTTCTATAAAGCGCTCTATACAAGTTTTGAAACAAAACTTCATTGAATAGATTTTTTTTTACATACTGAATCACATGACATACATATATAATATATGTACACCTTTTTTACGAACTGTTCCCTAATAGAAAACGCTCATCGGTTTCTTCACCGCTCCAAGGGAATTGAATTGTATATAAACTAGCCTGCTAAAAATTGTTCACCATTTTACCATGTTTCTAGCATCACAAGGGGCAGCTTTTATATAAACAAATACTAATTTGACTGAAAAAGCACCAAGGTGTTTGGAATTGTTAAAGAAACATATAGAGCATTAAGTCTTGATGAGCTATTCC
Source organism: Dioctria linearis (assembly GCA_963930735.1). Lineage (NCBI taxonomy): Eukaryota > Metazoa > Arthropoda > Insecta > Diptera > Asilidae > Dioctria > Dioctria linearis. The sequence goes on along the minus strand of OZ005743.1, from coordinate 14,577,365 downwards.
ATGAGCATTCAATATACCTCATCCAAGGCCTCATTAATTATCATAAAACTGCTCCCTATATACTAAACTATCAACAAATAATTGGGTTTTCCTTGAATTGACACAGTGATGACATTTCTACTAGGGAAATTTGAATTTATTTTTGTAATTTTCTAGATTTTGTATTAGTTTTTAATTTGTTTTTCCGGCAGGTTTCCCATATGCTGAACAGGACTTAATGCCCAAATCCTTGAGTCGGAGCTTCCCTACAACTGCTGCCACAGATATGAATGAACTTTTTGCATGATTCTACACAATCATGCCGTTAACCCTACATTGTTGCATTCAATTTTTAAAACATAAACTGGAAAATAGATGAGATTGATTTGAAATCGGAGTTTGAATTCGGGAAATATATTAAAACAATCCTAAAATAAGTAGTAAACTGATTCTGATACTCATTCATGAACTCATCATGACACTCATTGATATGCTCATTTATGAACTCATAATGACACTTATTCTTAATCCTCATTGATATGGTCATTAATAAGCTCATCATGACACTCATTGTATACTCATCGATGTGCTCATCTAATATTGTAATATGCACAAAAGGAAAGCAAGATTTGCATTTCTAAAACAGAGGTAAAAGAGAAGAGATGACATATCAAAAATTTTATCATGACATTCATCTTAGTGTTTACAGAGTGCTCATTGATGAGCAATAAGCTACTGATTGATGTTTGCCTCAATTTCTAGTGATTTTTTTTTTTAAATTATTTTATTTTATTATTTTCTTAATCCAATCTATAATACGGGTATGAAGTTTTATATAAACAATAATATCTTTATAGACACAGAAATATAAGCAATTTTGTAATTTCTACAGTTAATATTTTGAAATATACCTTTTGCGTGATTACATTGCAGATTCAGACAGCGAAATGCAAACAATAAATTCATTATTAACTTTGTGCTAGTAATAAACTCCTCAAATATTTCCTCTGACGTAATAGACGTACAATTATTTATACATATAAGTAGATGAACCTTAAGTCAAAATTTCCTATTAACAAGAAAACAATGACTTGACCCTTGTTCTCATCTATTGAACAATTCCATTTTATGCCTTGAAATCTAGTTTGATTGACACTTCATTAATTACCAGCTACACAAAGGACCAACCTCCGCAATTATATGTAAGTATATAGTCAGCCTACTAACAGTAATTCATCATTAGCTAAGTAATTATTCAGACCATATTCTTGAAACTTAATTGGATAGGAGTATTTGACCTGACCTTAAGTAAAAGTTCATAAAAACATTCCAAAATTCTAATCAAAAATATAGTTTCATTCTGATGGTATTACATCAAATCAAATCCAAATCAAATCAAGGATCAAAGGAAGAAATTAAAATGTGGAATGGTCGTCTTTCAGAAGCGAAACATTATTGAAGTCGTCAAGTGAAAACAGTGAATCCAATCAGGAGATGTAATTAAAAAGCGAGAGGCTATATCCAGTCGATTGGAATAGATTGATTGACAGATATTTGTACGATGTCTTTTTGTCCAGCAAATAGAACTAGAGAGAATTTATAGAATTTCGAAATGGAAATTAATTTAGTTAAGTTTACTTTTAGGCTCGTTGAACAAATTCTTGCGAAAATTCATGATAAATTTGTAAATTGTGGAATAGGTTAAATTGGGTACAGTTGAGACTTGAAAAAGTTTCAAAATATGCTGATCAATCTATTCGGAAAAGTTTATAAAAACAGTTGAAAGAAAAGTATGTAAAAGAAATTATTTGATGCTGAACTTGAATTCTCATGTCACACAATCAAAAGCAGTTTCATAAGAACTTTTAGTATTTGACATTGATCTAATATGTATTTTGGAATTTTTTTTTCCCGATTATAATTAATTAAATTAAGTAATATTTTCGTTGCTTTAGTAGCATACTACAATTTCTAGGAAACCTTGAAATTAATTAGACAGAGAAAGCCATATATTCCTGTTAATAGATTTGGGGCCACTAAAAGAAATTCATACAGACTTCACGGTAGAGTTAAAGCAAAGAACATCTAATAGTTAAGTTATATGTTCTTTGATTAAAGTCTATCGGGGATTCATCAAAAGCGTACATATATGAAGAGCTAGAGCAGACGGACGAGCTACAGGTTCACAACTAAGAGAAAATGTGCTCTCCAGAAAGGGTGAGTTTTAGAGACCGACTCTCAAAGCGAAGATGTCAACCAGCCAGAATAGAAAAATCTTCACCATCATCTTAGGTCGAAAATCTTTTATACGAAGTCCAAAATATGAAATTCATCCAGATTCTTCGATTCAATACAAATGCACATCTGATGCCCACGTAGAATAGTCAATATAAATTGCATCATTAAAATTAATTAACTTATTTTCCGGACAGACCCTGTATGTCCTGAAGATAAGTTTTCCTGCAAACCCGGAAGGCTGCAGTGAAGTGTTGCTATGAGGGGTGGGGTGGAAGGTGGTCTTGGAAAGGCCGTTGGTCAGGTGCGAATTGTTCGTAGTGTGTACCTGTGTTCGAGCGACATGCCACTAAATTTTGTGTTAAATTAAGGAAATCAGGCTACCAGAACGCCACAATGCACAACATCCAATTTTACTTCAACGTCCTTAAAAGGCTCCCAAACCGGGTGCTTCGGGTCAGGGAGGAGATCAGTGCTTCATTGCTATCGATTTCCTAGCCAGGCACGGTGTGGCAACGCTGTCCTAACTACCATACAGTCCCGAGCTAGCACCAGCTGACTTCTTTATGTTGCCTCGAATAAAGAAAAGCTTTAAGGATCATCGTTATGAGACTTAAGATGCCATGAAAGCCCCTGAGATGAGGGGTCTGAAGGAGATACCACGACTCAACGTGTTCCAGGAAGTCTACCAGGGATAGCAGAATCGCTGAAAGAAGTGTATTGACGCTACTTTGAAGAATACTAAACATTTGTGTTTTTATTTTCAATATATTGTCCGTTACGGATTTTTCAACTTATTTTCCAGACATACCCTTATATTCATTACAAAATTGAGCTAACTAGAAGTGGTTATCTGGAAATTTTCAGACTAGAAATCTCTTTTGTTCTCCAACCCGAATCACCAAAACCATTTTAAATCGAGCAAAAAAGAACTCGAACAAATTCATTGAAGTCATTTCCAGAAGACGATTAACTAGTTATTAGTTTTAAAATTAAAACATACTCCATTATTGCAAATAGCAAGGACGAATGATAACATTTGTCAAATATCAGCTGTTTATCTTTTACAGAGATTCCTTGTTGCCAGATTTAAATCTCCACCGCTAGTTGGCAATTCCTACGAACCATTTCCAAGGTTTTTACGAAGATTTTCTAATGAACTTGTTCCGCTGTACACACATATTATTTGTTAGACTTGTCTCAGGATAAACCTTAGACATTTCATGGGAATGTTCCATGGGAAATACAACGCTGTCCAAGGATAGAATATATTGAGACAATATCGGAGGAATATCTGTAGAAATTATGATGAGATTTTCGTCGAAAAAAATTAGAAAATAACCAGAGAAGATTCCGTAGATATTTAGATGATATTTTCTGAGAATTAAATTTATAATAAATCATAGGAAATTCTACAAATAATATCTTCACATTATTTCCCAAGGAATAATTTCGGACAATCAAAGGTAATGGTATTTGTGGATGTTGATTTAAATATTTGTTTTCAGAACAGAGTTACACATAATTGAGAATACAAAAAAAAATAGCTTCACGGAAGCACGGCTTACTCGTAAGGTCTAAGACCTGGAACAAAAAACCAAAATGTATTATAATCTATATATTATTAGCTATGAGACTACGTAGGGGGGAACCCTCCCCTTTAAAGAAATTTTGAAAAAATGGTGCACTTTTGTTGAAGAAATATTTCGATTTTTTTTCCCAAAAAATAAGCAGTAAATTGTTTATAAAACAAAAAGTTTACGTGTAATCAAAAAACGGGTACGTAATCCCATAGAGAATGTAATTGTGAAGCTACTATCAAAATTTCAAATCGATTAATGCAAAGGTGTTTGAGTAAAAGTGTTTTTAATAGAAACTTAAATCCATGGACATTTTTTTTGCTATTAATCTGCAATGCATCCACCATATATTGCTGAGTTTATTTTTTCTGCATTTATTATAGCATTTACGCACCCTGGTGAATGGTAATATTGATTATTGAACCTTTTCAAAAAAAAAAAAAAAAAAATTAAATTCTCCCACAGGACCAACTGCAAATTGTTTTTAGGAATCGGAACCTTAGCGGCCACAAAACTTGGTCTTCTTAGCGTACAAAATGTGGACAAAGTTAAGCAGAATCTGCATCATACATGCATTTAGCAGACAAAAGTTTGACAAAAAACTGTGGATTAGCCTTAATTGTGAAACAATTAACCGTATAGCTAATTAATTATTTGATCATGTTTCATGTATCTTAAAATTTTTTTCTCTTCAATTTTTCGCAATCAATTGTTCGGACAAGACTTGATTGGATATACACAGTATGAAAAACATTGCTCAGGATTCATAACAATTTCGATATTTGGAAAACCAACAAAAACTTGCATGTCAATACTTGTATATACCGCCCTAAAGAAAAAATGTACTAGAGGTCTAAATTTTAACAACGCCCTAGTGAAACAACAATTGCACACGGGCTGTACAATAAATTCACACAAAATATTTACTTTTAATCTAAAAATTAATATTAATGTGCTTAAAATATTTTAAATTTAACATTTACTATAAATTAAGAATAAAATTGATAATTAAGTAAAATAATAGGGGTATTCATTCTTTAATGTATCAGTGTAACCGATGTAAAAATACAAGAAGAATTTACAAAAAAGAGTGAACACACCCTTTAGCCTTTAGCTTACTTCGAAATGTAACAGGGTGATAAAATGGCCCCATAGGAGCTCTCCTCGGTCCCGGAAAAAAATTGTAAAAATCCTCAAGATTCCCAGGAGTCACAGTTAGTATAGAAAAAAAGAATTATTAAGTTCCATTACTTATGTTTTGGGTTCACAAATTTGCAATACCTTTTTTTGTGGGGGAAAACCGTGATGCGAGTAGATGTTAATTGAACACCCTGCTAAATCAACCCAGTACCACCTAGAAAAAATATAAGTGCACCACTCGATAGTCCTCAAGAGGATCTTTCATTTGGCATACTGGAAGTTTTGGGTATCGCCTGAAACAACAATATCCCAATTTAATTTGGAAGTGCCAAACATTGAGGTGGCGAATACACATTTAATTGTAACAAAATTCTTTTTCTATCAATAATATCAATTAACTTTTAATTTTACACTATTAGAATTTATTGAAATTTAGTTTTAGCTTTACATAACAGTTTTAAAACAGGTTTGAATTAACTTGGGAAATTTTCTATACTATTAAACTTCTACGTATATTTTATAATATTAATATTAAATTATTAACTTTGAACTAGCATTCTAAGTTCCACCAACTTTTGTTCATTAATATCTTGTGTTAGCTCTACGGGCAGAATAAACGTTCAATACCCAAAATAACTACAAGTAAAATAATACTTTAAATTTACTTTCTTGGTATATTTGTGTTCTTAGAAGCATAGATATCCTCTAGCTTCGAAGTCACCCTTGGTGAAAAACATATTTAGAAAATTATCTTAAACATATTATACTAAAATTTATCCAAAGGCGGCGTTAGAATTGGGCGATGTGGACCACTGCCTACGGCTTCGCGCCTCCAATATGCATAACTCGGACGCAATGTAAAAATTTATATGTTTGTTTTTTTTTTAGGCTAGCAACATTTGTTGGTGTCGCGTAGTTGTCGCGAGAAACGAACGGGGAAGCCCCTCTGATAAATTTTGTTTTTATTTAGTCTAGCAATGTTTGTTGGCAATTCCTTGCTATCACGGGGAACCCCTTGTGGCCAGACTTGGAGATTTCCCTTTCTGTTTGAAGTTTGTCTATGTAAGGTACTTTCAAACTCCAGTCGCTCCTCAAAGTGAAACAGTGTTGCCGTTTCAGCGACTTTGTAGCTAGATCTAGCGGAGTTTTGAGGTTTTTAGCAACTTATTTTTAAGATTTAGACCCTAAATAATGTTTTAGCTACTTTTACGGACGTTTTCGTGACCATACTTTTCATGACAAATCCTGTAAATATTCTGAATAGAAGAAAAGAACATTGAAGAATGTGTTCATTATTGTGTCCACTTATTGTAGGCAATACACAACGCAACACTAAGTTGACTGGGAAATTCCCTAATGATGAATTACTCACTTTTTCTCGAAAAACATTTATATTGCAATTACAATCTATGACATGTCAGGCAAGCGAGATAGAAATATCGGGAGGAAATCGGAGTCAGGATCAGCAAAAATAAAAAGGAAAGCTGAAAGAGCCGTATCAAACCAGGCTTTAAGTTCAGATTTGATGAAGTTTCTTAACCAAATCGAATCCGGTCGTATAAAATCATCTCAACCGGTTGCTTCGACTTCTAAGATGCTGGGAAGTACTTCACTGAATACTGATATCGATAAAGAACGACAGTCGGAAAAAGAGCAGGGATCAAACTCTACAATCGGAATCAGACGCTGATATTCATCATGAAGAACAAATTTGAGTTAGATTCTAGCTCAGTTAGCAACGACGTCAGTGATGAAGTTAAGCAAGCATTGGTAGTTTCGGATCCGGGAATGTGGGCGTTCCCCATAACGGACTCTCAGCGGCATGACATAGTGCAAATCGGCCCGTCACTGCAGCTCAATAACAGTGATGAAGATTATCCGAAAGTGGCCGATCAAAGGCAATTTTGCAATTTTCATTTTGCAAGAAAAAAAGTAATGGCGAGACTAAACATCTTCGTTGGCTGATATACTCCAAAAGTAAAAATAAAGTTTTCCGCTTTCCATGCCGACTATTTCGCCATATAGATAATAACTTGAAAGAAATTTACTCAAATATTTACATTGTGTACCGCATTTTGCTAACGATACCGGTAAGTACAGCCTCCGTTGAGAGTCGCTTTTCAAAATCAAAACTTATAAAAAATTATTTGAGAAGTACAATGGATTAGGAAAGACTTTCGGCTTTGGCAGTTTTATTTATTGAAGCAGACATAGCATCTTAGCTTATAATTACGGTACAATCATTAAGGATTTTAGTAAGGCTAAAAGCAGGAAATCTCTGTTTCTTTAAAGTTATTCTAAAAAAATAGTTTGGATTGCACTGTCTTTATTATAATAAAAAACTAAAAAGCTATTTTTCAAACTGTCTTTTAATTTATATAATTGCTTCTTGCGCCACCAGAGGGCCTCGCTAAATGTACCTGGCCCACATCAAATTTTGATCTTGCTCCGTCACTGAATGTATCTAGCTAAAAAAAATGCTTTTTCGTTTATATAGTTCAGAATAATCTTACATACGTTGTCCGGTATGCAGCCGTCGAATAGTAAATTCAAAAATTACGACAAATTATTTGAATAAGAGCGCACTTACGAAATTGTTGTAACAATAAAATAAAAATTTTTAAAGCCCTTTTATACATGTAAAGTACCTGTCCAGTAAAGTCCACTCAACCCGTACGTAAAACAACGCGCAGTCATGTCGTAACAATATTGTTGTTCACCATGTATAAATTCTACGCCCATTTCCGTTTCTAATCCCGGCATCCAGTAGTGGACTTGAATAACGAAACTTTTACAATTTCCTCACCTCCTTCAATTATAAGTGGAGTTTCGCTCTCTCTAAATAAACTTTTCACTATAGACATAGGTATGCCACCGGAGTGTTTTTGTTGTTGCTGTTTCTGCTGTTACACTCTATATACCCATATGCCCGCAGTAATAACAAAAGTAAGCCCATAATTAATGATGTGTTTACCTGAAACTTACGTCAAAATTTTCACAGGTAATTTATATAATTTAAACTAAAGGTAGCAACCACCAACCCGAGATTTCTCATTAGAGCGATGGACACCACGTACCGGTCACAAAATAATGTTCATCAACACACTGAGACCACTTGAATAACATTACATCAGCGCGTACATACAAAATTACATACATATGTACTGTACACACGTGAGATAATCTACATTCCGTAGCACGGAATCACGTGAGATGGAGAAGAAAATGTGCACTGATAGGCTTCAATTAGCGAATTTTGCGGACCATGCAAGCTCTTCTCTATAGGTGGCCTCATTTGTGATTTAATTCAATTAACTTCTTCAGGTGGCACAATTCAATCCGCATAAATCTGTAGGATTTACCTTAATGCGATTTCGGACTGTTTAAACTGCTTTCAATTTTTTGTTTTGCGCATTAGATTTCCACTAAGAGAGAATTAGTAGCAGCAATTCGCAAGTCTAATAAAATCAGATCAAGCCCCACATGTTGATGGTGGACGTGTTAGTAACTTAATAAATTTTATAATACCGCAGAGAAAAGATACAGTTAAGTTAATTGATCTTGGCAGTTTTAGGTTAAATGTAGATTTAATAGGATTAATTCAGCTAGTTTTAATTCATTTATTACAAATGTATCAGGTATGAAGGGTATTTGTGGGGAATTTTTTTTATATTTATTTACATGAGATGACTTCAATAGAAATTAAAATTAAAAATCATAGAACTAAGTAAAGAAAAAAATATGTTTTTTAAGATACAATAAAGATAAATTTTCGAGTGAAATAAATATCAGAAATAATAGAAGCTGATCTAAGCCAATATGCAAATTATTTTAGTGAGCAATTAAATCGGATTAGTAAACATTTGCTTAGGAAATAATGTCATATTTAACAATTGCAATTTTTTACTTTATTTATAACAAAAATTTTGTACTGAATTCACCAAAGAAATCTTCAATGGATCTGGACTGAGGAATCAAATTTGGTTGACTTATGTCCTCGGGAGCAAAGTTAATATTTTTAAATGATGTGAATTGATGTTTTTTTAATCATTTTTCCTGGTACCTGGTAGATATAAGGCATACTTTTAATCGATTTATATTTTATATTGGCTGAAGGCTAGTCAAATTTTCATTGTTGTTATAGTAGAACTCATTTCCGGTCACCTTACTTTTGTTAAGGGTAGGGAAACATTCATCAACTAAAATCAAGATTTTTTCTTAAAGTTTTTAAAACTGACTGTGGTAAATAATTATTAGAACCCTGTGTTTTATAGTCGGCTACACTCGTTTTTGGTTTCCCATATATGAGAGGTATTTATTTTTACATACAATAAATTTCTGCATAGTCTTCGATGAAGGCAACTCCGAAGTAATCAGCTTTTCTATTAGTAAATGCGAACTGCCTCAATGAAAAATAAAGGTATCGGTGAGAGAATAGAGCCCTGAGGCGTATTACAAGTGAGAGTAGAGAGAGTAAAATATCTAATTTTGATTTTGATAGACTGACAAATATAAAGTAATTAGTTTGTACTAACTGTTGCTACCATATAATTCCCACATGCTTTTGATAAAACGTATTTATATGGGCAATTGGGTGACCCTATCATCGAAATTCTATGGTAGCCGATCAGAGATAACCATACTGATGAGACGTCACTGATCGATGATGATTTTAGAAATTCATTGTAATCTTGGTGAGATCTTTGATGACAAGCTTCTGTTTGACAAGCACATCAATAGTATCACTAATATGGTATGAAGTATTTTAAATAAAAGTTCAATCGTTCAAAGTGCATTACATTAGTCTCATTAGAAGTATTTTAGAGTGTGCGTCGCTTATACGGAACGCTTTTTATGCTACTTATGCACAAATTAAGGGCGTTCAGAGGCGTCTTATTAGGTTTATATTTTTAATATTTGATCAGTTTAATTATGAATATAACGATATATTAAGTAGATTGTCTATGACAAGTTTACTTAATCGATGTATATCTTGACGAATTATTTATATTTAAGTTGCTTAATAATAAAATCGACGCTCCTGACATTCTATCAAAAATTTGCGTTAATGCTCCATCTCGTCATACACGTCAACTATTAGTATTTAATCCTGAATCATATTGCACAAATATAAAATTGAAGTCCCCTATCGTTAGAATTCAAGGATCTCATAATGATTATTTCAACAAGATTTAATAGATAAAATGCTTTGTTAGAAGGTGCTTTTTATTATAATTATTGATATATTATTTTACTTCTTGCTGCTTAGTTTTTTCCTATTCTCTATTTATCTTCTATCTATGTATTTTTCTTTTTTTTTCCTGAATTTTATTTGAATATAATATAATTTTTTATTTGCTTATATTTTATTGTTAAGATTTCTAAAGATTATTTATATTTCTTTTATTTTTTTCAATTTTTCTTCTTTCATATATATTAGGTATACATTGCATTAGCTTTAGTTGTGATTTTGTATATCTGTTTTACTCTTTGTTTTAATTTAGGTTAAGTCACTATTTCATCTAATTAAATATCTTTTGTAGATCTATTTTTTCAAATTAAGTCGGTAGTAAGCTGTTTACTATCGGATGAACTGCTTAATAAACATAAAGTAAAATAAAAATGTATGTTAATATATTAATAATTTCATATTACTTTCCTAAAATTTCAGACATTTTCACGATTAATCTCTAGAATTAATTTATAATATTTTGTCCACCATCAGGCGATATCCAGATCCATATGTGTATTTTATTAGGACATAATTAAAAGAACTACATACAAAACTGATGAAAGCTTACCATTTCGACAATAGGAGAAATAAAATCGGCGAGATAATGAGCATTGGAATAAAAACGCATCTCTCGGAATAAAAAGCCTTAATAGAAGCAATCAACTAAAAAAATATAAAATGAATATACACTGAGCTATACCTTACCATTTCATATTAGGGCTTGAATACAAATACAACTTAAAAATATATTTATTTATGGTTAGTGTATAAAAAAGAGTTATATATATTCTTTTACGTTGAATAAAGCTGTGCTAGAAAAGTATCTACTTAAAACAAAAAGTAAAATGTTAAAGGAAATACAAGCAAAATCTTATTAATTATAAAAAAAGATAAATTCAATTGAAAAAATTGTACTACAGAGACTACTACAATAGCAAATAAAGAAAAGAATAGTGTTACGTTATGTTTGTATCAATGCACCTCTTAACCGCGCGGACAGTGCCAACAGTGTCAGCATTTACAGGAATTTTATTCTATAAACGTGCTGTTTGAACAAGATAAGAACCTTCGATGTAGAACTTATGAAATCATGTTCCTGTTACATTGTGAATTGAAATAATTCTCGTAAGTACCCTGGTTTGCTCGAGCTAAGTAGAGAATATAATAAAACCAAAGCTCACAGCTAAGGATAATCCGAGCAAATACGCATAGACAAGCGAAACATGGTAAATCTTCACAATCCGAAATCAAACCGAATACTGTCGTTGAATATTACTATGACTTTCCTGGTACAACCGCTATCAACCTTGTGCCATGTGTGCCATAGGTGAAGTACAGCAAAATTAAAGCTTTAATTAATCTTAAGTGCATGCCAACGGAAGGCTATAACCATCGGAGCCCTGCATAAACTTTGCTGATCATGGCTTTAACGTAATCACACTATTTCATGTGTTGATTCAAAATAACTCCAAACGTTGCAACTTTACTTACAACAGGCAATGAAATATTAATTACATAAAGTCACTGCTGAGATTTTAAATAAATCTTTATTGTAAAATTTAATACAATTTAGTATCAAAGGATTACATTTGGCCCAGGTGTTAATTCTTTTCAAATTTTTCACAATTTGTACGTTCCATACAGTCATCAAGAAGACCTACCGGACGGCTCAAATAGAATTGTTGGCATATAAGTTGGTCTGTATATCTAGCAGATGATTGATAAATAAACTGAATAGTGGAGGTCCTAGTATTGAGCCTTGAGGCACCCCACAGAGTTAAGGCAGTGCAGAGGATGAATTATTATTAATATATACTCGTTGGATGCAATCTGCCCAGAAACCTCTTACCAGAGTAATGGCGGAACTTCAAAAATTAAAAGAAGCACAAAGTTTCCGGAAAAGGTGACGATGGTCTACACTGCCAAAGGCTTTCGAAAATGCCAGAAGTACCAAAACACTGAACTTGTCCTAATACAACGACTTTCTCAAATCAGGCAGACAGCTTCAGAACTGCAGTCTTACAGCTGTGGAAGTGCCGAAAACCCTTACATAATATAGCTTTTCTAAGACTTTGGAAATCAAATATAATAAACTTATTGGGCGGAAGTCACCTGGTAATTGAGGGGAAGATTGTTGCCATCTTACAAGCAGCTACAAAACAGGATGAGGTCAAGCATGAGTTAACTATGTGCCAAACAAATTTACCAATAAGGGGAAATAAAAGCTTAACGAACTTAGATGGAAGATTGTCAAGCCCAATTGCAATATCGACTATCCTCTTTCAGAGACGAGCACCTGACACTATCGTCTCATTATCGAGAAGCGTAGAAGCCAAATGGCTCAATATCCAAAATAGCGAATTTCCAGCTTTGGATAAAAAATGTTCCAAATCCTTTAGATTAGATATGTACATGACACCTGCATACTACGCATATAAAAAAACGAAGTCCCAATAATTCAAAATATTTTTCCTAAAATTAGTCTTTCTATCAAAACCACTAAATAAAACAAAAACTCCATCTGGAAGGTAGATACCCTACCTAGCACGATAAATTTTCTATCATCCGATTTAATGCACCGACGACGCGACGCCCATATACAATTAAGCCATTCGGTCGAAAAGAATAAATCTAACACTCTAACTTTTGTGAGGTACCTAATTTCCACCTGTCAGTGAAAAGCGATATCACGCACCTGCTACTAGAATTATTATAGCTGAAAATAAGATAAAATGCATCCCGTTCCAAGAAAGACCACACGAGGTAAAAAGGACCTTTTTTCCATAGTGTAATTGTGTAGAATCATTGGCTGAATTTAGGTATACATATGAGCGCCTAAACACTCCTACGATTCTCCAACTTCACAGTTCATAACTCATTGCCGAAATTAATTCCCGCTTTTAGAAAAATAGTTAACACTTGAAATCTGGTGGCCAGAGGAATTCTGCTGGTGAAAGTATTTGAAACCAGCGAATGAGCAAGCGTCTGTTCTATGGCAAAACAATAAATCTTTCCGGTTGATAACAGAAGGAACCGACCATATCATAGCCAAGTATAAGGAAACGAGCAAAAACAACAAAAACAATAGCAACAACAACAAAAAACCAAAAAAAAAATCTTTTCTTACCAACTCGTGCCAGTTTTATTGCTTTGCTTTTGTTCTTGAAAAGAAAGTATGCACTGATGATGACGGCGACTACCGACCGATGAACGCTAGGAGGAGGAAGATCTTGGAATGATACTCCCCCGCTATTGTGTACTAGATAAGAACAATTCAGGCAGGACAGTAAAAGAACTCTCTAGCACCACGAGAAGACGCAACGATAAAAACTAAGACGAAAGAAGATCTTCAAAGTAAGGAAGGGCAAACATACCAGCATGGGTGCAAAAAATCTTGGCCTACTTTTTACTAACTATTTCCATTAATATGAGGGTGAGGTTTCCGGATGAACAAACGGATACCACCTAGTGCCGCGAAAATATTTGTGCTATTAGGACATACCTACGACCACCTCCTACAATATCCTATAGCTTACCTTACCTCATCACACGTTCCCTGGTCGGTTCCATTATATGCCATTTAAGGAAGGAACTCGGGGTAGCGTTTTCCTGCTGCTTCTGCCTCACCGTTATTATTGTTTTGTCGGGCTGAAGGAAGTTCTTGCACACTCTCTTTGTCCAAAAAGAACTTTTGTCAATGTAAGTAATTCTGGCAATTTTTCACGGTGATTTATGGCTTTATTGGTCCTTTCTTTGTTGAGAGAGCCTGGGTCTGAGTCCTTAGCCATATAGCTTGAGGTTTTTGCCAGTAGGTATATGCGATGCGATGCTTTCTACTAGAATGTTTCCTTTTTTCACCTCTTAGGTTTTCTTGGTCAGTCAGTTGGATTCCCTTTGGTAAGTTCGTTTTTTTTTTGTTTTTTTACGATTCCAGAAGGATATTAAACTGTGGGACCAGACTGTAATGAGATTTCTCCGTCATTGGTTGATTTATGTCTTTTGAAGCGATATGGGTACGTAAGTTTTTTTGTTTTTTATTAATCCGCCGGGAGGTTTGTTTGCAATCGCCAGCTGTCAGGAGAGCTTAAAGTGAATGAAGAAAATTGGCCGATTTGACTTCATTTCTGTGGCAGATATTTCTGTAATTTTATAAAAGAAATTAGGAAAGAATTTTCAAGTTATTATTACTAAGTAGGTACATCCCGAAAAATGAAGAAATTTAAAAATATTAAGGACTGAAGCGTTGTTACATGCCTGGAGTTTAGGAATTTTCATGCTGCTCAGGTAGAGTTACCATAGTACCATAGTACCTAATCTTTAAAAGAGTACATGTACTCCTTTTTCATGAATCCGAAAGCCTAAAAATTGGTATTCTACAGCTTTTAACGTAATTTCAATTATTAAAATTTTTTTTTCCTAATTTTACACAAAATCTAAAAATTTATAAAAATATATAACAAAAAGTGCCCTGTACAGGGTGTTTCCGTCATGGAAGTCTATATGGCCGGAGGTGATAGACAAAGAAAAATTGTATAATAAGAGACCGTTTCGGAATTACAGAGCGATTAAGAACATATTATAGTTTATATAAAACTCCATCTCAGCCGTTTCGGAGCTACAGGGTGACTAAGAAAGTATTATAAGTAATTACCAAACAAATTCCACTTGTTAACATCAATTCTCTTATAGGCAACTCACGCTGTAATCTATCTTGATCAGTTGATGATAAGGAGGGCTACATGTGAATACGGATTCGAACTTGACAAAGAAGACCTGTTAAACTTATGTCCTAACTGCAGCCATTAAAGAATTTCTAGCTCTTAGCCTTTTGTCCCGTCTTGGGTGTTCGGGGAGGATAATCCTAACAGTTGCCGAGTTAGTGGTATTTTAATATATTTGGATATGTTTTTAAAGATCACCCTGTACCTTCTAAACGGTACCGGTACACCATATGATAAGGATTTGAAATTTGATAGATAGATAATTCTGTTGGACCATTCTAATAGTGCCTAAATTTTTCCCTTCCCTCTGTGCGTTTTGTAGTTTGGAGCTCCGCAAATATATCTATGCTTCTTTTAAATATTGGATATTGTGGTTGGTTCTGGAAAAGATGCCGAACGGATTATACTAGAATATGAGAGAGGAGAAAGGAGGGCGGAAGGATTGAGGTTATATATGTTAAAAAGCAAACAGATGAAGACTTTATGGATAATGTTAGATATTTAGCATATGTTCAGTGACCGCAATTACTGCAAATGATGGAACTAAAGAGGGAATCAGTGTTTCAGTATAAATAAAGAGTTGACTACAAATATAAGGATGTTAATATAATGGGCGAGTACTATGCTAGGCTGCTAGAGTAAAAAAACAGAGCCTATTAAAGAGTTAAAGAAGAAGAAAACCTATCCTTCAGTAGTGTAGCTTTTAAGTGCTCAATCACCTTGCTGATATAGCGCAGACCTGTTTCCGTCTGATTATTATTTGTTCCCAAAAATGATAAAAGAGCGTTGTGGGAAGATTTCGAGATTTTTCGGCCTATTTTGTAACGAAAAAGAAAATATTTCTTCTAATCGACTTTATTAATAAAAATAATTGATAGGTTTTCGAATTATATAAAAGTTAAGGGGAAATATAATCTTCTTCCCCTTCGTACTTAGTTTTCTTCCATCCCAAAATATACTTATATAAAAAAAACTTCAGGTTATATATATTCCGTATAGCATGGATTATACCATAGTCATATTCCATCTAATCGGATATTTTGGTATTAAGTGAAAAATCGAGATAAAGAAAACAGAAATGATTTTGAAGCCACAAGAATATGAGAAGAATTTTAGTGAAAATATTTTGGTTTAACTATTAAAACCCCCCAAGAAATTAGCCATATTAAATTCAGACCATATAACAGATTTCTTCTAAGTCGTACGTACTTAAAAAAAAAATTAAATTCGTGTCTAAACTAAACTCGACTAAATGTTTCTTAGATATTTCAAAAAGCATATGGTAGAGTAAATTCCATTGCTGACATTAAGTCTCCCCTAATTGCCTAAATTTCAAAAAAATCTTATATCATTAAAAAAAACAAAGAAAACAATTGTAAGTTTTGTAAATTTCTTCCGCATTTCATAATGACAAATTGAACGTAATCAGTTAACGGCTAAAATAATCACAAATCACTCAATCTATACGATATTCGTATGCAACACCTCCGTTACAATATTTATCCAAGTATACTTAACTATTTCTAACCCAAGTAACTGCCATTTCTATTAACTTCCATGATTTTTTCATAACGAGCCTATTCTCATTCCGCCCATCAAATTAACATAAGAATTGAAATTTTTAATTACTTACTTAAGAAAAATACATGGATACACCCTACCTTCACTGATACTCTGGACAACGATGACCATTGATAATTAGAAAGTTGGTAGACAAGGTATCTTTTGCTATCCCTAGAAAGTTTATGGATCCTTTGATTATACTAACACCTACATACCATGTCCAGCATAATTCTTCAATCAGCCAGCTAAGGAGTTAGAGAGTCTTATAATGACTTGACAATGACAAGGTGAAAGCAGCAACATCACAAGCTCATTAAACAAAATATGACTTAACAATTTTCTGGAATTATTAAGTGGCATTCGAGAGGTGAACAACACATGGTAAATGATTTCCACATGCGCATTTTAATGAGATGCTTGAGAACTTCTCTTATAGACTCTGAATTTGAGATGATTTTTTATTGTGCCCAATTTATCATAAATTGAGTCAGAGAGAATACGTTACCTGTTAGGACTGTTTTGCTGTTGATATTCTAATAATTGGTGAATTTTGTATTGAGTTCTTTTTCTTTTATTTTTCAAATTTCATATTTATTCATATTATTGAATTATCTTTTATGTATGTAACACATATTGAATTTGACATTACTGAAATGTGGACTGTATACAAAAAGAAAATCAATCAGAAAAAAAAGAAAAATGAAACAAAGATAATATAGAAAAAATAAAATAAAGACTATTCACTCAGGTACAAACTATAGTTCAACTTACAATTGTGGAGGACACATTCTATCTAGGATCTATCATGACCAGTAAAAAATTCGAATAGCCTACTTCTTGAATGCACCCCTGAACTCCAACTGGGACACTATTCCATATTTTAGGTACATGGACGAGATACGAACGATCGTCAGTCAGCGTTAGAAATCGCGGTATAAATAGGTATGTTCACTATGTACACTATCTTGTTTTTTTGAAAACCCTAGGGTTGTGGGGTAAGGTTGGTGAAACCCTGTGTTCCACCAGCACATTCGTTGAAGGCCTGGTGTTTCTGATTCATCTTAGATTATATACCAAAAATGATAGACTATTCTGTGTAAAATTCGTGTACGTGTGATAAGCATTTTTTTGTAGACATGGGCAGAGCTGGACAAGTACCAAAGAAAAAGTACGTAAGTACAAGTACAAGTACCGAAGCCTTGAGTACTTCTGCGTAAGCACAAGTACCGCATGTATGAAAAGTACTTGTAACTATGTACTAAGTCTATAAAAAGTAAAAGAATACCTTTTGAAATATTTTAAAGTACTCTTTTAGAATCTTTGTAAGTTGGCAGTAATATAATGAAGTTTATCGAGTTCAGTTAATAAATACCTGTTGAAAACTTTAATATGTATAGTAACCCTATGGATACTACTTATAGCAGGTAAAGTAAAACTTTCATCTGTCATTGCTACACTGAACTATTAGAGGTCCACCCAAGCACCCATTATCGCTTCCAATAATGCATAACAACTCTAAGGACAAAATTTCCTGTAAATTTCTAAGAAAAAATTGAGGCCTTGCCTACATCAGGTCGAGGCATCGTTGATCTTATATTGGAGCGAGGCATTGCTTGCTTACCCTTGGTTATGTCCAATAACGTATATAATATGGACTGCTTACTTTTCTATTTCACGTGGGCACAATTGCTTTTATCAAAATGAGCTCTTACGTTGATGACAATATTGAAAAAATCATTGGCGGGAAGTTTAAACAGTGAGCATGAAGCTCGGAAAGTGATTTTAATAAAACATTTAGAATTTCTTTTGTATATATATTATGAATATATTGTCTTTGGTAAAACAGTTTTTATCAGTAATAACCCTAAATGATTAAATTAAAATCATGTATTTCGACGAATTCACTAATTTATTTGTTGTTTTCAGTTCTCTCTCAGTTGATACTTGGTGAAAGAGTCAGCAATATTGAAGTGAGTCCACTTTCTGCAGTGTATTTCTATGAACATAGTCAGTCAATATTATACATGTCAGTGGTTATGTCATCAAGTCGAGGCATCGTCGATTTTATATTCGAGCAAGACGTTACTGGTTTTTGTTCTAGTTGCCCAGTCTTGTTTGTATGTTATTAGTTTGTCTAAGGTTCTGCCTTGACGCGTGAGTGGGACACATGCCTTGACAGTTCTTTGCGTGCTTTAAAACTCAACAAAAGAGGAGTTGCGCTAGAGATTGTGTTTGCTTTTCTACTAATAGTTAGATATTTGTAGGTACTTAATAGACTCAGAAATACTTAAGTAAAAATCTTGGTACTTAAGTACAAAACTAATTCTTAAGTACAAGTAAATAGAAGCAAGTACTTATGTTCAAGTACTAAATAGGGCATTTCAAAAGTATTGAGTAATAAGTCTTAAGTAACGAAAATGTACTTTAAGTAGTACTTAAGTATTTTTTTACTTAAGTATTGCCCAGCTCTGGATATGGAGGGCAAATGAAAAAATAGTATGTTGTGTCAGGTCGACATTTCTGCTACATATCTGACATTTGTCATTTTACGAAAATAAGTCTAGTGTTATTTTAGTGATTGTTTGTGGAAAAAAAGTAATTAAAAGTGATTAATAGTTTATAATAATACAAAACTATTCTGATATTTTGTTTTGTGGAATAGATTTTATATAATCCGGAGTTTTTTCGGAGTCTTGAATTTTAGTGATGAAGTGCGTTGTTATGTTTTGTAGAAAGAACCGGAGTTATTGCCATAGAAAATAATTTTCCAGGCAAGTTTAACTGTTTCGATAATAAATAATATTGTTTTAAGTATAATAAGAGTGGAATAAATAGTTATAAAAATAAATAGCCTCTGTAAAAACAAATAACAGTTTCTAATGTCGGTTTGTTGGTTTTCCATTGAATTGTCATTGTACAATTGAATTGTAATTTTAGCCTTAAAATGTAAAGGCAACGCCAGGAAAAATTCTTAAAAATTTTAAAAATTATAAAATCATTATAAATATATAAATTATAAAATTAATTTAAAAATGTTGCGCTCTAATGGGTTTTCTTCTATTGAAATTCTCCAATACTTAATTAAGTTTCAACCACTAAATTATCTGCCTGCTCTAAAAATATCGTAGCTTACTACTTCCATGGCTAAAACGAATACATCGATGTGGTTCTACTACATGAAGAAAAACGCTTAAAATGGGAAACACAAAGTGCTCCTGTAGCTCGTAGCTGGTGCTGTCAAAATTTGAAAGCATGGAAAGTATATGATGACGTTCCAAAGTGTAGGACGCGATGTAGCTGTAGCGCACTTTTGATAAAATTGCATTTTTGGTGCTCGCCAAATCTGACATTTCAGTATTTAGAAATAGAAATAGAAATAGAAATATTTGTTTAGGAATACTGTAGACAAGAGTTAATAATCTTTTTTCGTACATTAGATTTAAAGGTGCTAGAGATCGAGTTTTCAAGGCTAACAGAAGAAAGAAATATACAGAAACAATTTTTCTAAATTATAAAACAAGTTAAAAAAAAAATTAAATATAATAAGGGCTACTCTAAGCACTTGGTTTCCTTTCAGAGCTGAATTTAAAAATTTACCGAAAATTCTGCTGTGGAAATCATTAGTATAATTCATAATAGCAAAGGAGTAATAAATATTATACTGCAAGTATTTCCATCTGCCGATTAAATACTCCGACAGTGCCTGCAGTTTGGACATTCAAGGGAAGGTTATTCCATAGACGGGCAATTTGGACAAGATAAGGACCTCCATGTAAGATTTATAGAAACGTGGAAGCAATATATTCCTATTACGTCGTGATAGTGTGAACTGGAAAAATTCTCGTAAGTATCTAGGTTGATCACAATTAATTAGATTATATAAGAAAACTATAGCACGTCGACCCAAGTAGGGAAACAGTGGACAGCCAAGAACTCGAGATCTAAATGGCAAAACATGGTCAAACCTGCGAAGTCCATAAACAAAGCAGATGCAGTCTTTGAAAGCTACTTCCATCTTACGGGCACAGCAACTATCCAGTTTAGGAAAAATAACACTGCCATAAATGAAGTGAGGTGCAATTAAAGTTTTAATTAAACTGAGGCGATTTTAAGTAGATAGGATGCTCGCTGAGAGCCAGAGACTACGCAGCCCTGCATAAACTATTCTGATAATGCTGTTAACGTAGTCGCAACACTTCATTTCGCTATTTAAAATAATACCAAGAGTAGTGACTTTATTTAGCATAGGCAGCACAACGTTGTTTAAAACTACAGGTGGTATATCAGAAGAATTCAATTTTTAATTGTAGAAATAAATACAGTGAGACGTGACAGGATTTAAAACCAACTGATTATTCCTCGACCAGACATTGATTCTGTTGAGATCACAGTTCATTCGATCAATGCAGTCTTCTAAGAGCCCATTAGGTCTATTGAAATATAACTGGACATCGTCCGCATATAAATGGATATTAACATCCTGGACAATGTCAGGCAAGTCATTTATAAACAGACTGAAGAGCGAAGGACCCAATATAGAACCTTGAGGGACCCCACTTATTAGTGGTAGTGCAGTAGACAATACTTCGTTGGCTTTGACTCGCTGTTTACGATCGGTCAGAAAATTGTTAATTAAAGCAACGGCTGAGTTGCTAAAATTGAATGAGTTAGCTAGTTTATCGAGGAGGATACGGTGATTCACGCTAACAAAAGCCTTAGAGAAATCTAGAAGTACTATTACCATAAAATGGTCTCGGTCTAGAGCGCTTCTTATGTCAGAATTTACTCTCAACACAGCTGTCTCACAGCTGAGAAATAGCCGGAATTCCGATTGCCAATGCGTCAGAAAATCACCCCGGTCGAGATATTCAAATATCTGTTTATACATAAGCTTTTCAAATACTTTGGATATAAAGCACAAAATACTGATTGGGCGAAAATCCGCTGCAGATTCTGTAGAGGACTTTTTCGGAATGGGCGTGACGGTTGCAAACTTGCAAGCACTGGGAAAAGACGATGACGTCAAACACGAATTCATTATATGTAGCATATACTTTCCGATAAATGGTAACAAAAGCTTAATGAACCGTGGTGGTAAGTTATCAGGAATTACTTAGCTCAGTGGGCGCAGTATTGAATGATGTAAAGAATATGTTTAGTTCTTCAGAGTCGAGATCAATTTTAGAATTATAATTACTGCCCTTGACGGCCCCAAGATTTAGGTTGAATTTGGAGCTGAAATATTGGCGCTTTGCTCGTCGAGCTTCCGCGGTCACCCTATTTCGAGCAGCTGTGTATAGAGATCGAGCTTCATCAGTCCGCAGCCGCCCTATAGCGATGATATAAATATTCACGTTCGGCAATGAGAGATCAAACTTTTGGCGAGAACCAGGGACAACCATCAATGGGTAAATATTTCTTTTTTATTGGGACAAATTTTTCAAACAGGTAGTTAATAAGGGATGATAAAGTTTCTACTTGACCGTCGACTGATTCGCAGCAAAAGATTTCATTCCAGATGCAAACATTCATCAAATAAACGATGTTCGTCAATATTTTTGTAGTTACGATATGTATACCTAATAATAGAGAGTGCGTGAACTACAAGAAAGTCATAACTTAAGAAGAGAATATCATGATCCAGGATGCTTGGGGGGGGGGGGGGGGGGGGTTAATTTGGTTGTGTGAAATTACTTTATTCGAATCTGTAGCCATGAGTAGGTCAAGTAATGAAGGATTCGCTGCATTAAAGTACGTAAGAAAAAAATTAATCACATTTAGATTAAGCCATTGAACGAAATGTAAAATCCGATCTGATAAATTTTCTTGACGGCGTAGGTTGACAATAACATTAGCATAGATTTGGGAGATACGTGACATGGAGTACTCAAACTCCCGAGCATTAACATCATCGAAAACCATTGGGGACAGTAAACTGCGCACACTAAGCATTTTTCCATCCCAGATCCAACCTCTACACTGATAAATTCAATGGGCAAGTCCATCGACAAAGAAATAGCCCTTAGCTTTAAGAAAATCCTTAATGTATATTGCCACACCGCCACCCACCCTGTGTAAAACCAATTTAAACTAGAAGGAAAGCTATAATTCAAATTCAACGAGATGTGTAGAATGTGTCTTAGAAGAGGAAGAAAATGTTGATAATTATTTTTTTTTAGTAAAACAAAATAAAAGTAATAATGATGCTAGTATGTATATTTTTTTGAATTACATAGGTAATACATAAACATAGAAATAGAATGTTTGTATATTTTACTCATTCGAGTTGCATTTGCGAAAGGACCATGATAATTCTCCTATATATATTTAAAAGTTTTTTCATAAAATCTTGAACTCATCCTCAATATAGAGGCTTAACCCCTCACTTTCATATAAATTATGAAGCACACACTAAAAAGGCTATATCTTCTAATGCCTCCATATTAAATAATATTTTCATATTCTAAAAATTAAAATAACCGTTAATAATGAAAGATCAGCTAATCCTGTGCTATTGGCTACAAGCTACACCATTGTAACCAATGTTAGCTACATGGCGCGTGCCAGTGCAAGCTACAGCTCCAGTTACTCCGCCAGCTACGAGCTTCAAGGCCAGCTACGAACTATAGCGCCACATTGTGTTTCAGCCTTAAGTTTTTCTTCCTCATACCCTATCCTTTTTACTGTATAATCTAAGAATTTCGGGCCTCGAGCTTTCCGTAAAAAATTCTTGGAATCAGAGTTTGACATTTGTCATTTGTGAACTGTCACTTGAAATTTGTCTGTAATTGCGGCATATAAAAATATTTCTTAATTAAAATTTATAAAAAACACATATAGAAAATAAGCTAAAACAACTAGAGAAAATGGATATTTATCGACTTGGAACTATCTACAACACATTATAATGGAGAACGGACCTATGCGGTCTTGTTATTGGCACAAGTGGTCATCATAAAATATTTAAAATAAAACGAAAACAATTTTCGTCACTGATATATGTCGTTTTATTACATTATGTTTATAACAGACATGGGTATTGATATCTAGAAGTTCCGAATATATAGATATTAAAGGACCCCTGACAGACATCAAAAGGGGAATTGATGTGACAAACCGTACTTTGACATTTCAATTCAGTTGACAAATTTTTAAGCGTAAACAATTTGGAAGTAATAAATATATTAGCTTTATTGCTGGTTAAACGGCAACAATTAATTGTAATTTTACGACAAAAATATATTATTTTGCAATAAGATCCTGCTTGAGGTACAAAATATATCGGCGGAAATGGAATCTCAATTCACATTTTGCTGTGAAACGAAGAAAAGTGTGGTCGAAGCTTTTTTATTTATTTTGTTTTTCATTATTTTTTCCGGGAAGTGAACATTTTGGTCCTTTCGAATCCATATTGACAAAAACTGTTTGGTTCTTCTGCTTCTTTTTTACTTTCTGGAGAAATCACAGATATATTTTTGCTTAATTTGACCCGTTAAAATATTATTATTAAAAACTAGATGGAGCTGCGCAACGTAAAAGGTGCCGATGATCAGGATATATCCAGTATTTTTTAGGATGCTGATATCCAGATATCTAGCCTATAACCACTAGTTTTCTGGATATATTGGGAGTATTTGATAACACATATCGTGTATGTAAGTACAAACGGGGTATTCCGAATATCTAGATATCCATACCCCATGTCTGTCATATGCATTTTAACGTAATAATAATGCAACTAAAAAATCTGTAGTGGGTACAAAATATATTGAAAATAATCATGAATTCGATAATGAACAAAAATATCCTGACAATAAACGCATTTTAAGAAAGATAAAGGTGGACTATGTTTGAATGTTTGGATGTATCTGAATATCGCTATGAATTTCCTAGCTTTGGATATGTGGATATGACCACACTTTTATTTAGCAGAGAAGATATTTGGAGAGAATACTCTGGAGGAGTTAAACCTGATCGAGAAATGTATGAATCATTGAAAAAATTAAAAAAACATTGGGCATATGATAAATTTTAGCCAAATAAGTAAAAAAATAATGACAGAATAACAGTCATGATCAACAGAAGCAGATGTATACTAAGTCCATCCTTTTTTAACTTTTTTTTTATTTTTATTTTTTTACCAACTGTCATCAAAAAAGCAGAACAACTTGTTAAAATATTTCCTAATTACTAATCAAATTCAGCTAAAAAGGCCAGAAATAATTGCAGCAGATAGATGAAAAGGACCGCAATCTGGAATAAAACGAAAACTTAAATCCGTCCGTCACTCAATAGTTGAAAAGTGAAATAAAAGTATTCGAATGTGCCCACAAAGACAAAACTCTTCACAGCATCACTATCAACACAGCATCACTTCTCAAAGTCTTCTTATACTCTCTGGTATATAATTTATGGAAATCAGTTAGAGATGGCGTGAACAGATCTCATTGTCACTCTGTCATAAACAAGCATAAGATTCGCGCCATCAACAGTGCGAGAAGTGTTGCGGTAATGGTGGCGGCGGCATCGAGATGCTTCAAAACGAACGCGCTTGTTGCTGCGTTCACAGGAATTTTAAATCTTCATAATTTGCACACCTAGTTCTTAGTAAATATATTTTGCAAGTACATTGTACATACTCGTACATACATATATGGGGCTGGCTACCTTTACTTCGCGACAAGAGAAATTCACCTTGGTTTTAGAGATGCGGGAGATAAAAATCATGTCACGCTTTTGAAATTTGCACATTTGAAATGTATGCAGAGAGTGTGTGCAAGCATTGTTCTTTCACGAACAAGCCTCCTTTGAGCATATTATTTCATGCATTTTTGTAAAATTCAAGTCTCTTTTTTTTCAGATCATTGCTGCTAAGCTAACCCGCTTCGATGTGATTTATATCAGAGGATGGGATTCAAGTAGTCTCTTGCCAATATATTCATCCCGATGTATATGCTATTTTATGGGATTTTATATACCTCTACATAATATTTACATAACATTATAGCATAGCGTAACTTATGTAGCTAGAAGCCAGAAATTTCTTGTGATGCTATTTATTGGGATGATTTCTCGTAATTTATGGGTTATGCACTGAGAAAAGATGAAAATGATTATAGAAAATGGAAGCTGAGCTGAAGAGAATTATTTTAAAATGCCATTTCAAGGAACTGGCTTATAAAAGTAGTTGGATTCCATATTAGAGTTGAGCCTGCCAGTATGTGAATAAGCTTTTTTAAGTAGCATTTTAATGTTGCTTTTCACATTTCTTGACAATTAGGGGTACTATGTGTATCAGAATTTCGTTTCTTGCTTTTGTTCAAACGGACGATCACATTCTGGACTGCACCCTATCCAACTCAAAATTTGGCCTAGCAAAAAGTCACTATAGGGGGAACTGCACACACAGGAAAAACAGATAACAAGATCGTCTCTGGAGTATCACACCTGGTATGAGACAAAACAAGAAATTCTTCACCCCTCTCATCTTCAGACGCACAAACTAATAGGTCTCAGTAGACAATCTCTCAGGCTATTTATTAATGCAGTCACTGCACATACGCTCCTTACATTATTTTTTATAGAAAATAAGATAGCGAATTGTATCGGCTGTGCGAAGAGGAAGATAAAACCTCCAAGAATATCATATGCGAGTATACCTTACTCGCAACTTTAAGGATGCAAATCACTGGAGAATTATGTGTCACTCCATAATAAGGTTTGCAAGCTAACCCCTAAGGCAATAATCGAGTTTCAAAAGCTGCGGATGACACAGGATCCACAGGATCCTAATGTTCTAATCGTCTCTACTCTTAATCAAGATAACGCCTTATTAGATAGCAGCAAGTCAATTGGTAAGAAAATATGTAGCTTGCAAAATGTTGAGTATGATGCAGCCATCATAAGGTTCTTAATAAAATAAGGAAAACCATTTTTGAAAGAGATGTCAACAGTTTACGAGGACTTTTACACTAGGAAAGCTATGATTTATATGTTTTTTAATCCTTTCGAACAAGAGACAGAAAAACGATTGAAGACGACCCTCCGGTTCGGAACGGTCTGTCGAAATAGTATTAGTATAAAATTTGAAAAACATTGATAAACTTATCTTAAGGGGTCTGAACATTTTAAGAAGAAACAGCCTATAGAAGTAGGGTTAGAGTATGGCTTACAACTATTTAGGAAATTCTCCGTAATCATCTTGGTATGACAAAATTTAGCTCAAAAAGGATGCGAAAACTGCTGACGCACGTTGCTTAAAAACACCACCGCGACGAGTATTCACTCGATATTTTGAATCTATGAGCATGCATTTAAGTTGGAGTCAGTGGCGGAAGCGAAACCAAGGATACTAACATCGGCAAAACAATGGATGGGATTGAAAGTAAGAGAAAGCAGATCATTAATGAAAATTAAGAAGAGAGATGGAGAAATAGCAGAGCCCTGAGGCATCCCGGCATTTATTGGCTGAGATTAAGATATAACACCATTTAATATAGTTCGTATTAAGCGACCATATAAAACACTTTACATTCATAATAGAAGAGGATGAATGAGAGAGGCCTAGTGCTTTAAGTTTAGCTAAAAGGGCTGAACTCCAGACAAATTGAGAAGACTAAGGCTTCAACTTTCCATAAGAAAAGTCAGAAAAAAAACCATATTGGCGATCGTTGTGGGTTTGATTAGTTTCTAGATACTTCATTAATTTGGAGTCAATGATAGATTCAAACACCTTTTAAAGAATCGAAGTGATTGTAATTGGTCGATAATTTGAGGGATCACTACCCTTTCCTTTCTTGGACGTGAGGTAGTTTCCAAGCAATTGGAAATTTTTCTGTCGAATAAGACAAGTAAAATAGTTTTCGCAGAGCTTTAGCCAAGAATGAGGCGCCGGTTTTATTTAACGGGGGTTTGAAACCATCAGGACCTGCATCTATGGAGACGTTGAATTCCTTAAGAACTTTGAACATATCTCACGAATGGATGTATATTGGCTTTTGTACACATCTACAAGGGAGATGTAAAGTGGGTGGAAAAGGATAATTTGAAGTGAATCTAACAGTCTAAGTATTACTCTTATTCAGGGAGTCAACAATAACTTCATTGTAAAGTAG
Source organism: Dioctria linearis (assembly GCA_963930735.1). Taxonomy (NCBI): domain Eukaryota; kingdom Metazoa; phylum Arthropoda; class Insecta; order Diptera; family Asilidae; genus Dioctria; species Dioctria linearis. The sequence continues at coordinate 14,549,800 of OZ005743.1, read as the reverse complement.
TGAAGGAATAGAGGAACTGCAAAAGTTGCTCCTGATAGTTTTGACCTGGGACGAGAAACCTTGCTATACCTTTGCGTCTATATTCTAACGTTCTGGTCAAAAACAAAATTTTCTCTTTGGATAGTCTTTTAGTTCTGGACATGGATGCAATTTATAGGTGCGACAAGCAGACTATTTCGCTTTTATTGCTTGGTTCTACTTATCGTTAAACCAAAAGCGATTTTGCTATTGTTAAGTTCTGCTTTGTAAATACCGAATGTATTAACGTATGCCCAATACTTAGAATTCTACTAAATTCAAATGTGCATTCATCAACATCCCTTGAAGCAAAACAGACCGACCAATCAAATTCTCTAAGAGAATTGAGACTTTCGTAATCTGCAGATTTATTGGTATCACCTAATATTCTCGTAGCAATTTGCTCGTATCAATTTTCTCGTACGACATTCGCTCGTATCATTTTCCTCGTGAAGCCATTTTCTCGTAACAATTTTCTCGTAAAGCCATTTTCTCGTAAGTCAATTTGCTCGTATGCAACCTTGTTAACATTTTACTACGAGTATTTAATTGCAAACAACAAATACTAAAGCAAGGTCTTGTATTATATTAACAGTAAATTGAATTAAAGTATAAGAAGCATTTCCTTTATTAAAGAATTCTTATATGTAAATAAAATGATTTGTTTCTGTTTTAAATTAAATTTTCATCGAATAATTCAAAACTCGTGTGAACTTATCTTTTAAACTAATTGGTTCGAGCGCGGGAGTTTTCTCGTATTCCGCGTTCGCGCGTGCGAACTATTTAATTCAAAACATAGTTTTACACGAGCAAATTGGAATACGAGAAAATTGATACGAGCAAATGACTTTACGAGAAAATCCATACGAGTAAATTGACTTACGAGCAAATATTCCACGAGAAAATTGATACGAGAATATTGGGGGGAGCCCATTTATTATGTTTTTATTTAACTATTATTTAAAAATTAATCTCTTATTTTAAATGTAATGACACTAACTACAACAATGGACAATGACTCCTTCGCCGTTGCGTTGTGTAATTTCGCTGAATTTCTCCAATTGCGAGTTATAATTGGGGGTATTCTAGTCTAGAAATTCGAAAAAATCCATTTTTTTTTCATATTTTCAAAGTTTTACTATTCAAGAATATGCCTACAAGAGGATTTTTCAAATTTGTATCTTTATATTTAGTGTTCAGTTGCATCCAGCTGCTAACAGTTGAATTCTAACTTCCAAACCACGTGGACGTATGGACTTTAAGGGGTAACGCCTCTGTAACGGCTAAAAAAAAAAAGGTTTTTTCACGAATTTTTTTCTCGCAAAATTAAAGGTGTTTGAAAAAAACCTTTTAACGGTATTATCGGGTATACATTGAACTTTATTGATAAATTTTTGACAGCGAAAAAAAAACAAAATGGCGGCTTCACAGCCATTTTCCCGGGACATGTTTCGGAGCAAGTTTGACGCGCTTGGTGGCGACCTCCATTTTCAAAGGGAAAAAAAAATTTCTCGCACGGGACCTTTTTTTTTCTTATTTTAGAGGGTTTAAACTATTTTTTAAGCCAATAAAAAAAAACGATTTTTCAAAAAATTTGCAGTGGTGTTACACCTTAAACGCGTTTTTCTCGAAACTGCCTCTTTCAAGACGATGCCCACGATTTCTCAAGTTCAAGGAACTAGCCGCATCTCCATATTTCAATTTTTACTATTTTTAAAAAATTCGAAAAAGTCAAAAAAGTTGCACAAAAATTGCTTTTTTTTAGGCAGCGGCCATTTTGTGAAAAAATTTTTTTCAACTTTTCCCTAGTTCCGGACATAGCGACATTACTCTAGACTAATAATCTTTTTTATTTTATTTTTTCGGATTTCTAGGCGGGTTGGAATCGTGGGCATGATCACGCGCCAATTTTTTGTGGCCCCCCACTTCATCAGCTGCTAATTTTTTGAATTTTTAACTTTTTTTAATTTTTTAATTGTTTCTGTATTCTTGTAATGTTAGTAAATAACTCATAAAAAATGGATAGAAAAATATTGATCACTAAAATTCGGGCCTCTAGACTAGAATACCCCCTTAAATGTTTGTTTTGCCAAGCCGTGCCGATAATATTCTAAGAAGCCGTCTTTACATGGAAGGCTTATCAAAGACCCATTGGCAGATGTTTTCAATTAAAACAAACCTTCCATGGTGTTAACATGAATAGGCTATCCCTTGCTTCAAAGACCCCGAGCAAGGCGACGCTCATGTATATGTATCCGCACTTATAGGTTTCAATAACCATGACCGAAGGCCAAGGTGCTAGCTAGGGCCTGCGTTTCTAAATGTATCATATTGAACGCTTACAGAAATTGGTTTTTTTAAAAGGTGCAGTGGAATAGATGTGAATCATTTTGTTAGGAAAAATTCAGAAGATCTACCGCGCCCCCTAGCTGGATCCGCCCCTGGCTGGAGTCCATGCAATGGGATAAAAAGGGCACAGCACTTTCTAAAAAATTCAAGATGTCGGAGTTTTCTGTATGGCTTACGGCCACTATTTTTCAGATACAGAGAGAGCATCTTGTCAATTTGTAGAAGATAAGACAACAGATCAACTATAGAAACTGTTGATTAGACCTAAGAACAAAAAGTCGAGTTGAAAAACTCGATTTTTTTTTATATATAATTTTCATCCTTAAAGTGTTTAGAACACAGGGGTAAAAGGATATTTTCATATCTAAAATATTTTTACATCCTGTTGAGAGCGGAAAACAGGTATCTGAGACGCTCGGAACGTGCTTGCTGGGGAGACCTTTTCTCTCTACCTGAGGTAGCGTCATTAATTTCGGGAAACTGTTAAACTTCAGATTCAACACAATCAATTCTTGGAGGAAGAAGAAGGGCCTCTGTACTGTGCTCGAATAGCTGAAGTAAATAAATTGTCAACGTTTTTTTATAACGTTAAACTTTATTTGAGTATTTCTGGGAAAAACATTTTTCAGGGCGCGCTTCCAAGCTCAACGGATGAACGGATTCACATGAATCTCTGCGCAATTGAAAGAAAATTCAGGAAACGATTTTTGTCAAAAATTGATTTAGAAATGGTTTTTTTGTCCGTTGAAGCAAAAACAAAATGATTTTCATATTATTCAAACAGCTGACATTTTGTTATTCAGAGGTTTTTTTGAGAACGAAAACCAGTAAGTAAAACCCTCCAAAATTTATCTAGTTTCATAATTTTCAACACTATTTGTTTCGGATAAATTGACAGAGCTGTGGAGCGCCTCGCGTAAGCCAAAATATGCCGTGCACGGCTTTGTTTGATTGAAGCTGGAGCCGCCATTTTGGATTTGATTTTTTATAAATAAAATTTGGAATTTACTCTCCATTGATAGAAGAATAACATACGTTAAAACACATTTCCAAAAGTATTTATATTATAAATTAAACAAAAAAAAAAATCCCAAAGTTCATGTATTTTTCATGCCTCCCGACGGCAACTTTCCCTTAACTTGCCGAACCTCAGGTGCGCTGAGGATGATACTAATGAATTTTTCTCTCCAGTTAATGTTTTCTTTGCTATTGAATCCACCGTAATTGATGCTTTAAATGCCTTAGGCATAAAGGAAATTAACTGCATCCGGAACTCTTTTAATAGACTGTTGGACTTAGCATTCACATCTGATGACAGAAATACTGCTGTCAGTCGAAGTGACGTTTCTTTGGTTCCTGAGGACTCTCATCATCCTGCACTTGTAATTTTATATTATAACATCCCACCTGACCCTAACGTTACTTTCACTTATTCTTATTCTTTTGACTTTTGTAAAGCATACTTTTCGCTTCTGAATAACTTTTTATTAACGTTTGACTGGTCTGCGGTGGTCAATGAAAGTGATATTATCGAATCTATTCACAAATTTTACAAAATAATTGTTGATGGCTTTATATTATCAATGCCATATATATTTGCAATAAAAATGGACCGAGGCCCCCTCCATGGTATGATGATGAAATTAGGAGTAAACGTAACTTACGAAAGAAAGCGTGGTTAAGATATATTTTGTTTAAAAATATGACTGACTACAAGGAAATTGCTAGGCTCCAGCGAAGATTCTTCGAACTAACTAAAGTTGCATTTTTCAATTATTTACATCAAGTTTATGTAGAGATGAAGATTGAACCAAGAAAGTTTTGGTCTTTTATCAACATGCGACGGAGCTCTGATAGATATCCATCTCAATTGAAATATGAATGTCACACTAGCTATGAGTGATGTAATTAATGAATCCTATTTAAGTTCTATTCCTACGTGCTCAGGAGTAGTGCTTGCCTTATTGATCTTACGATATCTGAAGATGTTTTGCCAAACTAAATTCAAGGTTCAATGCCGGCCCTAATGGAATCCCTTCTGTCTGCTTAAAATATTGCGGGTATAATCTTGTAAATCCTATGTAGCATCTATTTAACTGATCTCTGCGGACCGGTATATTATTCCGATACACAAAAAAGGCAGAAAAGATAAATAGCTAATTATAAGAATATTTCCCAGCTTTCTGTCATTCCTAGGCTATTTGAAGCGATTGTATGTGATACTGTTTACTTTAACTGCAAATATTTATTAAAACTCTTCAATTCCCAGTGTCACTTGTAGAAGTTTAATATTTTTTTTTTTTTACCATAAGGCATTTTATTTTTAATTGCTACCACTATTGTAACAAAGCCAATTAGTGACACTTTTAATTTATTCTATCTAGGAACACTAACCATGCGTCACTTGTCAAATTCATTCGGTTGTTTCGCGCGTATAATTGGAGCAGTGTTAGCTTGTGTGATTTCTTGCGAAATAAAGTTAAATAAAAATGCCCAGAGTGTAAGCAATTTTTTTTTCTTATTTTCAGCCATATTATAAATGTAATTCACGATAAAAAGAACGGTGATGACGTGCAGATATATTTTGACCGACTAATTGGGCTTTTCGGGGACTACGTGTCTCGGTTAAGCGATGATTTGCAAAGAATTTCTGACTGGGCGAACCGTAACTACCTAACGCTAAATCCGCTCAAGTCCAACTGTATAGCATTTTACAGGAGAAATCTAGATCCTTGTGAATTGCCTCCGATAATGATCAACAGTACTACTATACCATACTCAAACTGAGTTAAAAGTTTAGATATAGAAATAAATCAGCGGCTTACATGCTGCAACCACATCTCCTCTGTTCTAGGATTAGTGTATGAATGCCTTCGTCAGTTAAGGACGTCGGCTAGTATATTATCGAGTCACATGCGTATGAAACTCGCTAAATCTTTGGTATTAGCTCACTTAACTTTTGGCAGTTTAATTTTTTCCAAGTTCGATTCTGGTTGCCAAAGAAAGTTAAATGTCGCTTTCAATGATACTATCAGATTTATTCACGGGTTGTGTAGATTTGATCATATCTCCCCTTATGTTGAGTCCTTTTTGGGATGTTCACTTGAAGAATACTTGTCACGAAGGCGCTTACCATTTCTGTATTCTCTAATCCACGTAAAGGAGCCAAGTTATTTACTTGATCGAATACAATTTATAGGATCGGCTCGGCATCGAAACATTCTTTTGCCAAGCTCCAGAACCTTATCAGGTGAGCCCTATTACTTTGTGCAGGTGTTCCGCGGCTGGAATTCTCTAGCGCCCAATATTCAGTGCGCGGGATCTTAGCACGCATTTAAAAGGTTGCTGACAACAGCTCACATAACGTGAATTCGCAAACTAATAGTTTATTCATTTCACTTGCAGAATATGCTTTAGATCTTATTTACTCAATATTTATGTAGACTTTATAGGTGTACAGTAAGTTAATTAAATTCAAATGTATGCTTGTATATCTCTTTTTAACAAATAAATTTTCCCTACCGATTAAGTACGTACAAATATAAAATTTGAAATCTTGTGTACTAATTAACCAGTAAAAAAAAATAAAAAAAAAATAAAACATCTCTGATAAACTGCAATTGATGACCTCTTAACTAAGTCATTTTTCAATTTTTACAAGTAATCCTCATATGAGCAGTTTCTTATTACACGCAACACTGAATATGAAATTAATCCGGAAGTAATCTAATAAAAACAAAATGCCAGACTTCATTAAAATTAAAATCTCGGCAAAAATTACTTTAAACAAAGCCATTGAAAAAAAAAACTAAAAACTAACTTGTTTATAAAAAAACTGGTAAAGTGACCAACTAGGTAGGTCCTTAACAAATACACGCCATTTTTTCTACATGTTGATATTGGACAGCATGAAAAAATGAAAACGAAATCATTGTCAACAAAAAAAACGTGGTGTTCTTTTATGTTGATAATTATCTCTTCAAAATCGCATTGACACCGTAAAAGAAAACATATTTTGCCCGACGAATAATATGTATACCTTTCTTCTTCACCTCCCCGGATCCATTGCCTATCAAGATTCCGAAAATATGTGAAAAAACTGGTTGTGATTCATAAGATCGATTCCAATATCCATTGTTCGTGTATTCAAAACATGTTCCTTGAAATTCGAAACTCCAGAAAAAGTGCATAATCCGAAGAAAAAAACAGGGTCTGCAATTGATATCCTTTGAACCAATCTAAGGGTTCATAATAATGTAGCAGAGATAGATGAAAGGAGACTGATAACTTTATTTCAGTCTTAAGTCTAAAAGTGTAGTTGTAGCTATGTGCTACGTAAAATTTTACCTGTTTCAGGATCAGGATTCAGATCCAATTGGAGCGACCAACAATGACACAATATTCGATATTCCCCGATGCTATCAGGATTCTTTGAGAATTGAGAAAGACTTAGAGATGTGACAAGAATAAAGTAAGATGGGAACAAAAAAAATATGTTTCACCTAAGTAGAACGAAATTGAAGTAACACCTTTCGGGTGTGTGTAAAAGAGCACACCAATGACAATAGGAAGGGAATGAATTATGTTGTTAAGGATTTCTTTTTATGGACACACCATACCTAACTATGATGAAGGAAATCGCTTCAAAAACGCAATCTTGTGCAGAATTGTGTGTGATTTCCGACACCTTTTCGTCTTTTGTATGTCCATTGTAGCTGGTTTTATTTGGATCTTATACACTATGGGATCATAGGCAGATGTTCTTTTCGATGGTGATACCGCCTGCCTGCAAGCCTGCTTTTGTTGGTCGCTGTCAATTTTGATGTGTTTATTTTGGGAGAGAAAAAATATCTTCATGATATCCGAAGATGACGTGTTTATAATCGACGCACGGTATCCAATTCGCACACTTTAAGTAAACTATGAAATGGAGCGCTTTTGTATTCAAAAATTTCAGTGTCATCAAAATCAATTTGGAGATGATGACTCAGTGCAAGACTAAGTAGAAATATGTCAAAAGCTGTGGATGAAATATTAAATTTTTGGGGTTTGAATTGAATTGAATAACATAAAAACATCAACGTACCCATTTATACAGGGAGGGTTTCTTGTTGCACTAAGAACTGCCTTGCCTTGCCTCATTAAAACTAACAAATATCATATTGTTATTATTATGTTTATTTATTGTTATGAATTCAATTATACGTTTAAGATTCGCATCTTTTAAACTATGTTTAAGTTCCTATATAATTGCTTTTAATGACACTGAAAGAGTCCGACATTATTGACTTAATATCATGCGGCAAAGCATTATAAAGCTCAATGGTGTGATTGAAGATCAAGTGATTAGTTATGAATTCATGAGATCTTGGCAAAATTAAGTTAAAAGGTCTTCTAGACGTAGAGAACTGAAAATCAATAAAAAATTAACCCGTGCAACAAAATTTACTGAATTTTATCAACATTAGCAATAAGCGGAGGTCTAAATAAGAGGAAAGGTTACACCCAAACACAGATATAAACGCAAGTTAAAATTTACTGAAGTTCCGATGGTCTAGCTTCCCATAAATCTCACATCCATAAGTGATTATTAGTAAGACCAACGAGCGAGCCAGGAGCCGATGTGTGTTTAGAGGAGGGAACTGATTGGAGGCCCCCCACTACAAACAGAGACGAAAATATATCTTCCGTACGATACTATTGATATAAATTATTATTATTATTATTATTACTCCTTTTTCCTTATTTTTAATTTTTTTATTTATTTGGTCGTGGTGTGCTTCAGAGCTCTATTTTTGTCCTTTTATTATTCAGTTTATATAATCATCGTGTCCTTGAATATAGCACCTAATGGCAGAAACACATCCAGGCCTCGAGGTTTCCTCGAGGTGTTGTCAAAATTTCTAACACGGGTTTTTAAATGATGCAACACAAAACCAAGCCAGCAGTTAGCCTCAAGGCCTAGCCGCAAAGCGCGCTTTGCTCAATGTTGAAAATTTTTCCCTCTCAGGCCTACTTCTGTCAACAGATGTACTAACAAAATTACAATGACAGCACCGAGCCTGATGGTATCATTTTGTTTTCATTTGTCTGAGGCAAGCCTTGAGAAGAGCTGCGAGGAAGCCTGAGGCTTGCTTGGATGTGGTGTTTCTGCCTTAAACTACGAAGGAGCTCTCCATTGAATAGGTGTGTTACTAAGGATTAGTGAGGGAAAACTTTTGTTGTCAAGATTTGTCGTGTAAACAACTATGGTATTCGTTTATTTAGGGTTAAGTATAAGCCCATTTCGAATTGCCCATCGATTACAGCATACCAGATCATCGTTAATGCAACTTATCCTCATTAAGACCAAGTGGTCTGGAGAGAAATAACTGTAGGTCGTCAGCATAAAGCTCACTATGGGAAATAGATTCAAAGATTTATGTACATGCTAAAAAGCAATGGACCAAGAATCGATCCTTGTGGAATTCCACGGTTGGCTCGGAGGTAGGAGGAGTACCTGCCATTAGACCAGTGAAATAACTATGCAAGAATCTAGCAGCATAACCATGTAGTTCACAGTGACAAATCCAGTTGAACTCAGAATAGTGAGATTATCTAAGTCCAAGGCAATCCGAATGTCATTTACTATTTTTAATAATGCAGTGATGTCGGAGGGTTTTGATCGGAAGCCAGATTGAAGAGAATGAAGGAGGTTGTTAAGCTCAATATAGTTCGAGATTTGCATAGACACCAATTTTTCCAAGGCCTTAGATTGAAATGGTAATATAGGTCGAAATTCTCATCAAATAGGTCTGGATCCTTTAGCTATCAGTATGACTTTAGAAAGTTTCCGATATTGCGGAAATACTGACAGTAATTAAAAATATGGGTAAGGCGAGAATCAAGGACGTGTATAGTATAAGATTTAAGAACTTAGGCAAGATACCATCAACTTCCGTGAAATTTAATATAATACTGCATAAGGCAAGATACACTTCATGGGGGCTTATTTTCAAAAAGTCAAAGCTCGGAAAAGTATGAGATGATCTTAGGTTACTATTGAAAGCGCCGCCAACACAGATGCTGATATATTTTGGGCCTGAAAAGACCGACTAAGTTCATCTAGATCATTAGAAGGTGGGAAAATGGTGGTGGAAGGGGTGCGGGGAGAAGGTGGAAGAGGACATGCATCGTTTGACTGTTAACAGGCCTTAACACTTTTTCTTGATGATATTTTATGAATATTATAACTACTGAACGATATACCCGATAATGATAGTTAGGCTACTGTCCTCCTTCTCACAGGTTTCAAGAAGTAATAGCTCAAAACTATCACAACTTTCGAACTGTTTTTTCATTTAATTATTTTTTTTTTCAAAAACACCTGAAAAATATAATTTTTTCATATTGACTTAGTTAAAAAACCCCATGAGCTTCCATTTGAAATGACCATCAGTACGTCGAACCATAGCCATATCCATAGCGGCCCATTGTACTACCCTGAATACCATTCACCAAAACCTTCCTGTCCTCTTAATGGAGCGCATCAGGTCTTGGTGAGGAAGGTTTTTCAGCTCATCCACAGATAGAAGGGGAGACCCTAGAGTATCCAGTCTGCTCCGGGCGAAGGCCGGACACTCACACAAAAAGTGTTCGGTTATCTCAGGCTCTTCCTCCATGCAGGACAGACACTCAGGGCTGTCAACAACTCCCATCCTTGTTAAATGAGCGTGAAGTGAGCTGTGGCCGGTGAAGATGCCAACCACGGTTCTGCATTGTTTCCTTCCGAGCCCCATGAGAAAATCGGAGATATTCCCATTGCGCCCGTCAAAAAACAGTTTTGTATACCTACAAGCACTCAGGTTCTCCCATCTCTGCTGATGTTTCCTATGAACATCCGCTTTGATGAGACACACGATACTCGAGCAGGCAACGCCTACGGCGGGCTCCGGTTCGAGGAACGGAGAACCGGAGCCGGCCCTATCTAAAAGGTCAGCCCTTTCATTCCCCATCCATGTGACCAGGAACCCACAGGAGGGACACTTTGTTGTGAAAACACAACTTATCCACTGACGACATGCAGTCCCCCAGTAACTTAGACGTTATCCGAGGGCCATTCAGAGCCATCAAGGCTGCCTGACTATCCGACAGGATACCGATATCTTTTCCCTTGATTTGCATATCAAGGGCTAACTTCGCTGCCATTAAGATGGCGAAGACTTCAGCCTGGAAGACAGTGGTGTATTTTCCAAGTGAGTACTCCATTCCAAAATCAGATTCAGGAAAGTAGACACCTGCCCCAGCTCCCTCTTTAGTGAGATAGCCGTCGGTGAAGATTTTTAGAGCAGACCGGGAAAGGCACGATAAGGCACCTCCCTCAGTCCACGATTCCCGTGCAGCAAAGCTTACATAGAAGCGACGCCCGAAACGAAGCTCAGGTACCATCGCATCCCGTGGCATACCGGCCAGAGGGTTTTCCAAGTCCAGCCGATACGCCTTAGAGCAATGAGAAGAGTCATTCCAGCCGTCCTCCCAACATCCCCATAAGCGCAACCTGCACACAGCCCTTTTGGCCTCTGCCTGAATGACAAGATCCAGGGGTGGCAGATTGAGTAGGAGTATGTAGTATATCTAGGACGGAGTTCTCACTAACATATGTACACTAACAATCGGTACAAAGATTGTGATTTGGGTTCTAGTAAGCAGCACTACGAGAAAATTTCCCGTATAGTCCAATATTTCGAATTTTGAATATTTTTTTATTTTAATTAATTTCATGTAACCTTCCATTTTTGTATGCTTCTGTTGTGGGAATATATTAGAATAATAATAGTTTTGAGTAAATGAATATTTGACAGCGCCTTACAGTAAAAGCAACCAATGTGCACAAACTTAAGTAATATTTTTTTATTTGTAAAGTAAATTCTACATCATGCCTGCTTTTGTAAATAAAAGAACAAAAGACGTAGAAGTGAAGTTCATTTCAAATTGTCATATATTTTAACATTAAAGTTTGGCGACGCAAAATCCAAAACTTGACCGATTACTTTATAAACTTAGCAAAATTAAATTCGAAATTCACATCTGGTAACACTTGACTGAATGTAGTAATGTTTAAGCCAAGCCCCAATCAAGCCTCAGACCTGGCCTCTCACACGCAGCTCGCCTCAAGGCTTACCTCTGAGAATAGAAAACAAAATGATACCACTGGGCTTGGTGCTGTCATTGCAATTTTGATAGCATACAGCACATGACAGGCCTTAGAGACAAAAATTTCCAACATTGAGTAAAGCGCGCCTTGTGGCTAAACTTTGAGACTAGCTGCTGGCTTGGTCTTGTGTTGCATAATTTAAAAGCCCATGTTGGAAATTTTGACAACGCCGCGATGAAGCCTGGAGTCCTGGATGTCATTCTGTCATTAGCTACGAAGGCTTTGACTTCCATGTAAATAAAATCTCTAATGGTCGTGTTCCTCAAGGATCGATTTTAGGACCATTATTATTTTTGATATCCAAAATAGTAATGACTTCAACTGTGTTTTATAATTGTTGATGCTGATTTGTAGGTTTGAAATTTCTCCACAAGATGGGCAAATTTGTAAAATAGTGTAGATTGTAAATTTTGCAAGCAGATCCTTCAAATATATAATAATATATTTTAACTGCAATGCAATAGCATTTCCGGATTCTCCATATAGATCTATTTGTTTCTTTCCCTTATCATTTTTTGCATTTTAGTGGGAAGGGGTGGAATCCTCCTCTACACTATGCCAGTAAAGGAAATTTTACTGCCCAACAAGAAAAAAATTGGATAAATTTTTAATCGTTTTTTGTGAAGCTCCTCATAGGATTGGTATGCCTTTCATTATTCCTGAATGTGGAGAACAGCTCCCATTTCTTTTGAATGTACGGGGTCCATAATATAAATTTTCTTAAACGACGACGTCTAATATTCTTTTATTCCGTTATAAAAACTCTACGGGGGACGCTTTAATTCGTTGATAAAATTTGTATACAAAGCGCAATAAAAATCCGAAAGTAATAAAAATTTGAGTTCCCTTTGCCTTAAGTGTACAATCTTGAATCGATTAAGTAAAGTTGAAAGAAGCGTCTCATAAACCATACCTTAGTAAATTAAAGTATATCAACGGTACATCAAAAAAATAATTATGAATGAGAAAATGGTAAAAAAACAATCAAACAAAATTCCCGCCACTATATCTATACTCTCCATGTCCAGAAGGATTTTATTGGATTTAGATGAAGTCCTGCATACCAAAAAAAAATTCCATTCATAAACACAAATTTGTTGAATTCCTTCCCCGCCTCAAAAAATTCCCCGATCATTGTGGGAAGAAAGTGAAAAGATGGGGGTTGTTGTGTGTGGTGGATGGATAGCTAAAACATGAGGGTCACTTGGCTACTCGTTTGTTATTTATTACGTGTATGATAAGCACTTCATAATTTTACCATATTTTGTTTAATATCTTCCCGAAATCCTATTATCGTGTTTGTGTGTGTGTGTGTGTGTGTGAGTATGTGGCAAATGCCTACCGCAGTAAGCTCCGTAACGAAATTGACAAATGACGTGATTCCGGTCGACAAGTTGATGGTCACTAGAAGAGGGTTATTATGACGATGGCGACCGCACTACTTTTTTCTTTTTTTACCATGGCAGGTGAACTAATTTGAATTTTTCTAACCAAAATAAAAACAAGACTGACAATAATATAAGCCTTCCCAAATAATTTAGACTGATTATGATATATACATAAATACGCCGTATACAGAAGTGGACTTTTATCGGTTGATTTTTATCTTTAGAGTGGTTTTATAAGCACCCATTTTCAGTAGCCCTAAAGACTGGTCAGTCATTTCCAGGGCTATTAGACATACACGATAAATATGACGTGTGGGGTAGAGATGGTCATGAGAGCTTTTTACTTTTTAGAGTAACCCATAAATTGTTAGATTAGAACTTTTGAATTTGAATAATTTGTGGAAATTTTTCTTTCATACATCCCTACCCTACCGCAGATGATACGGTAGAGATGGAACATGATGAACATTAATATCTTTCCTTGTTTCTGTAAAGGATTAGAAATAGCAACATTTCTTTGGAATCGACGATGGTTTTTTTTTTTGGGAAAGTTATTGTTATCATTCGCATATCAACAGCTGAATACAAGAGTTCAAACCGATGATTTTAGGTGGGTACCTTTATGGCTCCAAATGAATTCGAAATAAGCCGATAAGTAATTTCCGTAATTCGGTTGGCAAACGTACTAACTAACGTTCCGGGGATTTTGGGTTTGAACTCCATCCATAGCGACACCTCCAAAGAGCATCTATAATAACCCAACAGTTCCCCAATACGGCGCGCTTTTCTTAATAAACAAAAGATGGCAGCACCATAATCATTATTGTAGGCGAATCACCTAAACCAAAATGATCCGAAAATCTGAAGCAAAGCCTCGGATATGGACTAGGAGATGGCAGTAGAAGGACAAATGATCCGTCCGCTACCTTTGGGCAACTTCCAATTCGGATTATGGATGTGATCCCAATCCAGGTGCCTGCCACAAGAAATAATATAATCAGAACCTTAATTTGGAAACATTTGTAACACCAGAGAGAGTGCATTAGGCACTTGTATACTCTTGGGGAACAAATTAACACTATGCCTTCTACAGAATGTTGTTTGAGGAATCTTGGGGTTTCTAGACTATAGGAATGTGCGAAAAAGCTCACATACTGGACTATTATTTGTTCTATGTGTTTCTCATACGACTTAGAACCTATAATGGAATGGGTGCTTAGAGACCTTCTAGCAATGCTGAAATCACGTCTGGATGAGTTACGATGCTAACGTATACATCATGATGCTTGTTTGTTTAAGATTCTTCAATAGGATCATACTATTGGCGTAAGTTTATATTGCGACCCCTTTGTTACCTTTTCGGACATATATTAACCTTTAAGATATGATTGTCCAACTTATCACTAATTTATATGTGTCTTTAGTAAAAATTAATTCCCCGAATAAATATAATCTCCATTTTGATGGTGCTAAATGCATAACTGTTCGTTAAGGAGGTGGTGTCAGTATGTTATTACCTACAATGCAAGAGGTTTTGATAAAGATCATCGGTACATAGAGACTTAGTAGATTGGAAGCAGTGGAGAGCATACTTAATTGTCTTGTATATAAAGAAATTGAACTAATATCAACGTCACCGCCGTTATAGTCTTGCTAAGTCATGAGCATACTATAAGCCCTTAAAGATGGACACCATTTATCCAATCACCCAGCACCCACCTTTTTATACGACATCTTAGAGCCTTCTAACAGCTGCGTTTAGCTGGGAAGCTCCTCATTTCATCATGAATATCCCTTTTACTGGGAGCCTTCATTAGTATGTCCAACAATAGCATTTGAAGCCAGTGCGGACCACGACACTGTAACTATTGAAAGTATGCTTGGATGCAAAATTCACATTTATGTTAATTGAGTGGCTAAGTCTATTATTTCTCTTACTCTGAAGGATTCAGTCTGGCTCTAGGGATCTCGGAAGAATCATTTATGATTTCCAGGTTAGGGGTGACTGCAGTAATCCCGTTTCATAAATACAACGGTTTTGGCATGGAAATCTGAAAGTTGCAAACCTTTAACCGGACTAGGAATTGTTAAATGTCTGAAAATTTATGTTGTTAATAAAACTTCAAGAGTTGCCTCAAGAATGGATTGAAGTTTACAGCTACCACGGCTTTCCGATTTAAAGAACGGATAGCAAGTGGACAATTGCATGTACGAACTTTGCCCACAATTGGTACTAACTAGAGTAGATACTGAGTGAAATGGATACATTTCATTCTACAGGATCGGTGTATCACTTTGTATGGTAGGTAAGCATTCTAAGATTTCATAAGCAGAGATAACTCCTGTGAGCCTAAAGAGAGAGTATATGGTAGCCTTTAAGGTTATTGCATATCCTGAAGCGAAGTCAATACTTGTGCGCCGGGATGTCCAACTAACGATGTCCAATGAGGTCAATAGAAAGATCCAAACAGTTTACACCTTGAATGAGGTTGTCTATAGGTATAAGACCAAATGATAACAGAGTGCCGCTATAAAGATTAATTCAATGGACCAACTCGAAAAATACAACAATTAAACTGAAGTTCTTGGAGAATAGCCTGCTCTTGTTGCTGGCAATTTATTTTAGTAGGCTATCATCAATATTTTGACATTGCTGAAATTTATCGGAGTATAATGAATTAATTAATTTGAATTGTTCTGCTACTCTTTTCTCTGTTTCAGTTGTAATTAATATGAAGTGTATCTTGTTGGCTATCAGAGCGGTGACCTATATAATGGCTTTTCCTGATTTCTCGAGCACCATGGACGGAAGAAGTGCACTGGTCAGTTTGTGAACTTAAACATTTATCATATTAATGCTCACAGTCTTCTCTCGAGCTTCCAAGAATTTAAGTATACTTTTGCGAACAGTGTTGATGTTCTGGTTGTTTCCAAAACACTGCTGAGTCATTGCATAGATGATGCTTTGTCTGAGCTACCGGGCTATAATCTCTTTACAAATGATCGGAGTTTGTTTATCGGTGATAGTGTGGCCGTTTATATAAAATGTGATTATGAATGCAGGTACATCTGTAAGTCAGACTCATCCTCTGGTGGAATTTAGTATCTCTGTTCTATCTTATCCAAAGTTTTAGAAACGCTTCTTTTAAACCATATCACGAACTACATCAAAAGTCACGGTCTTTTAAGTTAGTATCAGTCGGGAATTCCCATTGGACATTGCACAGTTACTGCATTGCTAAAGTTAGTTGAGGATGTAAGGAATAAGATTGAAGGAAATCAGGCTACAGTTTTGTGCTTACCTTATTTTACCAAGGCCTTTGATTCTATCTCTATGATAGGAAAAAGATTGTCGCGACTGAAAAACGACAGTTAAATAGCAACACTTTATTCTTCGGTGTGCTACAGGGGTCTATCTTGGGTCCATTGTTGTTCTGTTTATATATAAATGATCTAATTAAAGTTACTTGTCAATGCACTCTCAAATTATATGTTGACGATATTCAACTGCGCCTGCGCTCACACTTAACAGATTTGCATAATAGTATAAACACAGTTAATATGGATTTAGAAGCTATTAAATCTTGGACAGGATTGAATTGTCTCGCGCTGAGTTCATTAAAATCTTAAGCAATTGTTATTTTTAAAAATCAGGTTGATGCGTCCCAAATACCCTGTGTTAAACTTAATGGTATACCGATCCCTTTTGCTAAGTCAGTTCGCAACATTGGTATAATTTTTGATACTACATTAAATTGGAATAAACACTAATACACAAATAGGGAAAATATATCGTGGTTTAGAGGGATTAGGGCGTCATGCATTCTACACCCCCAGAGAAACAAGAACCCAGTTGGTAAAAGCTCTCTTGTTACCAATCATAACCTATGGTAAGATAAATGTCATCCCTCAACGTGACCATGTGTCTAGGTTTACCAAAAGTACTTTAAGGTTTCACGCTGATAATCCAGTTAGTAGGGGTTTTTGCTCTACAAAAGGTGGGGTAGTTGTGATTTTAATATAGTTATGTTATTTAGTTCAGGGCCCCGATGAAAAATCCAAGTTTTCACCCTTGACGGGGTTCGCGCGGTCTGCGCCACCGCCATCATAACTATTGTGGGGAGAGGAGTCCGGGGCTGGTCGAACAAACGTTTAAAAGGCCAAGAAGTTCTACACACAATGAGCTCTGTAAGTGCCCGCACACCTTGTACATTTTAAGATATAGGGTATTTTGTGAAAGACTTGCTTATTTTCTTAATCACCCTGAAACTGCGAAATGTTTGAGATGATGCCCCCCTTGCTATACAATTTTTTGTTTGCCTAGGTGACTACTATCACCTCTTGTCCTATGGACCACCATGGACAAAGTACCCTGTATAAATGGTAGCTTATATGTACACACGTACACGTTTCCGCCGCGTTAACTCGTTACACATCAGACTTACAAAAAAAGTGTTTATACAAAATATTTAGGGAATTCAGCCTTTTTCAAATTCATATTCTCACATTTCAGTCGTAAGATGAACCAATGAGGAATAATTTTGAAAAAGCAACCAATTTTTGGTATCTTTAATCTAAGATGGCGTACCCCACGTCAAGGGAGAAAATTTGGATTTTTCATCGGGGCCCGGAACTAAATAACATATATTAAAATCACTACTACCCCACCTTATTTTCTATCTATTTTATTTATCTTTCAATTTTTATGGTTTTACGTTATTTTTGTTTCTTTTCTATTTTTTATTTTGCTTATTTTTATTTATTAATCTTCCCATGTAAATAATCATAGCACGGGATACATCTCTAAGGCATGGAGACTAACCAAGGATGTTTCTATTCCGAAATCGGGTAAAAAACCACCCAGCGAGGCAAAATCATACAGGCCTATCATTGTGACTTCATTTCTCCTGAAAACTCTAGAGAAAATAATAGACAGCCACATTCGGACAACGTCCATCAAAAGCTGTCCACTTAATGCCAATCAATATGCCTACCAATCCGGAAAATCCATCGAGGACTCTCTCAGCAGTCTGGTAGAGCCTATCGAGAAAGCCTCATAGGAAAAGGAGGTCCTTATATATGCCTTTATGGACATACAAAGCATTGTGTTGTGGATGAGCTATTAAATTTACTCCAAGAGGCCGGCTTTAAGGCCCAAGGATACGCTGATGATATTATCATCTGTGTTAAAGGATAGTTTTAATCAGCTTGACCTGAGCTTATGCAAACTGCTTCGTTACGAGATGGTGCCAGAACATGGGACTATCAATAAACCCAAGTTAAACAGTGCTAGTTCCTTTTACTTGGAAAGGGAGTCTTCAGATTCCACCTCCTAAGTTAAATTGAATTGCAATTGAATATTCCAAAGAAGCAAAATATCTAGGAATAATCCTAAACAGCAAGCTTACCTGGAATCCCCACCTGGAAATGATAACAAACAAAGCCATGTGGGCATTCAGCTCTTGCCACTGGCTTTTCGGGAAAAAGTGGGGTCTGAACCCCAAAATGACCCTATGGATCTTTCAGGGCATAGCCAGACCCTTACTTTATTATGGGGCAAATGTGTGGTGGTCTAAAACATTGCAGGCAACTACCAGAAAAACCCTTGATAAGGTGCTGAGGATGGCATTCTTAGGCGCCACTGGCGCCTTTACATCAGGTCCTCAACGTGCACTTGAAGCCATTCTTGGCTTACAGCCTCTCTACCTCTTCATTCATAGGGAAGCAGCAGCTAGTATGCTTCGAAAGAAAAGGCCAGGTGGTTGCACCTCCTCCAGGGTGGGTCATCTCAGTATCTTCGAGCAGATCAGCAATAACGACCTAGAAGCTCCAAAAGATACTATGGCCAAGAGACTTTCTTTTGAAAGAATTTACAAAGTAACCATTAATGAAAAAGCCAGATTCTAGACAGAGGACTCCAGCTCCCGCAATGGGGCCCAAGTCTGGTATACTGACGGATCCCGGAAGTACGGGAAAACAGACGCAGGGGTGGTTGGTCCAGAAGTGGAACTATCCATTCCGCTTGGTTTCTCACTTTCCATTTTTCAGGAAGAAGTATATGCTATAGAGGTTGGATTTCAGGAAAGCCTAAATAAGGGCTGTAAGAACTCTAACATCTACATCTGTTCAGACAGCTAAGCTGCGCTCCTAGCTCTTTCCTCTCAAGCCTTTGAATCGAAACTACTTTGGAGCTGCTACTAGAAACTCCAACTACTGTCTAGGGATAACCAGGATACCTTGGTTTGGGTCCCTGGACACGAAGGAGTGGACGGTAGTGAAAAATCGGATGAATTGGCTAAAAGCGGAACTGAATGTTCGTATCCGACATTTGGCCTACCAAAAAGCCACTTTAAGGGGCCTGCTTTAGTGGGAAAACAGGCAACTGGATCTCCTTTGGCGTAGCACGCACGGTATGAGGCAAGCGAAGAAATTCTTCAATCCTCCTCATTTCCTGTCGCGTCAACTTATTAGACTTAGCAGACAGTCGTGCAGACTATTTGCTAACGCAGTCCTGGCCCCTTCCGTTACTTTCTGAAAAATATAGGCAAATGCGACAGTGAACTGCGTCGACTGTGCGAAGTGGGAGATGAAACCTCGGTGCACGTTATATGTGAGTGCCCAGCACTTGCAGGTCTATGGCTGCAAATCACTGGAAGAGAACTTATCTCTCCAGATATTGTCTGCAATCTAACTCCAAAAGCAATAATCGAGCTCGTTAAAAGACTCGATTTTGCTAATCCATTCTAGGGGAAGCCACAATAGATCAACTATGGTCGCGGTGTCCGCAAGGTCCTGGAGGTCTAATCGCCCCTACTCTTAAGATTAACACTAAATATTCATGGTCATTGTGTTATACTTTAATTAGTAGTATGAGCAAATCAATGAGCATTGTCGTCACGTGTGCCATAATTGAATTTCCATCTCCTACACAGTTGCACAGTAAAATCAGTAGGAGCATCGCAGAGTGGACTCAATTTAAGTTTCTTTTTTTATACGCAAATCTTTCATCAGAAAAAATAAGGAAACGTTCGTCGTGTATGTAGTCAGGATAAATGTTAGACTATCACCTGATCTAATCTCCAGCCAAAGAAGAACCTTATCACGCTTTGCTACCTATCAATTTCTATCTCTAATCAATCAAACAACCAACCAAGAAGCAACAAACAAACAAAAACTGGTCATGTACTGGGGTCCCAAAGGAATCTAAAAATGTAATTAAAATTTAAAGACTGCAATTGGTCAAAATTACAAAAAAAAACGAAAGAAAAATGCATCACAATTCATGCATCTACTGTTAACAAACTTTTATCACCATCGCAGCTAATATTGGTCGCAAGTTTTCACCAAACCAATTTCAATTTTAAGGCAAGAGTCCCTTTGCCCTTTTTTTTAAGTCCGCTTGGTTATTAATTAATTAAGCGAATATGACAAGCAAATTGGATGCCAAGCAAGCACCCGTAATCATGCCAAAAATCCTTCCATCACTCTCTCGATCAATTAACCCAGGAGACCTGAAATGAATTAATCAAAGTCTCGGGTGGTGCTAATACAATGCGCGACGTCAGAATTCTCTTTTAGCAATTTACCTGCACGTCAAAAACCAATATGCGGTTTTAGTAGGAGCCCGCCTAACCAGAGGTCGTTTAATTAATAATATCGGATTGTGGAAATTGGTGTGTCGGGTAGGGGCTGTGGGGTTCTGAATGAAAATCATTAGGCCTTGTGTTTCAAGAAATTAACGGGTAACGACAGTAATTATAACATGCCCCAACCACAGGACAACATAATTTCAATTCACCTGGTTTATGCGATGCTTTCCTGGATTGAATTTCTTCTCTATTGAAATTTTGGATGATGATGACGAGGAAGATTACAACAGCGGCCTGTTTACAAGGAGTTTACAAGGACTTTGTTGAAAATATCTAAAAAACAAAAAGTCTCACAAAAGCTATAGAGATAAAAAGAAGAATTCTCCTTGCTCCCGCCGACCTCCACCCGGTCATAAATCTTCGAATATTCATTTTGCAAACAAATTTCATTTCAGCTACTGCCACAAATGGCAATTTCTTATTTTGCATGCTGTCTGCCGTGGTTGCATTTTGATGAAGGGGAGGCTGGGAATCATCGAAATCGTTTTCAACTCTAATGGCACATTCGAATGCAGACAGAGGCAGACGACGCACATTCGATTCGAATCAATGCGCGACTTCAAGTGGGTGATTAGTCCAAATTGGTCCAGGTATGTATAAATGTGCGCCATCATTTGATTGGCATTCGCCAAAAGTTTTGACTGCTCGCGTATCGACCTCATCCATGTCGAATGTGAATTTGATGTGTGTAATTTGTGGCTATTTATTCATTCTCAAATGCGCTGTTGTCTCAACGAACGGTTTATTTACATTTTCAAAATTAAAAAAAATAAAAACAGGAGGAGATGAAATGTAGCAAAAGAAAATTTTCTTAAATTGCAACTCAGTCGAGGTTTTTTTTCTTCCAGTTGTTTTTTGTGGCGGTAAGATGTGGTTCATTATAGGGAAGAACGCTACCAGAACTAATTTGTGATTGTGATTCCAGAAATTATGTGAAATTTCTTTTTTTGGTTTAGTATCCATAAAAACGACATTCAAATGATTTGGTAGTTTTGGAAGCTTGTGCTTCATTTATACATTTTCAACGGTTCAAGTGAGAAAGAGGATGAAACAAGTTTTCTAAGTTGACTAAAATTTGCTAGTTGATGGAATTGAGCTAGTCATGTTCGCACTGGAAAACAAAACCATACTTCGACAAAAATCTGTTATCAAATATTTCAGCCTGTCGAACTTTGTAGAATGGAAGAAGACAATTCCAATATATGGGCCGGTGCTGTCGCACAGATTTAGCTTGATTAGATCATGTCTGAAAAAGAGCCTTCAAGTTCATTGGCTATGTATCAAATAGCTTGAAATACTGACTCGGTCGAATTCCGCCGAAATACGTTCGGCCATACAGTAAAATTCCGTGATTATTTTGTGTGTATGCTGAACTGTGCAAATGTAAAATAATCGGCATCTTTGCCACTCTCCACACATATCCTTCCCAATCCAATGCCTTGCATCAAACAGTACAAGAAAAAGGCCCCGTTTAACTTACTTAACTGCCATGTATACCACCCATTGAAAACGTACGCAGCGAGTTCTATTTCTCCGAGCACTTTGTGCTGAAATAGAAAATACCTCAGATGTGCCTCAAGGTAGTATTCTTGGCCCGTTACCATTTATTTTGTACAATAGAATACTTTGTTATGCAGATGTTGCCAAATATTTCGTGTTGTTGATTCTAATGCCCAATTCACTTCAATTATATTTTAGAAGGAAGTTCATTATTCAGGCTCGACAAATCCATAGAGTTGGGTGTGATCCTCAATTCTTTTCTTTTCCTTTTGAAGATCATACCGATTATGTGGTCTAATTCGATTTTCAGTTTTGTTAAGAGATGGTCTAAAAAATTTGACGGCCCTTATACTACAAAACTTCTTCACTGCACCTTTGTTAGGTCGATACTGGAATATGCCAGTCCTGTCTAGTCTCCTTACTATCAAGAACAGATAAATCGCATCGAAGCTGTTCATGGGAGATTCCTCCGATTTGCAACTCTGTGGCATACCTTGGAGTAATTCTTTAATTTTGCCTGCCTGTGTAAACCGTTTGAATATGATATCCTTGCAGACGCTGGAAATTTCTACGCCTGGATAGGAAATTGTTGCTACGATAAAATCGCCGGAAGCGATAGCTGCTGGGCTGTAATTTGGTTACAGAATTGCTCTGCTGGTCTAGAGTATCTTGTCTCAAGCTATGACGACTTGGATTCTGTCAGAATACTGAAAACATTTGGAACAGTAACTTCTACGTTGTAGTAGAAGTCGTCCCTATGACAACTTGATGGGTATAGGTGATCTGAGGTCGGATTGGTTATCTTACAACTAGGCTGGAAAAGTTAAAGCTGGGGCAATCTTCCTGACCAAGATTACTATCAAGTAAAGTTGAATAATTTACTACCTGGAATTCGGGACAACCTCTTGGAATAGGTTGTCCATTAATAACTATCGCCGTAGTTGTCACAGGTTACCCACAACTTACTTCGGTGGTGTTAATTTAAAGCAAACTTTTTTCTATAGGTTACCACAAATGCATGGGTATCTAGTTACATAATGACGAATCTTGTAGATGTGGTAACCTGCTGAATTAGGATACAACCAATCCTTTTGATAGAACTAGGACACCTAGTCTAATAATAAAATATTTGTTTCAAGTAATTTATGAGGCATGTGTGCGTGCGTGTGCGTGTGCGTGTTGCACATGCAACTGCCTGATCTATAGTAACAAAAAAAAATAAAAAAAGTTCCTCGGCGGGTGATTAGGGTTGAACGACGATGCTCTTGACTGCCTGATGGTCAGATCTCTCAGATTGAATTTGTTGATGAAGTAATGTATTGTGTTCTGATTACATTTTAAGCACCCTCTTGCCGGACAATCTGCTACTTGGGGGGAACTCTTCAGGCAATTTGTGCACACCTTTAATTGGTATGCCATCTTGCGACGTTCTATAGGTGAACGTTTTAAAAACTTAGGGCATGCAAATTATCCATGTTGCTTCTGACAAGCTTTGCAAAGGGTAGGGTTGGCTCCTGTGACCAGTACTGATGATTTGTTGGTGAGTCTACCGTCTGCCTTCTGTGAGCCTAGTGTCTCTAGAGCCTGGAATCGAAGTTCCAAGAACTTCAGGAACTCTTATACTGATTGTAGATCTCTGGGTGCCTGTAATCCTTGCTCGTACAAAACATGGGTTGATTTATCTACCTAGCGAGATCTTTGGCAATTTCATCTGTGTTGATATTGTTGATCTAGGTTGATCCATATTTGAGTTTCAATCTCTTCGGACCTTTGCAGTAACTTCGTCAGCATGTTTTGCGTGGCCTCCTCAACTCTATAATATTTTTCTGGGTCATATTTATAGCACTCATAAATGTCTTCTGCAGCTTCCCAAATGGATTGGTTGATAGTCCTAAGTTGTGTCCAGTACTCATTGATTGTATTGCTTTTGACATTGTAATATGCTCCTGATGATTCTTGTGTATTGACACCTTCCAGTACTCTTTTCAGCGCTGCCACAACTACCAGCTGTTTGCGGACAAGTCCCCGTAATGCGTCTGATGACGAACTCTTGATGTTATCAACATGAATTTTTGATGCAATTGGGTTGGCACCCTTTGACACTTCATGTGTTGGCTGTCGCGTTTGCTGCTCATTTTGATGTTGAATATTTTTATTGGGATTCAAGTCCGCATTATGAGATTGTAAAGGTTGTTGAACCTCCCCCTGAAGCAGTTCATGAATCTTGTTGGAAATTTTTTCTCTTATGGCTTCATAACCATCCTTGAATTCCTCTTAATGACGGAAGTATTCTGGGTTGACTTGATTGTCAAATTTTTCTCGAAGCTCACTATCGTTCAAGTCGTACTTCGCCCATTGGTCATCCAGGCGGCTTAAACTGTTCTTGAATGAGCAGAATGTAGAAGAATTTCCATTTCTATTTTATTTATTTTGAAATTGTTTTTCTTAGTGACCCCTTATTCCTGAATCCGCCAGAAGAATGAAGTTTGCGAATTTGCCAGTTTGGAATTACCGAAAACGGTCGAAGTGAAAAAATCAAATTTCCCTTGATTACTGAAAGCAAGTGGTTCGAAACCAGCCAATTTATTGTGGCGTTTATGCTTTCTGATATGAAATTTGCGGATGTAAAAGATTACCTACCAATACCTACTTATTTCAGGAAGAGGACGAAAAACCGCAACCACAATTGTCCAACTTGAGGAGTAGATGACAAAAAATCCAGAGATCACTGAAAGTGTAAGAAATCTGTGGAATTCTTGGAAGCAGGATTTAGACAGTTAAAGTCTTATTCAATTTACCCCTTTTCAGGAGATCGGTAGAAAGTTAAATGCTACGGCTGCAAGGCATACCCAGCATCTCCTACTTAATAAATTTTTAAAGTATAATAAATGTTGGAGAGTAGATCTTGTTTTTTTTTTTTTTGACAACAATTCTATTGACAAATATTACAAAGAACTAAATTTAATAATTAAAGAAAATTATCAGGTTTCCATTCCAATAGTTGTTTTCAAAATATTTAGCGATATCGCAGGACTTCCAAATAAAAGAGTCATGACTGACTCCTGGATGTCTTTCATTTAAATAATGAATTCGTTGCTTATGGTCACAAATCAAAACAATTTCAAGATTTCCAGAAAAAAAAAATTATTTATGTCATATATTATCCTTACAATCATAGCGTTCATGCTGTAAAATGCCTTTCTATTGTAAAAAAGTTGTGAGCTGCTATTCTCTGCCGGCCTAATTATTTCAATCTTTCCATCTACACACATTATAACGAAGAGATTGTCAGGCGACAGATCTACCTATATCCACTTCTACCTGGGTATATGTATGATACTGCATCCGACACCTCTTTGCTACAAAATCATCGTAGGATTAGCGTAGGTGGCTACACAGCAAATATGCCGCTAGCGATCAGCCGGCTTGAGGTGGTTCTTGCCTCCCACATCCCTTGATGCTTGTAAAGCTCTGCACTAAGAAGTAAAATGTCTGACCAGACAGACGGACGGACGGAAAAGAGAAAAATAAATTGGTATGCGAGACTGCACACGGATAGACAGACAGAAAAAAAAGAGATCTATAGAGGCTTCCTTCTCCTGGTAGAACCTAAAAGCCTGGAAAGAAGAAAATTTATTTGATTAAATGCTGCCAAAGAAAACGGAAGACCTCAACAACGCCGAACAAGTTTTAATCCACCCGGAGACTTTACGACGCTGGAAAGACGAACGGTCGAGAAAGAGAGAGAGAGAGCTGAGAAGAGTCTCCGATGTTGTTGATACTCCGGCTTTGGGATAATTTGGGCCCAGACGCCCCCAACCACTCTGGCTAAGTCTCCAAAGCCTTCACTATCTGCTTAGTCCCATCTATGTGCGTTTGGTGTCGCCCTTCGCGCGATTTACGAAATCCGTGTATGGCCTCAGAACGACAACTTTTGTTTTTTTTTTAACGATATGAGTGGGTGCATGGACCTATTTTATTTTGATCCTTTTCACCTCTTTGGGTGCTTTCGGATATCTAGTCTTGGCTGGTAGTTTGCTAACACTATTTTATTGACTTACAATGTCTTACGTATACCATTACGAGAGAGATGAAGATCAGCTCTCGATAAGAGTTCGGAACAACAAAACTTCCAGGAATTCAAATGACCAATTTGATGTGCATCGATGGAAAGTTCTATCTAGCCTTTGAGGCGCTCACGGTAAAAGCCAATTTTCAAATAGACAAGTCCAAATTTAGCTAATTATTAGATTAATAAAACAATTTTTTTTTTTATTATTCGGGGGAAATGCACTCAAAACCCAAAAGTCACAGGCGAGGCAGATATGTATTTTTTTTTCAGGAAAAACTGCGCACAAACTAAACTAATATTCACTGCTTTTTGCAGGTAAGTAAAAATATTTCACGAAATTTAATTATATTGTTCATAATTTTATTAAAAGATTTCTTATTTTTTTTTCAAGTTTTTTTTAAATTTTTGTCCTTTTTCTGGGATTCCTAGGAAAGATTGTAATTTATGCATGTTCTGCACAAGTTATAATTTTTCCTGTTTTCTAATTTCTAATTTCTTTTAGGTTTTATACTTTTTAATTAAGAAGTAGCAGAGGGCTACTTCTTGAACTTTTTTCACCCCTTTTCAGGTACCCTGGGAAAATGATGGGGTTTTCTCTGCAGAAGGTTGAGAAGCCGAACAAAAGAGAAAAAACACGAAGAGGGGGAGGAAAAGGGTAGCGTAAGGGGAATACGCTACAACATGACGATACCAGAAATAGAACTTTTTTCATAAAAATACCGTTTAGACACCTGCTTCTCTTCGTCATTCATGTCCAATTCAATCCGTTGTGGACATAGTTTCGCTTCAAGTAAACTAAGTATTACTTGCTAAATGCTAAGAAAAGGTGTGCTGCGATATTCATACTTTAAAATCATTTGCTATCTTTTCCATGCTGACAGCTTCCTTCAGCAAGAAATCTTAGGCAGCGACTAATTTAAATTCCAATGGAATTTATATAGACCGCACTGTAGGAGAAATATCCTTAATTATTTCACTTATTGGCTTATTACTTCTAAAATTTCTCTTAAACCTAAAGAAAGGAGATATTATTAGTAAAAAAAAGACAATAAACGTAAAAAATAATTGACTTCCTAATTAGTGAGGTAATTCCATCAAATTTCCAGGTGTATTCCTGATTGTTCTCCGTAATATTCTTAATGATATTTTTTCATCGTATTCTAAATCAAGAAAATACCTATAACTTTTGAATACGTACAAATGAACCGTTGTCCCACTTTATGCTTGACATTTGAATATAGTCATCAGCTGATTACATATTTGAAAGTTGCAACTGACGTTGAAGTACTTCCGGCGAATTACAAAATCGCATCGTGAAGAGGACGTGAATCTTACTAGCGGCGGGAATCTCTTCCAAAAGGACGTTGACATCAGTCTAAATAAAATTTGTTTTTCGTTTCTTTATTTATACATAAAACCAAAAGCCTACGTAGCTAGGCATTTCTGAATTCAGCTAAGTGTGAATTTCGAAATTAATTTTCCTAGATTTTCAAACTGTGGTTGTTCAAGTGTTCGGAAATGTTGGTTGTTGGTATGACCCAGCCACGCGTCACCACAACTATATCCTTGACCACCTCGAAAACCATTTTCTTGTGACTTGGATTACCTACTAAAAAGTTTATGTGACATACAAACCCAGGCGCGTATCCAAACCGGCAGTCTAGGGTGGGTCACACAAAACTAAAAATTTTCGAGGGGGAGGAAAAAGTTGGAAGAAGTCGCTCTTAAAATTTTTTTTAATCATATTTACGTTATATCATAAAGTCCAATTTTCGGTTTGATTTGGAAAACCTATCGATAATATTATCCACATTTCTTCTTGTGGAAACTTATCTAATCTTGCGTTCTTCTGAAAAAAATTGTCAATGGTTTTATCAGTCTTCCGCTTTACAGTTTCGTTACTATTTCAACATCCATCGCTAACGACAGTAGCAAGTTTATCCTTCTCATATAATTTAAAAGTAAACGTGAAGTTAAATTAAACAACACTACTTCAATTAAACCGAAAGTACAAGCCAAGTAACGCCAACTATCACAGAGGGAAGCGAATGGATTTTATTTTTATAGTTTTGCCGCAAAAATTTTGAAAAAAAAATTGTAGTGTATAAAAATTCGAAAGAAAAATTTTCAAGTAAACTTCAAAGAACAAAATGTATGCTTGCAAGCCCTCTTAAAAATCTTTAGCGACTCAGATCAGCCAAGGCACCTGAACTCTTTGGAACCATTGTTCGCCGCCAATAATGCATGTGACCCACCAGAATCAATTCACCAATTAGTTTGGACCGTTGTCATTAATATTCTTAAGAACAATTTGCAAGTATTTTTCTAAAGAAAATGTAATTCTTCCCTACGAACGTAAAAATTTTAAACGACTCAGGCTTCAATTTGATGATTGCATGGAACTAGGGTTCTACTGGAAGAACCCTAAGTCAAGATTCATTAACACAGTTTGTATGCTTCTGTTACGAGCTCCACACCAAGTTGTCCTTTCATAGATTTTATGTCGAAAAATCAGATAGGTAAAAAAAAAAACTATAACACTTTCAAATCTCGAAATTGTGTGCTTTTTCATCAATAGGAGTAATCGGTGCATCAACAAAAATATAAAAGCATCTTTATAACCGCGAAGGTGAGCTAGTGCTTTTTTGAGGGGTCATGACCCCCGTGACCCTCCCCTGTATACGTGCCTGTAACATACCTAGATTCCATGTAGTAAATCCAATTATAAATCTCTGTGAGTGAGCCAAAGATCTTCAACAATGCTCCAAACATTCAGAAATTAAATTATATTCGGACGTGAGTCCGAAGAAATGTCAAATTTTTGGCCGTAGCTCTTTAGGTGTCACAGAAACCGAACCATCAAAATCATAAGCAGTGCACGCACGCGTCAGTAATTCTCACAACTTCTCTAAAGAACGCACTTTTCTTGACATTTTTTTGCAAGTTTTCTTGATTTTTTTTTTTTTTTTATATAAAATTAAGAAAAAATCTCCAAAAAGAAGAAGAAAATAAAAAGAAACAACTCACCTCCATTATGAAATAATTTCGGAAATGCAAAAGGTGCTGTGGCTGTGCTGATTCCGATCAAAATGAACTTTGTTTTGATTCATTTTCGTTGTAAATTCTATTTCCAATGTTTCAATCTCTTTTATATCGTTGCTCTTTAATCCAAAATCAAGAGATATGTTTCAAATTGAATATTCTTTTGATAAATCTTTTTGATTATTTAGTTCCAAATTTACTAATTCCAATCTCTCTTTATTCAGGGGTTTGTTTTTCTTCATTGATTCATACTATCCCTTCAAAAATTTCAAAGAGTATTCTCTGTGTAAAATTAATGTGTCAGTTTCAGTTCACCCCTCACCATTTTTACAGCACAATTCAGCGATAAATAAATCACTTCTTTCCAATTCCAAGCAAATCCTATTCAAAGTCAAGTCAAGTAGCTAACTAACTGATTCCACTATTCCAAATCTAAGAGTTTACGACAGTTTTCGTTTTGTCCCAAGGGAGTGCGGATAATAATATCACTCAGCCCTACATTGGTTTGTTTCATTTCCTGTCCCCTCCTGTTAATATCGAGAATTGTAACAATTTCTCTTTAATAATTTAAAACTGTAAATGAATGACCGAAAATTTTGAAAATGGAACTGAAATTTGTGAATTCTGAAAAGGGTAACGTAACGACACGAACGTCGACCAGAGCGTAGGAAGGAGGCATGACACGACACCGCACCGGGCACCGGGTACGCAATGACCTTCACCCAACAAATTTTCAGTTGACGGTTAAATGAAACGATCAAATTCATTTTTTAAGGTGTTCACAAAGCATTGAAAATGTGTATAACATGGAATTGGAATACCTAATCATATTGAGTTCCAGAGTTGTTCTGTTGTTGAGTGTGTTGGTGATGAATGAAGAGAATACAGAAGCGAAACAGATTAGATTCAAAACAGATTCATTAGTTCTTCTCGCTATGCTGGGCTGGAGCTGGATTCTGGACTGAAACTAATTTACTTCAAAGCAAAAAAGCATTCCGTTTCCGCTATTGCTTATGGATGGCTCTGGTCTCTGGTGTTGCTGCGTTATTCGTGCAGTTATTGCTGTACAAGCGCAGTGAACATTTCTCTTTTCAAAACACAGCCACCACGAGCACACTGGACTTACCTGCCACTCAATATTTTCAGCGCCAAAAAGCAACGGATGCGATACCATGTTGATGCTGCTGTACAGTACACGCACCGTGTGTTACCTTACCATACCATCCCATTCATAATTTTGATGATAACACCATTGCTCTTACATTCCGATTCCATTTCCAACCAAATACGCAAAAAAGAAAAGAGAAAAAGAAAACGAAGAGCGTGATGTGTCTTTTTCGTGAACGGTTCATTTCATATATGTCTCCCAGGATCATATTTACCTCATCACCCTCCTACTACCCTCCTCCAACATAAATAGTTTCCGTTTTTTTCTCGTAACGTCTTCATTTCGATTTCAAAACGAAAAGTCACTTTTAGCACGAGCAAAAAAATTTTTTTTTTCTGTCACTGAACTTGAAAATCAACAACACTAGCAAGGTAACCGAAACCGTTGTAAACTAGTTGGTATTTAAAAATAATTACAGGAACTGCTAAATTATACCGTTAAATCCTTGAATCCCAGGATCAAGAAACAAACAAATTTTGACTTTTTCGTTTAATTTTAATACTACTACAAAAAAAAAAGATATTTCAAATAATATTAAGAGAAATTCATTTCACCTGTACTCACTACTACCTCTACTCTCAGTTCAATACTTTTCGATGTGTTATAATAAAATAGGATTACATGAAATAGAAACAATGCAGAGAACAGTTTTAAACCAATCAAAAACGCAGGCGCCAGACAACCCATAAAAACTGTGAAACTGTGTTTTTGCTGCATGGAACAAAACATCAGAAGACGTGAAACGCTCTTATCAGCCACCACCAGAGAGCCGCCAACCAGCTTTGTGGAGCAGCAGCATAAAAGAACGAAACGAACACATGCAAGTGAAGAAAATATTTAACTTGACTTTGATAAGAGATAGGAACTAGGAAGAAAGAAAAGGAATTCATCATTTCATTCTGACAGTACAGGAACGAAACAGGAAAATTTATCTAAATAGCACGACACGGGTAAGCGACATTTATACACGTTGCTGACGTTCTCCATCGGCACCTACCTTACCTTACCTTACAAATAAGCCGCCACCATCCCAATATCCATTGTCCCTCTACCGTCATCCCACTCTTCAGCACCAAGCACATAACCAACCAAACCAACTGCTTCTGTGCTGCTGAGTACCGAGAAAAGTTTACCAGCAGCCAGCAAAAGGAATCACCACACCAAGCAAGCAAGCAAGCACTAGCTGAGCTCTGGTCTGGCTCCGGTCTGGTCTCGCGTCGCGTCTCCAGCTCACATCGTTGGATGGATGTGGAAAGAACTTTCATTCCAAATCCAATTCGAAACAAAATTTCAGTGACGTCGCGACCTTATAACGATTTGGACGGAGTCTTTTGGTTGCTTGTCTAGTCTTTTTCCAATTCACGGAATCCATCATCATCATCAACACAATCATCCTCGGGTGAAGGAGAAAATAAAGTTTTTCCTTTTCGTAAAAAAAAAAAAAAAAACAAAAAAAACTAATCTAATAATAAAAAGCAACAGCAATCATAGTTTCGACAACAGTTAAATAATAATCGTGGTTAAAAGAAGTTAGTTAAGAACAAGTGTGTGCAGTGTTTTGCTACATTATCATTGGTTGGTGATAATAAAAAAAAAAAAGAATTAATTTTTTATAACGGTAAAATTTGTTATCCTACCTACTTCGAGGAAATATAATAATTTTTCTTTCGTCCCTGTGTTGTTTTTTATTATAAACAAAATTAAAAAAAAAAAGACAAAAAAGGACAACAATATTTTTTTTTGAATGAACGTGAAAATTTCTTTACCATTGTGCCATTATTAAATGGACAAGATCTAAAAAAAAAAAAATACAAAACAAAAAACAATTTTATAACGGTGCTATTAAGGATATTTGTTTTTTTTATAATAGAGAAAAAGTGTTGCTTTCCGTTTATTCGTCGCTTGCTTGTTGACAGGAGTACGGAGAACTTTTGATTGTTTTTGTTATCTCTGCTAACTCTGCTGCTCTCGTGTAGAGTTGGGTAGCAAAAAAAAAAAACAAAAATTTGATAACACGCGAATTTCTTCCTGTAGACTTTAAATTACTTGAAATAATTACACAGAAAATCCAATGTCAGTGAAAAACCTATTAACGGTATTATTACTATTAATCATAACAGTTGCACTACCACCAGCAGTAGCAGACAACAGCATCATCAGTAGATAAGACAAGAAAACTTTGCATTTGCTAATTGTTAGGATCTCATATCCGTTCCTTTTCCGGCGAATATTTTTGATTCTTTTTGTTGGTACCCACCACCACCACCTACCTATAATTTGTTTTTCTTTGTTTCCTTTAAATGGCTGGCACAATTTTATTTACTGTGCGTTTTGCGTGCCTTTAATTTTGTATTTTTATTGTGCGTGTGAGATGTTTTAAATCATCAGAAGAGTAAAAAAAAAGTGTTGTGCAGTGCGTAAATATAATTCTATTACCTTTACACGTCTACATCAATCTCTATCTACCTACATAAAAAAAAAAAAAATCAGTGTTATTAACGTGCGCGCCTTTTTTTTCTAATTCTTTTCTTGCCTTTCAATTTGCATCACTTTTGATTTCAATTTTATTGTGTTTCGCTCTGACATCATTCACACACAATTTTATTCTCGCGTTTATATTTACCTATCCGTGTTGCAATACTAATTGCAAAAAATAAAAAGAAAAATAAAAGTGTCGTCGTGATTTATATTTTCTCACGGTTGTTTGTTTGGTGCAGCATAGAGCTAGGATATTGTGATTTTTGTTTTTATGGTTTTTTGGCACGTGGCCGACACAGGAAAGAGAAGAGAATGCTACTGAATCGAAACAACTTCATCAGATAAACACACGTCAGATAATTTTTCACATTTCCTGGGATTAATTGAAAGAAGCAAACTAACTGACCTCCTGCGACTTCAAGAAAGATAAAATTTTTATATGGATTAATGCCTGATTCGATGTAAATTAGACATGAATAGGTAAGTAATTACCGTTAAGCACGAATTACATGATAAGTGAAAAGCTTAGTAACTGCTTTTTTCTCTGCTCTTCTGCCATGCCATACCTACTGAAAGGATTGACAAACTTGAGAACATAAATTTATTTTTCTGACATTTTTGATGGCAATTAATTTTATTTAAATTACTCTACTTATCCCACACGTTTTAATATTCCTATTGTAATAAGTAATATTAATTGCCACTTGTTCCTATCTATCAATTCTTGAGATTTTTTATTTATTTTTGTTTATTTGTTTTTTCCTTGCATTCCAATTAACTTGTGCCGACATTCTTTCGACGTCTGACTAGGTACATACCTCCTTCTACCTACTACTTCCGTTCCGTTGAACTAACTAGTAGTGTATGGTATGCTAGTGAGTGACTAAGTAGTGTGAATGTCAACAGCAAGTAACCAGCTGTGCATGGTCGTCTCATAATTAAAGTCAATGCATTCCTTGTAAAATATTTTCTTACATTTCTTCTAAGGGCGAGCATTTGTTTTTGGAAAGACATTTTTTTCTTTTACTTTTGAATGTTTTTTCTTTTTTCTTTTTTGTCTTCTCGTTGGTATAATTTTCCTTAAAGTTTCTTCGATTTGTGGGATTTGGTTACCTATCGGTTGGGTTACTTGTGACATTATTATTTTTTGGGACTATACATAGGTGGGTCTTCGTGTGCCTATTTACTTTCTCTATTTTGAGTTGATTCGTTTTACATTTAAAAAATTGAAGTTAAATTTAAGTGAATTGGTTTCGGCCGGAATTGAAGAAGGGTCAAGAAGGGTTCTGAAGGGTTTTCCTGATTTGTGTGGAAGATTAATTTGGAAGAAGAATTACATGAAGCCGGTATAAGGAGAGTTGTGGTGAGCCAATATTGAACTTTGTTAGAATGTCGGGTTGGGTTTTATGAGCATTTGCTCATAAATCTGGAGGGTGAACAATAGTATGCCTTATTGTGACCTACGTTCCCGGGTTTTCAACCTCGTCTCAATTCAAACCAATCCAATCCAATGTACCTACTTAGTGAAATCTGGACTTTTGT
Source organism: Dioctria linearis (assembly GCA_963930735.1). Classification (NCBI taxonomy): domain Eukaryota; kingdom Metazoa; phylum Arthropoda; class Insecta; order Diptera; family Asilidae; genus Dioctria; species Dioctria linearis. Next base: position 14,515,401 of record OZ005743.1, on the reverse strand, counting down.
TTTTTTTTATAATGTCAAAATAGGAAATTTACCTTTTTCATTTGATGAATAATAATAAAAAATCGAAGTACCTAATTCTCAAGTGTCGGTTTAGGGAATCATTTTTTTATAAACGATTCATAATTGGCAGTCGATGAACCTTCATTAGTCCCTGAATTTGTTTTGATTCGTAGAACTCGCACTAGATTGACTCTTTCAGGGTTAGTTTGTTGGCAGTTTCTACTGCTCAAAGGTAAATTGACAAAAGTAAAAATCACAAGTTGTTCGAATCTTCCCCGTAATAAGAAATCAAAATGAAGTTATTCATGAACTTCACTAGAAATGGGCACTTTCCGATAAAATTTGTTTTTGTTGTGGATGAGACACTAAATTTGCTTCAGCTTAAAAGTGAGAGCTCCTATTTATAGGAGATCCAAAGTAAAATGATAAAAACTGTTAGTCAGTCGTATTTGAGCAGTTTCTCTACAAAATTTGATGAATAAAGTTTTTTGAAAATTCCCCGCCCAGTTAAGTTTATAAATAAAAGTAATAAAAATTGTGATCAGAAGTGAGTTTATGAAATTTTGTATAGCGTGCATTAGTTTGTCTTCTGTGTCAATTACATAAAAAAAAAAAACGGCCAAGTGCGAGTCGGACTTACACACGAAAGTATTCACAATTAATAGCGGGCACAAAGGTCACACCAAGTGTGACTTCCCCATATGGCGCAACAACAATTATTATTTGTTGTTTTACTTAATACATAGTATATCGACTAATATAGCCTGAAGTAGGTATATTTTGTTAGTTAGGCATTTGTATGTGTTGCCCATTATTAAAATCGAGCAACAAACCCCAAAAAACACGTTTCTTGTATGGAAATTTCCCTTAACTTTCAATTTAATTTAATTCTTATTATTTGTTGTTATATAGCGGCAATAACACTCACTCTGTTAAAATTACAACTGTCTACCTATTACGGTTCATGAGATACAGCCCGGTGACAGACAGATGGGGGGGGACAGTGGAGACTTAGTAATAGGGTCCTGTTGTTGGCACCCTTTGGGTACGGAACCCAAAATATGTCTTTTTTTTTTGTTTTTTTACGGATTTGGGGAAATTTAAGCAACTGACAAGAGAAAAAAGAAAAATTAATATAAAATTAATAAAAGAAGGCAAAACCTATGAAGAAGTTGGGAAGATTTTCAAAAAAAAAAAAAAAACCGGCAAGCTTCATTAGAGAAGGTCATGTAACAGAAATTATAAGACCGGGTCGACCAAAAGTGATAAACAAAAGAACAGATTAAAGAATTAGGTAGGTGCCTTTCCAGAACCGATACAAGCATATCAGCTGTGACAATTTGCGACAAATTGATATCTGAAGCAAGATTTATGTACCTTGACGGAGGAGGTTTTATGGAGGCGAAAATCATGGAGGTGTTGTGTGAAAAATATCCAACATTAGTGGGCCAACAGGGAACAAAAATTTAAATTTTACACAGAACATGCTTTAAAAGATAATAATAATTTGGTACCGCGTGCTTTAGATGAGAGCTCAGGCAAAATTTAAATATTCTCAGTCATATAGAAGCAATGCTCTGAGCTGGTGGTAGATGTTGCCAGAATAGCCAAATATTTGTTTGCTAGAATTGATGTGTACCTATCTGGATAATTCCGTTCTCTTTATTTCCATCATTCTTATGAGACCAAATAGAATCTGTTTTGGGGGTATGCAAGATATTCTTCGAATTAAATATCTTCCTACTTCCATTTTCTTGAAAAAATAAATTTAATTGTGGAATTTTCTAAGAGATTTAAGCGCATCTGGAAGTGATTTTCCATATTACTGGTCTAACCATTGGATACAGAAGATTGCGTATTGTCGATACAGAAAAGTGTTGGAACCTATCTAAAGTGGTTTTATAAATCTTTTAATTGTTACTCTTCCTTAGATTCTAAAGCAAACTTGGCCACATTGGAATACTTAAAATGGCTAATAATCTTACTTCCTTTTTCTATGTTCCATGGTCTATTCTATTAACTGCTTTATTGGCAATAATTTGTATGGTATGAGCTGCACACCTTAGAGTAGTCCTACTTGGCTTATTTATTTTTATTCTTTATGTAAACGTAGATTGCCAACACGACAATTCTTTGTTACGTAAACGACGCTATAATAAGATATTTTTTGTTGTAAAACCATAAACTGACTATTCCCTCTTAAACTTTGACTCGTAAGAAGTGGTGCTCTAGTAGTCTTTCTTTGAATGTTGTATTGTTGTACGGTTTTTCCTGAAATTTGATCCTTTATCCTTCCTATTACCTGGTACCAGTGTTGGGCAAAATGTAACCTGAGTAATGATTAACAATTACAATTAACCATGTAATCTGTAATCAGATTACTTTGTAACAGATTACTAATGTAATCCATTTCCATAATTACATAATGTAATCGATTAACGGGTAATGTGATTACAAGTTAATCTGATTACACATTAACCGATTACAAGTTAATCCCACTACATGTTAATCTAATTAATGTGATTACATTTAAGATATGCAAAATATTTGTATTCTAATTCTTCATAAAACTCCCTAAAACTAATTTCGTACGAGAGCAATACTATTTTCTTTCAATTCATTTCATTATATTATTAATTACTTTTAAGTAATCTACAAAGTAATCTGTTACAATGTAATTAGATTGCAAAATAATCTAATTATATTGTAACAGATTACACATTTGATAGATTACATATTCTCTCATAAGTAATCTGATTGATATGTAATCGAATACAATTTAATTAGATTACTTTGTAATTTGACTAAACTGTAATGGAATTATTAATTAAATTACACTGCAATGAGATTACGCCCAACACTGCCTGGTACTTATTACATAAAAGTGGTTCAACATAGATTTCTAGAGCTCAAGTCCTATGGCCATAAAAATCCTGCCATGCCGGTCATAGGTTACGTTTTCTCCTTCCGAACCTATCTATCAAAATATGTACAAAATACTCTCAAAGAATAATTTTTCACAAATTCTATATTGTAACGATTGATCTCAGCATGGATTGATCTGATGATCCTGACTCTAACTTTTCTGTTCTACTTATAACCCAAAATCTATGCAAAACCATTTAATTACATCCAGCGAGAAAAATATAATTTTCCAATTTTCCTGACAAGTTGGGGACATTTTTTAACTAATTTCTATCATTTCTTGATTTATTTGCAATAGTAGAGATCAAGTTATGCAGCCGTTTATTTATTTCAGATCCAATCTCTTTTCTTGCAGGGCAGGTTTTTGTTTCACGGTAATTCCATGTAAATGTCAACCCAGAGAGCATTTTTTCATCTTTCAATATATATATAGTGTTATATATCATTTTAAAGAGAATTTCTTGAATTTTTAGAATTTAGCTTAGTTTTTACAAAATATTACTTCAAATCCATAAAAAAAGGCTGCTAACATGACATATTCAGTTATCGAAGTCTTGTAACAATATTAACAGATCGTCTAAATAGTTGAGAACGTTCTCACGAAGATCCGACGGTATAACTTTGTCCATTAGACGGCACATAAAGGGTTTTCCAATAAGAGGTGTTATTTTAATTAGCACGCTATTTCGGTAGATGTCACTTTTTGACGAGTAGAAACTACGCCATTTATAAAAATGGAACGATACACGATTCAGCAACGCATTGAAATTATTAAAATTCACTATGAAAATGGGTCGTCGTGTAGCACCTTGTCGGACCGCAATACAGAAATTGGTAGAAAAATTAGAGCTGTCGGGACAAGTTAGTGACGTGAAGAATAAAACCCGTGCACGTCGCTCAAGAACAGCCGAGAATATTGCTGCTGTAGCCGAAAGTGTTGAAGAAAACCCAGGTTTGTCCATTCCTCGTCGTTCTTTGGAATTAGGCATTCCACAAACGTCATTACACCGTATTTTGCTTAAAGATTTGGGTCTTAAGGCTTCTAAAGTTCAGTTAACACAAGAACCCAAGCCGGCCGATCATCAACAACGACGAGTCTTTGCTGATTGGGTCCTTGCAATGCATGAAAATGATCCGGAATTCCATCGAAAACTCATCTTGAGTGATGAGGCCCATTTCCACCTCGATGGCTTCGTCAACAAGCAAAATTGTCGCATCTGGGGCTCGAAAAACCCAAGAGTTATTGTTGAAAAGCCTCTCTATCCTCAACGTGTGACTGTTTGGTGCGGTTTATGGTCCCGCGGGGTCATTGGACTTTACTTTTTCGAAAATGAGGCTGGAGCAACAGTTACGGTGAATGGATTGCGCAATCGACAGATGATTAATGATTTTTTATGGCCGGAATTGGATGGTATTGATCTGGACAACGTTTACTTTCAACAAGACGGCGCTACGTGCCATACAAGCAACGAAACCATTGATCTTTTACGGGAAAAGTTTCCGGACCGTGTTATCTCTCGAAGAGGTGATCACAATTGGCCACCGAGATCTTGTGACTTAACACCTTGCGACTTCTTCCTTTGGGGCCACGTGAAAGAGAAGGTCTACGCCAACAGCCCAGCGTCGATTCAAGACATCAAAGATGGAATTCGTGAGGCTATCAAGGACATAGGGCAGCCACTTTGCGATTTGGTTATGAAAAATTTCATGAAAAGGATATGGTCCTGTAGGCGTGGTCGTGGTGGTCATTTGGCTGATGTTATTTTCATTATTAACGGCATACCTTCCTCTTTATAATGAAATAAAGATCCGATCATTTATCTCAAAAAATGGCATTTTTCTTTGAATATCAAAATAACACCTCTTATTGGAAAAGTTTGTGGGGCGTTGCATAGTCCGAATGGCATCACTGTGTACTGATAGAGAGGATGACCTGGTACTGTAAAAGCGGTCTTTTCTCTGGAATCAGTGTCTAATGGGATCTGCCAGAAAGCGTCTTTGGGGTACAGGCTTGTCGACTCAGGAGCGAGTCTATCTGCGGCAGTGGATAGGCGCCCTTCTGAGTAACGGAGTTGACCTTCCTGGCGTCAAAACAAAGCTGAACCTTTCCAGGCTTCCTCACTAGAACTACTAGAGAGCTTCAAGGACTCTGGCTCTCCTGTATCACACCCAGCATTCGCTCTAATTCGGCGTCTATCAAACTCTACTCTGCACTGCCGGTGAAATCGGATAAAATCTCTGTTTTATCGGAGTTGCATCGGTCATCTCGATCTTGTGAGTGACAAGAGATGTCTTTCCTAAGCCTAAAGAGGCGAAGGACGCAAAAATGTGTTTGGTGGCTTCGAGACGCTGATTGTCTTGAACAGAGATTGTCAGTGTCAGAGGCCGCTAATTGGCTTGGCATCACTTCCGCAACTATACCCAGAGCATCTGGAGCCAACCTAAATAGACGCCGGAAGTCTATTCTCAGATATAGTGCTTACGTGTGAGCACAGGAGCATGTGAAAACGCACGTTTTTGGTCTCACCACGGAAAATGATATCCAAGTCCGCATGTCCATGAACATCCATCATGGCACCATTATCTACCTGTACTTGCATGTGATACCTCCTCCATTTGACATTTGCGTCAACTAGCTTCACCAGAGCTCCCCAGATTGTTGCACTATCAAGCAGCCCAGTCACAGTTCGCCCGAGTAACTTTACTTCGGAATACGGCCGAATGTCATCTGGCATCGACACTGAAATTTGGGCCAATTTCTTTCGTTCAGATCTAATTCGTTGGCAATACTCACGCCACCGAACAGTTGATCGTTTTTTCTTCTATTAAGACCCGAATCTGGGATCATAATTCCAGCAAGCTCTACCACCCAGGAGAAAATGCGGTCTCGCACCTTATTGTAATTTTTGTAAATGCAGGTGATACGGTGTCAATGGAGAGAAAGTTGGCTCACGCCCACTCGTCATCGCAGAGCTTGGTGGCCGTCTTAATATCGAATATGTGACTGAACCTTCCGCTCAGCAACATTGCTTGAATGAGGTACAATTGATGTTAACGGAATGTCAAAAATCAGGGGTTCTTCTAAAGAAGAATTGTCTAGTAAAATGTCTGTGAAACGGGAGCTTGAAAATCTGCAGAGAAATCTATTAGCTTCGATGCCTGTACTAAAGGATTACTATCATTCTTCGGACTGTCAGATGGTTTGTTAATATCACTAGGGTCACTGAATGATATCAGCGGACAGTCTACATATTGGTTCGTCGATGACCATGTGGCCACATGTTATGTTAGTCACAAGATACTATCAGAGGAAAAAAATTAGTTTGATGTTTCAGTTTCAGAGAATTATGACTATGAAAATTAATATGAAATCCTAGTGTTGCAAATCTGTTATGTTAGTCACATTGAACAAAATGCTCTCAAATGTCAAATAATAATAATAATAATAATCTTTTTTTTTTATTTACCTGCATAAAACCATCTGTCCAAAGAAAAATAACACCCTATTTAAGATATTTTGACAAAAATAAAGTTAGTGTGATAGAAAAGAACATTAAAAAAATCATTCATCCGTTATGTTAGTCACCATGGAATTACCCTTCATACTAATATTCCGGGAGGGCCTATACGTATATCGTATATATGTATATAGCTGTCTGGCAAAAAACTAGAATGGATATTTAGGATGTCCGAAAGGAAGGTACCCGAATCACATTCATACCAATTTTAGATTTATACATGGGAAAAACCAACGAGTTGCATATCAAAGGCATTCTTTCTCTTAAATTTTTTATATAAATGGCTTATATTATGTACAGCTACCTGTTTCGGAGCGGCCAATATGAGGAAACAGACCAGTTACGAATATAGGTTGTACCAGCACAGGCAATGTCAATTATCCTAATTCATGGTCCAACGTCATGTGAATGGTTTTGAGACTGAATTACGTTTGAAACCAACGAGACTAAATATTCTTGTTTTCGAAGCCTGTATTTTTTAGCCAATTGTTTATGGATGAATTTTGTGTCGGTGCAGTCCTTTACATATGTAAATTCTGTCCACTAAGTAAATAGAGCCAAATATATGAAGGCGGCTGTGTATATATTTTTGCATTGCTTTCTGAAAATCCGTAAGATGATGAAAACAGCGCACTCGTCTACACCCAATCCATTGCCATCGAATTATTTGTTTTATTGTAGCCATCATTCGTAGCAAAATTCTTCCCATTGCGGTAAATAAGGAGATTTATTTCAAATTGTTAGATACCTCTTTTTTTTTTTTTGCAATTTTTACACTTATACTATCCTTTATATCCTCTGGGAAAATACAGCTTGAAGAATTTGTGGTTATATGCTTGAATTTTTACTCTAAATTTGTTGTCCATCCTTTCTATTTATTTAGAGCTTCATAAAACATCTCAATTCAATTCAATTCAAAATCATTTAATGGTTAAAACTATCTAGCAGAGCAGGGAGGAAAGGAATATACAAGACCGGAAGACCATAAGTAATGGGAGAGAAAAGTAATAGTAATAATAAAAAACGAAAATAAAAGCGCAGTTTAAAAAGCTGATGTCGGAAAATAAATAGCTGGGACTCCTAGTATAGATGATCTTATGAAGAAAAAGCAATATTATCAGTGTCAGATAAGCCTCTAGAGATGTACCCAGCAGAGAATTACGGAAGAGGAAACGAGATCGTATCTCCTCAATTCATGAATATAACGTATGCAGTCATTGAAAGCGACATTTAGTTTCCTCCTTCAGATCGAATTCAAGTGAGGGAAGAAAATGCTTCCACTTGTGAAATAAGGCACGAGAGGAGTCTTCAGCAGCTTGGACCGAAGAGCAGGAGAGAGAATCCCCTCACACAACCACAACCTTCGAAGTATCCCATAAATTTTACCCAAGGCATTTTTAATGTGGTCGCAGCAAGTCATTGAAGAGTTGAGAATAATTCCTAAATTTCGAGAAACGGTAATGTGAAGTAAGACTGTGCCATTCAGAGTTACAGTTGGAAACTGTGAGACATCAAGCCTCTCGCGATTTAAAATCATATAAATTGATTTGTTAGAATGTCGTGCCTCTTGGACCAATCAGAAATTCCCTTCAAGACTGATTTGATTCTCTCGACACAATCCTCAAAATAAGGCCAACCGGCCTATCCAAGTATATCTGAGCGTCATTCGCATACAAGTGTATTTTTGAGTCTTCTATTATATTTGGCAGATCATTTATGTATTTGTACTGAACAATAGAGGACTCAATATTGAACCTTGAGGTACCCCACAAGTTAGAGGCAAGCTTCTCGAGAGTAAATCTTTGACTTGTTGAGATCGACCGGTAATAAAACTTCTGATAAGTACCACCGACGCGACGATGAGAAAAATCTGAACTTATCTAAAAAGACGGTATAAGAAGCTTGGAATGGTTGACGCTGTCGAAGGCTTTAGAAAAGTCCAGGAGTGTCGGAAAAAGCTAGAACGATCGTTGCCCTCTCGCGAGCTATGAAAGAACATTAAAGCAATGACTATAACCAAAATAGACAAGTTCGATACTCATCTAAACTTGGATGAGCTAAACAAATATTTCAGCAGCCCTGCAGGCGTTGTATTTAATAATTTCGTTCCTGCATTTTACTATACACAGGTTATTATGACGGGAATTTTTCATTTGTGAATGTGACCGAATGTGAAGGCTTCTTTTTGACCAACTTATAGGTTATATTGAAATGTATGGACTCTTAAGCTCTGCCCAATCTGGATTTCGCTCCAAGCACAGTATAGTCTCAACCTTGCTAAATTTAGATGAAAATATTAGGAATACCACAGAGAATACAAATGGCAACAATTCTATGTCTTCTTCTTGATTTCAGTACTTAAAGATTTTCATTCGGTGGATTTTAATGTTTTGTGCAATAACCTCAAAACTGAATACAAGCTTTCAAGCCGCACGCTAACGCTTATGTACTCATATCTATCGGACAGGCAACAGGCGATTGTAAACGGAATGAAGAAGTGTTCCCAGCATAAATCATTATACTTGGGGGTACCGCAAGGGTCAATTTTGGGTCCTCTACTGTTTTGTCTCTACATAAATGACCTAGTGAAAGTTCCTAGGCAGTGTTCCCTTAATCTTTCTGGCTGATGATGTCCAGAGTTGTGCTTATCTACAAGTACAGATGATCTGCATCTGAATCTGACCAAAGCCAATATGGATTTGGAACTTATTTCTACCTGGGCAAAAATCTTACTCTGAATCCTGTTAAGTCTCAATCTATAGTCATCTTTAAAAATCACGTCGATATACGTTTCATCTGCCTTGTATGTCTCTTAATGATGTGCATATTCCGTTCGCTGACTCAGTTCGGCATCTCGGAGTGTATTTTGATTCTTCTCTTAATTGAAAAAAGCACACAAATGTTCAGGTTGGAAAAATTTATGGTGGTTTAAAGGGCTTATGGCGACATGCATCCCACACTCCTAGAGATAGAAAGATTCATCTTTTGAAGGCTCTATGTTACTACCAAATATAACTTATGGCTGTGAAATTCTTGGCAATTTGATAGGATAAATGTTGCATATAACTCATGTGCAAGGTATACATCTATGGGCTTTGTCGACGTGAACATATTTCTGAATAGGTACTCCAAAAAAAATACTGGGTTGCTCGCTTGATAATTATATTCGATTTAGAATTTCCTATATGATGTTCAGGGCCCTAATTATTTGCGTGATGATATTATCTTTCTTACATCAGCTCGTATCAGGTTGGTACTTGTACCGTGGCATAAGTTGCATTTCAGCAGTCATTTGTTTTTCGTCTACGGTATTTGTGTGTGGAATACCCTCCCATTTGGAATTAGAACAACCCGATGTCCTGTTAGCTTCAAGAGATTTTGTCATTTAATCACTTTTCTAGTATGTAATCTTATCTCATTAGTGTTAATTAAATTTTAATATTAGCTGCCAAAAGTAGACTGGAAACTGAATAGCTATCGATGTCGTCACCTTCTTCATATAGTCTCCATCTGGTGTTTCCGCTTTATTTACAATAAATGTTTTTGTGATTCTAGGCGCTGATGTACACGTAGCTTTGATAAAATATTCTCTTCATCTGAGGACGTCGAATTATTTTTAGAACATTAACGCTTTGCAGATTTTATAGCGCTTATTCGCGTATTTTTTTATCTGTTCATCACTGCAAGTTGCAATTCTGTTTTCTCAGGTGTATCGATACGAATCCTGTTCTTTCCAATTTTTCGGCGATCTCTATTAGTGGCTTTCGTCGGTGCAGCCTTGGGAAACGATCGAATTGCTTCGGAGGAAACAATTTCTGGTGGCGATGGTCCTTGTAGATTTTATTCGTTGACTGGATAAATTCCAGACACCTTGAATCCCTTGAAAATATTTTGAGTAGAGAATGTCTTAGGATGATATGCCTTACCAATAATTTGTGCAATATTAAAAAATTGTCATGGGCTTGCAGGGATTATTGAGCATCCACTCGTTCGGTGCTTGGTTGTAATATGGCTTAAGTACACCAAAAACTGTTCGATCTAAATGTTGTAGCTTGTGCGATTTGTGAGGTGGCATTGTGTTAAAGGATTATCATTTTTCGCTTCAATAATAGTCTGGATTAAAATGTGTGTATCAAGAGAACTTTGTTTTCCTCAAAAGGTTTTATAAAGGAAATGTAGTGTTTGAGGTAGATCTTAAGAACACATCCTCATTCTACCATCCACTAGGATTGGCTCCGCTAATATTTAGTTCCTGATGGAGCTCCATATAGCATATGATCCTCAAATTTGATTCTCGCGAATATGAGCATTGGTGAAACATGATTTGCTATTGTAAGATTTAATCCTCTTTTCGCCAGACTTAATACTACTAACCTGTTTTCGCTATTCTGGGTTTGTTTAAGATCGAATTTATTTGGATTCTCCGGTATATAGTAAAAGCTAAAAAAATGTTTTTAATTTGTTATTTCATCACACAACCCAGGGTTGATAAAAATCACGATTTTTTTTTTTTAAAAAATCCAAAAAAATCCGACTCTGTTGATTAAAATCAATTTTTTTTTTATTTAAATCATTTTTGTTTTGGATTAAATGAAATAAAACGAAATTCATCAGTTTTTTCTATCTAATCGCGTTTTATTTATTTAGATTTTTGATCAGAAACACCAACTTCGCAGCTTTTTCTGTACCCAGTTTGGTTATGCACTAAATTTAAAGTGGAAAACACTCGCTCCACCTTCACGGAAGAAGCGATTGCGGTGAGTAGAGTTGTTTTATTATTTCTAACTCATCCTGAGCTATTGATTTCTTCATGTTGGCTAATGCTAGCCACCAGTGTAGGGTATTAGTTTTTCTTATGACATCTTCATTAATTAGAATCCTGTGAAGGACTCAGTTCTTGGGTTTAATTGAATGACTTTATTTAGTAAATTTCTTCCAGTAGTTGTCCTGTAAAACTTTTAAGGCTTCTTCAGATTCTTTCCCTGAGAATTGTTCTAGTGGCAGTTTTGGATTTATCATATATGCCAAAAAGTGAGCCGGCGACATAAATCACGCGCGAATGAAATTCAACTAAACTCAAGGTTTGCAACAGTCACTTGTATAAGGGTGCCAAATGTCTATACAAAAAGCGCTAAATTTGCCGGTTTTACGTAAAAAAAACATTACTAAACGCAATGCTACCGCACCACTCTAGGTTATTTCATCTGGTTTTCATTGTGTAATATGAGCTGTAGCTATGTATGTCCTAAGTCCCGTCAGAATGCGTAGCATGTAGTGCCCGTACATATCTTTTAACATCCAGAGGAGTGAGTGTAGGCGCAGCAGAACCATGCAATGCTTGAATGAAGGCTGAATGCTGATGGGTGGTGTGGGGTGTGGTGACCATGGCAGAGTTGATCTAAAGAACCCTAAATTTTGTCTAAGAAATTTACTGGAATTAGAATTTTTATGCATTATTACATGCCGACAACCGGTGGGGTCGTATGGGTTCCTCTAACAAATTCCAGGAAGAAATTTTCTGGTAGAACCATGGTTATGCGACATCTTTATGTTATATCATTTTTGGCTTTACCGTTTATAGTGCATGGTAATACATAGATGGCGTATTTACACGCGGGAAGAAGCAAAGCAGATAAATTAAAGAAATGGTTTTAATCATGCGATTTAAAAAAAAGTCATTTGATTTTAATCGTGATATAAAATCACTGAATAAAATCAACTAATTTAAATCATAACAACCTGTACACAACCCATTAAATTTTTGGTGACAAGTTTCAAGTCTTGGTTTGACTCATCAACAGGTCCCAAATAGCGAAATTGAGTGACTTGAAAAACAAATGAAAAAATAGAACAAAGAAAATAATTGAAAAAAAAAATAAGTAAAAAGCGAGTTTTCAAACAAAACTGAGGCCAAGCCGCATGAAAAAGTAGAAAATAAACAATTCTTCACACACACAGAGGTGGACTGAGAATTTTTGATTGGGACATTTCTCTAGAATATTCTTTCTCTTCATGAATCAAATCACTTATTACCTCTCCTCTGATTGATCATACTGAAATATATCGGTGATTGTCAGCCAATAAAATCTGAGTCCACCTCTGTGTGTGAAGAAAAGTTTATTTTCTACTTTTTCATGCGGCTTGGCCTCAGTTTTGTTTGAAAACTCGTTTTTTACTTATTTTATTTTCTGCCTTTTTCACGTTAACTAAATTGTTATTACGTGCTGCATGGAGATATTTTAAAACAATTTTTAAGTCATGTTTGGTGCCGATCCAAAAAACAAAAATTTTTCGAGTATCAAATCGTTCAAGTACTGCAACGATTTTCTGAAATTCAAATTACGTTTTAAACAGCGCTTTTTAGCTGTATTCCAACTTGATCCCATATAACATGAATTTTCCCGATTTTCCATGTTTTCCACAGACTTTTCTTATTACTATCAGATTTTTTTCAAAAATTTACATGAATTTTCCTCGATTTTTCATGCAAGTTTTCATGATTGTTGAAGAGAAAGTATTGATGCAAGTAGGACGGAAAATAAATGATTCCGCATAGCTTATAAAACTTTTTTATTGGAAAAGTCGGAAAATTCCGGAAATTTTCGTAAAATTTTCCAGAAAAATTAGAAAATTCTGCATTTTTCTTGAAACAGATTTATCACTAATCGTATCGATGAAAATTTTTCCGATTATTTTCCCGCTTTTCTGGGCTCTCCATGGAGTTTTCCGCAAAAGCAACTTTATGCAACTCATTTCGCTCTACAACTTTGTCTTGGGTTGCAAAACGCTCAAACGCTTCCTTGGTTGGAGAAACTCCGGAAAAGCGTTTTATATGAATTTTCCTCGATTTTTTCTGCAAGTTTTCACCATTGTCGGAGAGGAAGTAATGATGCCAGTTGATACGGAACTTGATCCTGCATAATTTAGAAAACTTTTTTACGGAAAATCTTCCGGAAAAGTCGGAAAATTCCAGAAATTTTTTTTCGGAAAAATCGGAAGACTCTGCATTTTTCCTGGAACGGATTTATCACTAAACAAATTTGCACCAAATTTTCAAATGATTTTTCCCGATTTTCCGGATTTTCCATGGAAATTTCCGGCTCAAATTTTGATAGATTCAATTGTCACGCGAAATGAACCAGTGTGCCAAATTTCAGCTCGCTGTACGAAAGGTGGGTCTACGAGAGCGTCGAAAATAGTAAAAAAGAAATATATAAATATAAAGACAGACAAATTCGTGTACGAGTTAAGGAACGGGCTGGCCTCAAAAATGAAAAAAAATGAGAAAAATAGAAATTTTTTTTTTTTGCGGAACAAGAACCGTAGAATTACCGGTTTCATCTGAGTTATATATTCTATCCGGCACAAAGTAATATCGTATAACATACAATCTTTGAGATTTTTAAATAAGCCTCAACATTGCTTCTATATTAAAGCGCTAGTCGCTCGTGACAAACTTGTCGCATTCTGGTTTTCGCAGAAATAGTGATTTATGCCGCTTAAGGGGTTATACCTTTCAGACGCTCGAAAAACAAGGCTTTTTTAATTATTTTTTTTAAATGACATTTGAGATTAATGTCATACAAATAATATAACATTTGATTAAGCAAATCTTGAAGAAGTGAAACAAAAAATTTTATTGAAATTTTTTTTTTACATAATGGCGGCTGTGCATTTAACCAATTTATTCCAGCTGCACTATTCTGAAGCCATGATTGTGGTAAAAACTTATTGTTTCTAAATGATCAATCTGAAAAGCTAACTTCATTAGCTCAAGTCTAGATAGGCCACAGTGTGTAATTTTGAAACAGTTGTAATATAATTTACGAGAGAATTTTTTTCTTGCATTGTAAATATTTGCCTGTGTGCGATATTGTTCTCATAAATGAATTGCGATCTCCCAGAAGTTGTATGGTTATTGACATAATTACATGTCATATCCGTATTGTCTTCTTTCGAAATGTTGTGTAAATTTGCAGAGCCGGAAATACTCATATTGTGGTAGATAAGATGCGTTAATGCCGCCTGTAAGACCTGCTTGTATGAATTCCGGCCGTTTTACTCCAGATTTATTTTTTGGCCCTTTTCTGATCACAAATAAAATTTATATGGAAACTTTAAAAATATTCAAAGTATTTTACCTTAGATCGGGCATACTAAATTAATGTGCTTGTCTCAACTTGCTGCATAATTGTTAGAAGAACATTTTTCTCTACTGGAAATGGTTACATTCAAACTGATAGTTTGACCAAGGTACAATATCTTCCCCCATATCCAATTCAAGCCAAAAATTGGTGCAGCTAACAGAATTTTCATGTATTTTACAAAAATGTCACATGTATAAAAACGTCAATTGGTTATTTTTCAAATATATTTGAAATTTAATTTGCGTTAATTTCACCCGAAAAAATACAATTACCAAATTTCTGTGAATTTAATTCAACTCGTTTAGTTGCACCGGAAGCTACATAACAAAAACTCTCATTAGCACTCTCTAGTCCTATATAGAGGTGTAGTACGTAAGTAAGTAAAACAAAACATTCCTCATTAAGGCGCAGGCATACGAATTTCTGTACGGGCGGGGCGCCAAGAAATTCTATACACCAAATCCTAATTATTTCCTTAAGTAGGTAATTAAGCTGGTTAGCTTCAGTGTTGCAACTAATTTCAAATTCAATTTTCACTAGTTGTGACTGGGACCTAGGGCTGGGCCGGTACAATGTTTGTTGTTATATGCCAATGCTATTGCGGACAACCGTAAGTAAGGAAATGTTCGTTGGCTTACCATTATCCTTAGTATACGATTCTGAGGTATATATGTGTGTCTCAGTCACGTCCTTTTGATATATCTCATCAGGTGTCAGTTGAAATGTTTTAAACGTGACATAAATGAAGGAAAAATATTTTAAGATTATAAGCAAAACTTTCCAGATTAGTTTGGGGAAGTAACAGACTTGCGCGGTTTTTTTTTTTTTTTGTTTTTCTAAGGATCGCTTTACGGTTCTATATGAAAGATTTATACAAGTCGCGGAACATTTCATTTGATTCAAATAAACCCTTAAAACTTCCCAAAGGATAAATAGAGTGCACACATGTTGTTGGTTATATGTATATGAGAAAAACTCTTGATGTGTTTCTATAGGGCTTCTCTAAACTATTACCACTAATCTATCTATGCCTTGTGGATTGTTGGTTTTCCTAATTTTTTATTTTTTTTACCCCCAGGTAAATATTCTTGTACATATTCTGTAGACTCTGTCGGACGATTACTGTGTTCTCGTTAACAATTTTTTCTTCATTCCCGATCAACTTCAATTTGCGGTTTATGTTGTTTGGATTTTCTCATACCATCAACCTCAACCATTGGAGTTATCCTGTATAAAACGTACATACATATGTATATACATACTTACCCTCCATGTATACCTACTCGCCACAAAAAATGAAATTGCAAAAAAAAAAAAAAAATGAAATGGCAGGAAAAAGTCCAATGAAAAATTTCAGCAGTCAGCGTGCACGCGATTTCTACTATAGTGAGTGAGTTGTCAGGTGTAGGTATATAGAAAAAAAAAACCTGCGAAAAAAGAGTTAATTTGAAATTTTTGTTTACTTTTCATCCCGATGAATGGCGGCTGTTGGTATACCATCCATCGTGGCGATACGAATAATATTTTCACTTTTCATGTTTCCATTACCGCACCGCACCACAGCATCAGGCGAAAGCTTTGTCCCTGGCATCTCGTTTTTTTTTTTCGTTTTTAGGTCAACAATTTCCACATCTTCGATGCGCGCCGGTGAAAAAAAAAAAATAATTAGGTCCATGGGTATTCGCACTAATTTTCAGACCTTTTTAAATTTTAATAAGATTCAGAATTCATCCTTGATGCTTGTATTGGGCCTTTAAAGTGAATATAAGGTACCTACTCAAAAAAAAAAAAAAACAAAAAAAACAAAATCTATATATAAGGAGTAGGTATAAGAGGGGAGGTGGAGTTGGTTTTAAATGTTTAATGATTTTATCGATTTTTTTTAACTGAACCTGGGGGCGACATCCATAGCACTTCCTTCCTGAATTTTATACCTATACACATATATATTTATATAGATATACTTTAGTAAATTGACATTGTATTTATCATAAATTTTTAACAGTGTTGTAATAGTGTTCATTTTTAAAGAGCCTACCGACAGTAAGTCCAGAAATGCTGAACAGAAAAATGTACGTCCTGTAATTGATGTCATCACAGTTTATAATTTCGGAATTGAACAAAAATTGCTATGGACATAGTTAAGTCAAAATGTCTGAATTGCGCATGCCCATGAATATGGTAATGAGTAAATTTGGACACTTTTCAATGTATTTGACCCGATTTTTAAAATTCCTACAGTTTTTATTGAAAATATTTTTGTTTTACTATGGAGAATAACCAATCCAGCGCAGTACCAGGATACACATGTTCCTATCGTAACAGTATATGTACTAAAAGAATTGGAAAGGTCATATGAAACTTGAAGAGAATCGAAAATTGAAACGCTGGTGTCATTAATCCAAGGACATTTTTACCGAATGAGTAGAAAGAATCCTTGTGTATAAATTACCACTACCGTCATTTGTAATAGCAAAAAAAAAACAATATAATCTTGTAATCATGATTACGGTTACATTTTTCTAAGATTACTCGTTGTAATCAAGATTAATGGGTTATCATGATTATGTAATCATAATTGATTTAATCATGCTTATTACACCCAACACTGGTATTAACAAGGGTCTTAAGGGATAAGCCGTACGAGCATAGACAACATACAAAACCTGGGAAGTAGAACAACCAGTCAGTAACGCCTCGTTAAAATATAAAATCAACCGTGCCTTGACTTGATGTAGGGAAGGCCCCAATTTATTCTTAGAAATTTACTGAAATTTTTTT
The DNA here is from genome assembly GCA_963930735.1 of Dioctria linearis. Taxonomy (NCBI): domain Eukaryota; kingdom Metazoa; phylum Arthropoda; class Insecta; order Diptera; family Asilidae; genus Dioctria; species Dioctria linearis. Next base: position 14,498,030 of record OZ005743.1, on the reverse strand, counting down.
CCTTAGAAGTGTTTTATGCATTATTAGAGGCCGACAACGGGTGCTTGGGCCACTGTAACCCGGGCGTTACATGAGATAGTACAGCTTGCATGCACTTTCACTGTCATACTTTTTGCACGTATGTAATCCCTACTGTCATGCAGGCAGTTCAGCTTTCAACGAACTTGCATGATAAAAACTCATGCCAGCTGAGGTGATAGTAATTTAATATTATACAGTTTTCAAGATGGCGGAAAAGAAATGCTTAAGAAAATTTGATAAATTTATACCGGGAAAATGAGATTTTCTGGGATCATTTGTACTTATTACATCATTTACCAAGACCTTCCTCTTCTTTTTTTATTCTGTTTTTTCGATTCTGCTGCTTTCTTTATTGCTAAACTTTTCGACATACACAAGACTTTACGTCTCAGTGAAGTTTCTTAAATGATGCAAGTTCATAAGATGATAGAAAAATCAAGCAAACTGCCTTCTGCTGTCAAATTTAAAATCGCGTTGGAAGGGAGGCTTTCATGCAAGCTGTACTATCTCGTGTAGACGCCGCCCGGGTAACAATTTTTTATAAGCAATAAGCATTCATTTCTTCTTATTCAGTCTGGTGGCCGACTAGAGTTATTTTCAGATAGAATGTGTGCCGTTGTCGGCCTCCAAAATTTGCATAACAATTATAAGGAAAAAATTTCCAGTAGATTTCTAAGAAGAAATTGCGAGCTTTCTTATAAATTATGAACCTATTAAATCTACCACATTTAATTGGAAAATGTAAAAGAAGATGGATTTAAAGCCTACAGACGTATGGCTGCCTGCTGAAGATGTTGCGAAATCATAAAAATAGCTCGTGCCAATCTACATAGGATAAAAAGGCTCCAAAAAACTCTTATTATGTTAAGTAAGAGGGGTGTCCTAGACGACTAGCCTGCATCACTTAGTCCTCTAATGGATCCATTGTGCCCCTAGATCCATCCTGCTTTTCTTAAGAGACTCAGGATATATCTAAGACTTTTTACCTAGATCCATCCTGCTTCTCACAGAAAAGTCAGGATACATCTGAACTTGTTACTTTGCAACTCCCCCACTCCAGACTTGAAAATAAGTAGTTACCCAATAGCCTTCCCCTTTTATTCATCAAAGCGGGGCACTCGCAAAGCACGTGCTGGACGGGCTCGATTTCCTCCGAGTATTTACAACTCCTGCTGAAATCGTCTTCTAGCATGGTCCCCTATAGCCCAGTGACCCGTAATGACTCCTACTAGATTCCTGGTATTTGTTCTGCTTACATTATAAGCAGTTTTTGTTCTTTTCCTGTCATATGCAGTCCATAATTGCCAAAACCCAATACTTACTATTCCCATAATAGACAATTTTTACACACCATTCAAATTACCTACTTATCCCAAGGCGTATGAACTGAGAATTACAAAATGAAACCCAAATTTAAAATTGTTCGATTTCGTTATTATTTATATCAGATTAGTTGTAAAGTAATTGTTCCTGTGATAATTAATTACTTATATGATTACGCATAAGAATTACGAAGTATTAAACAAAAATTATAATTACATATAATATTCTAAGAATCATAATTATTTTGAGGATCATAAAAAATAATTAAATATGGCGATCAAATTAATGTAAAATTACTTGGGAATTATTCTTCAAAATTATGTGAAATAATTAAAAATAATCATCAATTACTTATACTTTACATAAAATTGTATTCCATTCAAATTAAAATCTGTTATTTATTCATTATTTTTATTTTAATTACAAATCCATCGTTATTTTACTTTCATTAATGAAAATAATCGTTCTATTGAATCTGATGTAGTTATGGAGTGTGTTAAATTTTATCATTATTTTTTTTTTTTTTTTGTAATTATTTGATATAATTTTGAAAAACATTCAAAATGCATTTTCCAAGTATATTTAAGAATTATATTTAATCTCTTTAAGTATAGTTAAAATTATGTAATTACGTTATTGGTTGGCAGCACTATTTTTGATAATTGTCAAAGTAATTGTCAAATTAATTAACAATAATTCCTTTCCAAAATATAGATCGTATTTAAAATGTTTTAATTCCTATGGAATTGTAATTAAAAATTAATAATTTTATTTTATTTTCTTAAATTTTAATTTTCAAAGCCATTTTAGCTCTGTTCACGAATGACCTTCTTAATTAAACTTAAAAACTATCTTCTCATCAGTTATGGTGGTAACAACATATTTAACATCTTTATATTCTCAATTACTGTTGTAAAGGATTTCTTCTAACTATATTTTTTTAAAAAAGTTCAGGTATTCAAAATAATTTTTTCTAGTTTATAAAACTCTTAATTATGTACTTGGGTTCTCTATTGCCATCTATCTGAATTACAGAGAAACCTCAGAGAATATTTCCAATTTTAGATATATCCTCAACGAAATAACAACAACATATTGATTTGTCGGTACTTGCAAATTAGTTCTGGATGAGAGTTCGTAGCTTGTTCAGATGGGAATTTTCAAGCACATTAATCTACTGCTAACTATGTATATAAATCAAAGATGATTTTTATAATGCAGATATTTCGAAAATCAATATCCAACTCTCAACACATTTGTTCATTGTGAACTAGGGTAAAAAATATACAGGTCACTGGGAAAAAAATAAATTAAATTAAATTTTATGTGCTGTTCTGAAGTAAGAAATAAAATTGACCTGTTTGTTTTTTTTCTTTACAAGCAAAAAGTAAAATTTAATTTAATCTTGAGGGTAGGTATACCGATAACACAAATTATAAAATCTGGTCTTGCACATATAGTTATACATATGTGCCTACATCCCTTCGAGAATCTTTGGAAACTTTCCAAATGAACTTCATACCCATAAATACTTACATATGTAGGTTAGGTATGCAGTTCCATAAAATGCAGGTGCTGGCTGATATCATGTAGTAATATCTTCTCTTATAACTGTCTCTAAAATAAAATTGAAGTGACCTAGCAGCAGCACTCTAAAGAGTTCACAAAGCAAAACCTTAGAGATAAACATTCTCTCTGACCTCAGCAGCCTTCCCCCATCCCCTGTAAGTATATGTATATTTATTGCTTGACAGCATGATGGAGCCTCTTTGATAGCTTACGATATTTCATCTAAATTGTTTTTATGTGTTTTCTCTACTTCAGTTTTGTTGAAATGCTTGCTCGTTCCCCATACAAAACCGAATGTCCACCACCACCACCACCACCAGAAAAACAAGGATGACAACAATAACAAAAAAAAAAACAAAAGTTTCAAAAATGTCTGGAAAATTTTTATTTTTCGTAAACTTTTATCTGAAACTTATCCCATTTCATTCATAAAAAATTGTCACGATTTTCATGATTACAGAAGCAACCGAAAACACTTTCCCTAGTTAAATTTCGCTTGGTAAACTTTTCACAATTTTTTTTTTTCGTTTTTTTTTTTCATTATTGCTAAAGCTTACACAGCAACTTTGGTTGTTGAGCACATAGAATACAAAAACAAAAAAACCAAAAAAAAAAAAAAAAGGCATGAGTAGAGTTGAGTTTTTGAGCAAGTTTTCTCATACCCCCCCACACAAAAAGGGCACACAAGGGCATGAAACAATTTTCGTTTACGCGCTCAGTTTTACGAGAGAATTTTAAACCATAGCAAAACCTTCATTCTACTGTTCACACATGCACCCTTTAAATTTATCCCTAAATTTCCTGAATCCTGATTCCCTGACCTTTGGAATAAGTTATATCGTTGGCGGCATGAAGAAAAAAACAAAAACAATTTTTCTTTTTTGTTTACTCAAAATTTTAAATATTTTAAATCATTTCCTTCAAAAAAAAAACACTGAGAAGGAGTGGAACTACACTGGAGGCACGGAAGAGATGGTAGTGAATATTTAATAGGCTTGCTCTCCTTACCCACCATATATAGGCTGAGCTGGTTAAGGGATAAGGACTTCACTTAAAATGCTAAGGTTGCCAGCGCATTACTAATGTTGTAAACTTACCACTTTCCCTATGTACATAAAAGTATATAGAACAGAATATTTAGGTCAATAGACACTAAGCCTCTTCCCTCCTCCTCCATCCTATGTGTTAGAATGATGAAAGATTTCTTTGCCAGACTGGATGGATGGATGGATGGATGGATGGATGGATGGATGGATGGTGATAAGATTGAGGGAAAATGTTGTACGTCCGTCTTTTGTATAGGTGCAGGTTAATTGTCAGTTAATTGATTGATGCCGTAATATTTTACGTATACGGATGTACATTGATTTTGGAATAGTTCTGAAATATACAAAGTTTTCTTTCTGGAAAACGTGATTAATTCTGTCGTTACAAAGTTAGACAAGAGTTTAAGCCGATTGATCTTTTTCTTGAGATATTTCAGAAATAAGGGATTCGAAAATCTAATGAAGGGCACAATCGTATTGGACTGTGGGAGATTATATTTTAGACATCAATTAGGCTTTCAGTTTTATAATTTAACTTGCAAAACCTCAGAGATTTCTGTCCGAAGTGTACTCTGTTGAATTTACTCTACAATACGTTACTCCGACTTGCATTATTGATAAGCCAAGTAAATGGAGAAGAAAATGTCATTTTAGTTCAATTTAGTTAACCTTATTTGCTTTGCATTATTACCGTTACTCTATTATTACTCCGACTGGTCCCAAAACCCCGAAAAGCTGGCGGCCAAAAGTCAAAAACGTACTCAAAACGGGTGAAAGTCTGTACTCGGGGGGTTTTCGGAGTCGCTGATTACGAATTCGAAGTCAAAATGTAGAAAAACAAAATGGCGGATCCAATATGGCTGAAAATTTCTTCAAAAACATATTCAATTCTGGTGAAAGTCTGTACTCGGGGGTTTTCCGGGTCGCTGACTACGAATTCGAAGTCAAAATGGCGGATGCTATGTGACAGAAAATTTCTTCAAAAACGTATTCAATTCGGGTGAAAGTCTGTACTCGGGAATTTTAGAAATTATGATTGTGAATAAATGAAATAGAAAATGTAATGACAGTTGACATTTGAAGATTTGGGAAGAAGAGGATTTGAATACAGTAATTAATCATTATTACAATGACAATAAATATTTATAATATATTTCTTTCATTATTTTATATTTAATCGATATAATTTGAGCACTTCTTACAATTAATCGCTGTCTTGCGATCTGTCATCATCGTCCGATGTATCGCTCGTGTTATTTGAAAAAATCTGACTTGATTCTGGAGCTGAATGTGGAATCAATTGTTTAACCGCGTATGGAGATAACGATCTTAGTTTCTTCGGGGGAAGTTTTCGCAAACTGGATATTATTGGATCTGACGTTAATAAAAGTCTGCAAAAAAATGTCTTCCATGTTTTTGATGCAGTCACATTTTCGTGAAAAATCTTCTCGGAATCTTTTAATATATCTACTTGTTACATGATTCCTGAACTTCTTCAGTTCAGACATTTGTCCGATAGGAAATAACGAAGATTCCACGATTCCGTGACCGTGAATAAGAATTTTGTGTACTGTTGTTGGCATGAAGTACCACGTGCAGTATCTTCAGTATATTTGCAATTTGGGTATATTGATTTCGAAACCACAAGAAATTAACTCCAATACAACATGGAATCGCTTTATCAATTCTTCATCAATTCCCGTTATCGAAGCGGAAATTTTAGAATTTTCGGAAAAACTCCTAGCTATATTTCCGTTATTAGAACTTCCATAGCCTGGTTTTGGTTGATCAACAAGAAGCCCTAATCTTTCACGAAAACCTTGTTGTATATTTTTTTTCTTCTATCAACATTTTCTTTATCCTCCTTCCGCCCTTGCCACTTTTTTATTTCTAATTTGTAAGATAAATGTAAGCAACATTCAAAAAACCGTATCCAAGCATGCAGCGAAGATATTCCGAATACTAAGTGATCTTTATTAATCGGTCTTTGCAACATCTTGTTGATAATATTATTAAATTCTTTGGACGTAGCACCATAAAGGTAACAACGCATACTTAAAAAAATGACATATCCTAAACAAGGACCACCCTATTGCACACATAATCGCATAAAAATTATTCCAAAGCCGAAGTCGCAGCCAGATGCAGCTAATTTTTGGATATGTTTTGAAAAAGTGTCTAAGCAACAGTTTCCATTTAGATTCAGAGCAGGATTCGCTGAGGTTTTACCTTATTGTTTTTTCTAACACGAATTTTCAGAACATAACCAAGAAAAATATCACTACTTTTATTAATTACTTACTATTTCATAATTTCGAGCAACACGTTCAATTTGTACTTTCCGGAGAAGAATCCATTTTGGAGAATCAAAATCCGTTCGCTTTTCGCGATTCTACACGTGTCTCAACTTTGTCTTATTTTCAACGCGCGACGAGTAAACGATGCAGCTGCTCTAACGCTCATGAACGGAATGCGTTTTCAAGTCAGTTAGGGACGCTCCCCCTTTCTTAACGGTCATAATACATACTAGGGGTACCACTACAACTATTCCAACCATTGGAAGTCCCTAGAAATTTTTTTTTCGACTTTTGGCCAGCTTTTCGGGGTTTGGGACCACTGTGCGACCCCTCAAAATATCCATTTGCAGCGTCTATGAGTGTACATCCTATCAATTTTCATTCGCACCAATTTTTCATAATAAAAAAAATCTAGCTTAGGCCATTGATACATTTTTTTTATTAAACAGCATTTTTGTGCTTGATGTTATCACTCAGGAGGCGCCGTAATAAATTATTTTATTTATTTAGATTAGCATTCAAGTATTATTTGATCCATTCAAACGTGTAGGTACTACAGGTTGGACACCTTTGACATAATTTTATATTATTCCGAGATTAGACGGAACGGTTTCATAGCTTCTCTCTCTTTCTCTCTCTCTCTCTCTCTCTCTCTCTCTCTCTCTCTCTCTCTCTCTCTCCCTCTATCTCCTCTCTCTCTCTCTCTCTCTCTATATATATATATATATCTATTTGTAAGTCACTAGCTAACTACCGTGCATCGTCTGCATTTATAAAACTGACTAAACAAAAGTGGCCGTAAAATAGATCCCTGAGGCACCCCGAATAAGAGATGCACCTTAAAAGAAATAGGTTTGTAGCTCTTACTGCTGCTACCAGTCTGTGGGTAATTTAGAATTATAGGGATAACATTTGATGCACTAAGTTAACGATTCTATAGAGTTATCTGAGATCCATGTTGTTAAAAAAATTAAGGACCACAATGACACTGGAATATTTCTTATGATATAAAGAATTATTTTAGAACAGTTTGGCAGCTTTTCGGAAAAGAAAATAAGATTGAAATCGAGGATGGTGGAGGGGGACATAAATCAGTAGCGAAATCAAGAGATGCTGTCTTTCAGACTACAGGAAACAAATATCTACGTATTCACAAAAATTTAGTAATGTAGAAAATATGGCGACCGATTACAATTGTAACGAACAATTTTTTACAATTTTACACAAAAATATTTTGCTAGATAATTTATAAGAGTAAAATTTTCCTTTATGATATAATTCATAGTTACATACCTTTTCAACCAATAAAGTAGTTAGGACACTAAAAATTAATTTATCATATCACTTTCAACTTTCTATCTTACCATCTTTTTCAAGTAAAATGAGTTTTAAACTGGTTTCAACGGAAAACTAAAAATATTCGTCATTTCTCGAATATCCACCTATACGTGAAAATGGTAAGCTATTATTTGTACTTTTAGCAAAACGGAAGCATTTAGTTTTGGTACATGTTTAATGGAAAGTTATTCTTTTGTCAGTATATGAGGAGAACAATTATTCCGAGTTAGTATTTTTGTACAACGGAAGTCTATTCTGATTGAGCCAGTATGTGTAAAAATTAGTTAGGAAATTACTAGAAAATGGTAAGTTAGTTCGTCTTTTGTCATAATGAAATAATATTGGCGTTTGGAATTTTGAATGTTTGCAGTCACGTAACCCTTACCTTATATAGGTACAGTTGTGACAAATAGATCGAATGACGGCCGATTACCACTGTATAGTTCAGTAATCTGTTAAGTCTGTAGTGATAGTTGGGTGGGATCAGTAATGTGGGAAATAGCAAGAGTTGTATAACGGGTGGCATCCAAAAATTTGTTACTAAGTTCATTTCATAATTTCTCAGTAGCCAATAAGTTTTAAAACTCTTTGGAATATCAAAACAAGTAGTATGTAAATCGTGCAAATTATGCTGAACATTTTTGAAACTTGTACGCATAAAGTCATTAGTTGAAAAATGGCTTCAAAGCAAGATCGTCTCCGTAAACGCATTGTGCAATTTTATAAATTTAATTAAAGCAGCGGTAAATTGTTTACTGTAATGCATTTTAAACTAGAAGGGCTGTTATGAAAAAGAATGCAGTTAAAATTATAAAGCAGAAATTTAATAATAAAATTGATGTGAATCAAATACAAGCAGCTCGGGAGTTTAACTGTAGTCATCAGTACGTGGGCAAAATGTGAAAAAATCTTAAAATAAAAGTAAGAAAAAAGCAGAAGTCACCAGAATATACGGAAGAACAAATAAATGTGATCAAACCAAATGCTAAAGGATGCTGAGAAATTGCACAAAAAAAAACAACAACAAATTTCGTTTTAGACGACGAAAGGTATTTCCCACTAAGTTCTCCGCAAATGCCGGGGAATGAAATTTTTGACGCGGATAATTATAAAAACACCGCCCCAAGTGTAAAATATAATTTTAAAAAGAAATCTGAAGCTAAAGTGATATATAAATATAGCAGTTACTGCTAAAGGTATTTTCGAGCGCAACGCGCCATACGTGGCATAAACCAGCAAGTGTATGAGAGGAAATATTTGGAAAAAATTTTAGTTCTTAAAAAATATAACCAGGAATGAATTTATATATTTTGGGCAGACAAAACACCCGCGCATTATGCGAAGAAGACCCAAAATTTTCTGCAACTCAAAAACATAACATTTGTACCAAAACAGAAAATCCCTACAAATGTCGCACAGTGCCGGTAGCCCATCAAGGATTTTTTTTGGTGAACTCGGCGCACATGTGTACAAGAATGCGTGAATTACCAAAGGAACAATGGAACGGTTCCGCGGAATTGAGTCCAAATTAAATGAATAACACATTTCAACCACACACACACACACACACACACACACACACACACACACACACACACACACACACACACACACACACACACACACACACACACACACATATATATATATATATATATATATATATATATATATATATATATATATATATATATATATATATATATATACAAACACACACACACACACGCGCGCACACACACACACACACACATACACTTATGTTAATTATAATCACTGAACATTTCCCCGGATATTGTTCAAGAACCAACTGTTCCCCGATCTTTTCATCCATTATCCGTCATCCATATTTTCCTCGAAGATTATTCTCGTTAATTTCACCGAAGATTATTGCTCGGCGTTTTCATCGATGATTATTCATCGACGTTTTCATTGACATTTACTCCTGCAGAAGGGTATCTTACCCGGCCTAGGATATCGCGTGTTAAATTTATCAAAATTTTCATGTGGAACTCTGTCCTAGATAAAAGCCAAAAGTGCAATACGTCTTCGATGCAGTGTTGAATCAATTTCTTTCTGGAATATGAGTTTGATCTAACTACTCCTACTAAAAACTACTTTCAATTGTAGCATTGTAGAAAGTACACTCAACAAATAAAAAAATGAAATGCGATTTTCGATAGTAATTAATTCCGCATATGCATGGAAAATTGAAATTTCCCTGCCGTACATTACACTAGATAACAGTTAGGTACACTTTTATATCCAGACTAATATATGTATTTACATGTTTTTTTTTATAGTAGGTAGGTATGGGCATGGTATATAGAGTAAGAAGATATATTCGATCTCAGTATGAGAGAAACACTTTTTCTTTTTTCATTGCGTCATCAGTTGCCAAAATTTTTACAACTTAAGAAATCATAAGCGAATAAATCGAGTTGTGTTTTTAAGAGTGCATATTTAATAGAAGTTAAGCAAAGGAAATCTTTTAAAAATTTTAATTGCTGCAAAAAAGAAAAAAAACATAAATTTCCTTGGTAATTTTTCCAACTAATGACGTTGTGCTCAGTTAAAACATACCGGGGTATGGATATTAAATCTTTTCTATTTCTGAAACACATTTCTTCTAATAAACTTTCTTTTTATAATCTATATGTTTCCTGTAACTTCAATAAAGCATATGCACATAAATCTATCTAATACAAAAACCTACCTACCTACCTATAGTCACATAATTTCCAACTTTTCCTTAAAGACTCAGAAGTAAAAAAACAAAATTAACTTAGTCTTTGGGTATAGGTACCCTACTAAAACAACAGAAAAAAAAAATCAAATCTTTTGTTAAGAAAAACAACAACAAATTTATGTCTGGCACATATATGTATCTCTACTATGTTTATGTGTGCACCACGTCTATATACATAGCTATAGATACTGACTTTCACCTTATTATAATTCAAGTCCAAACTTTACTAGTTCAGGTTGAATTACCTCAGTGGTGCCGCAGTCCCCAAACAGTTAATCCCCCAACCCGACACCAATTATCCCAGAATATAGCGAAAGCCTCTCTCTATCTCTTATACACATGTTCCAACCATTTACACTCGTTCACAAGGGGTCTATTCACAATATCATGGAGAAGTAGAAAGAAAAACACTCGCCTGAAAGAATACATTTTCTATACAAAAGTTCTCTACAGAATTGAACTTGACATTCTTCTTTGCCGTCAATGATTTCTTCTTTCTTTCTCTTTAAATTTTCTTTGTACGAACAGGCACCACCCTTTTCCTACCCGCCTTTTATAAGACTTCTTAATCCGGCACCCCTTGAAAAAATAAAAATCTTCTTCCAACACAATTTTCTGTAGTTAGACCATACCTATACAATACGAAATTTTCTAAAGTTTTTATCAGGGAATTTTACCGTGTAGTATACGTACCTATATACGTAGTAGGTATGTACGTGCAGGTAGATACATAGAATATTTAGAGAATCCCCAAAATGATATCCTTGGAAGACTATATTGAAGCCTTGATTAAGCGCATATTCCTTGATACCTATAACTGCGGTAATGCAGTAAACATCTTCCGTAGATGTAGTTATGTATTTATGTACGTAAACATCTCTCTTAGCCTGCGGACTTGTCTTTTGTTTCAAACTTTCACCCTGTCTCTAGCAGTACCTATATACTCTTGTGCACGTAATATAGATAACTTCAGGATAAATGGTGTCGTTGTCCTCACACTATGTACAGAGAATGGGAATCTTTTTACATATAGCACCGATAACAGCAGTTGTAGATACATTTATGTAGGTAATTCGATTGCAGCATCATTTTTAGTAGGTAGGTCTTCGACTTTTCCATTTAAAGGTGACTAGAGAGATATCTCTACCGGGATAGAAGAATTTAAGGCACACGCAATTTCTTACCGTACCAACCTCTATCGTCTAGCTACTAGTAGCTAGAACAAGGCTAAAGTACATATGTACTTAAATATTGATTCGTCGGCTGAACAATGCAGGTCAGCTGAATTTTCTCTAAATAAAAACAAAACTTAAAACAACATAAAAATTCTCCGGCTAAAAGAAGAAGAAGAAGAAGAAAATAAAGCTGGCAAAATACTTTCTGACTGTTTCCGGGGAACTTACATAATATAAAGAAAACCCTGCAAGGGATACGGAACTGTTAAGTGCACTTAAGGATCCATTAAAGGTTATATGTATGAAAGCCAAGAAATGAAAAGACTCGAGAAAGTTTTCTCCTGTGAATTTTTTCTTCTTCTTCTTATTATTATTTTTTTTTTAGTTCCTGTTTTAAGTAAATGCAAGGAAGTGTGCACACCGTCCATAATGAAGGGAACAAGAAGCCAGTTGCAATAAAATGAAGAAATAGTGCGACGCATAATGAAAATCCCTTTAAGGCGAATTAAGACTGAATTTAATTTTAAAAGCGCTCTGAAAGAAAGGAGGAAATAAAAAAAATATATAAAAAGCTAGCTGTGACCCATTCCATCTTCTCCGGTAGGTGCTGATGATATTTTTAATTTTTTTTTTCTTTTTTCAAAATAAAAAAAAGCACGACAGAAATAAAAGTAGAAACAACAGCAACATCAAAATTGTTTCATCTGTACCCCCACCCCTTTTCTTTTTTATATGTATTTTTTTTTTTTGCATATTGTAGGTATCTTCTGTCATGAAAGAAATATTTTCATTAAGTTGTCGTCCCCGTTTATGCGTTGATAACTTCACAAGCTTTTTTTTTCGCAAGAGAAAATTCCAAAAGGAATTCTTTTTAGGTATACGGGGGAATTCCGAATACCTTTCGAAATTTTTTCATGAAGTCCTTCCTTTTGAAATAAATTGTTGCAGTTTCTTTTAGAGGAATTCAGTGTCACTCTTTTCTGTAGATATGTATGTCAGGATGTATATATGGAAAGGTATCACTTACCTGTATAAATACCTACGTACCTGTTCTCCTTACCACTATCATCACCTGTGTTTGTGTTTTTCTTTTATTCATTGATATGTTTGATATTGTAGAGTAGCGAAAAGGTGTACATTTGCATAAAAAAAGAAGAGGGGGAAATGAAATAAAAGAAAAAGGCTTTTCTGGTATCGAAAGGGGTAGTGAATGTGAAAAATCTTATTTTTCTTAATAGAACGGACTTTGGATGAAGTTTTGCGTAGGTAGGTGAAAGTATATAAAATTAGGTAAACAGAAGAATTTTTTTGGCCTTTTTTTACGCGAGATGAGCTGAAAATTAAACTTTATTTTTCCCGATTTCTATTTACAATACAATCACAATTTAAAATTAGGCGTTTATTTTAGATATTGAATTTATCTACATATGCAGATGATGTTCAACTTATTTTAATAAGTATATAGGTACATTTTAAATTTGATAAATTTGATTAGTTTAAAAATCGTATAAAAGAGGTCTCTGACGTTGAAGTATTTTATATGTGCCTCCACAAACTTAAGCTATTTTCCACTATTTTTTACTTTAACTACTAAAAGAAGACTGAATTGTAATTAACTAAAAATCTCTTTATTAATTCTTTCTTTACGTGATTACAAAAATGGCAGTAATCTCATGGATAAAAACTTGAAGTGAAAAAAGTGAATTTCGTAACATTACATCATCCTTTTTGACAGCTCTTCTCTTTCTGTCGATGTCAGCGCCTTCCGTCGTTTAGTGAGAAAATTAACAATTTATTCTGTCACAGATATAGGGAAAAGTTAGAAAAGAGATTTGAAATTTTAATTTTAATACGATTCCATAATATAACTGATATTTTTCAAAAGTGAATTATTATTCTTAAAACCTTTGAGAAGACGTCGAGTTAGCATAAAATAAGTAAAAAAAAAACTATTATACATTTGGGGCGTCATTTTGTCATATTCTAGTTGTTCGTAATTTTTTTCTTATATCTAAAACAATTTTTTTTTATTTTTTTTTTAAGGCTAGAAACAGAAATTTATATTGAAAAAAACAAAAACGCCATCTACTATATAAATTTGTCATTACTTTTTGGCTAACAAACAATTACAGGACGTACGTTCAAGTTTCAAAAATAATAATTATTTTGGGAAATTGGGAAAAAATTGTTTCTTACTTGGGTGACAGTCAATTGATTTTGTCAGATCAAAAGATTCTGAAAAAAAAAATCCTGACGTAGTAGCTAAATAAAATAAATATTAAGATTCCAAACAACGTCGCTGTTTTACCTTTTCTATACGATTCCGATGATGCCACATTATTTTCTGTGTGAAGTACCTATCTATCTCACATAGATATCAGCTACGATAAAAGACTGTGATAAAATGTCGCATTCCAGCAAAAACCTAACAAACCTTGGTTTAATAAATACTTAACTTGACACATAGATGTTACCAGTGTGCAAACATTTCTACGTTGGTCAAGAATTTCTTCTTTGATATGGCAACACTGACTTTTTATATTTCTCTGTTCGTTTTATTATTTATATGTATACATATATACCTACATACATATATTATTTTTTAATAAATGATTTTTTTTTCTAGTTTCTGCGCCATTATTCGTATGGAAAAGTACAAATTTTAAACGTACGCATATACAAGCATCTGTAGTACAAGTACCAGTACCAGGTCCTTAACTTGAAATCTTTTAAGTACAAATCCCTATACTGGTACTTATAAGTCCCACTCCCACATATCCGCTTTTAAATACCTTATAAATCCCTAAGTACGTACGTAATACCGCCATACTGCCAAGTGCAGTTCTTGTTAATTATTACTTACTAGGTACTAATAGAGGTTCAAGAGCTTTCCAAGACTCATATCAGAAATTCTAAAAGATCTTTACCCAGCTAAATGACTGGATAAGGTTTCCATTTACAAAATATCATAAAATGCGTTTAAAAACGGTAGGAAATGAATCATATAAGAGTTTTAATTCCTAATTGTGGAAGCTTCAAATACAGTATTTGAGTTTGTCTTTAGCAAAACAAACTTTTCAAATGTCACAACAGATAATGATTGCCTTCGTGGAGCATTTACAAGACATTTAAAAGACCCGCAAATGAAAATAAACGCACCACAGGTACGGAGAAAGTGGGCGGGGTGTTGTACTTGATAGCCAATCTACTCAACAAGGGATATTGAATCAGTATGTCACTCATATTATAACCAGATTTACTAATTCAATTCATTGAAAATTTTTAAAAATAAAAATCACTGCACAACGACTGTAATTTAATTTTTTTATTAGAAGGCATATTTAAATAATTTACAAGAGCTGAAGTAGTACGCGTTATGGCGGTATTTTTTAGTACTTATAGGGTACTTAACCTTATATATGGGACTTTGAGTACCAGCATCTGGATTTGTGCTTGAAAATAAAAATTTTAAGTACCAGTATCGGGACTTGTACTTGAAATTTTTTTTAATACCAGTACCATGGACTTGTACTTAACAAATTTTTAAGTCCAGGTCCTGCTAAACTGGGCACTAGTACTTAAGTACTTTACAGGTCTGCTTTAGATGTCCAAAAATGTTTTGATTTTTAAAAACAGATATTAATCAGCATAGCAATATTTTGAGAGAAGACATAAGTGTATCGCACCTTGGCAAAAACAGTGACACATGTCAAAATTTTACAATTTTCAGAATAGCGCAGCAAAAAAAAAAATAGCAGAATAATGTTTTTTAATTGTATGAAGACATTATAAGTTATCAAGTTGGATTTGCATCTTATGTTTTGTTGTTCGAAACTGATAAAATCTTTTTTAAGATTAATTTGTTGACCGACCCCTATTTACTTATTTATGTCACTTTCGTCGAAATTTTTTTCTTTATTTTCCTGAAAACGACGCAAGAATTTGTTGAAGGAAAAAGAAGTGACATAATGACATTCGTGGAAATCGAGTGACGGTTACCTCGAATGAAGTTTATAACTGTTTACGTTGAATTGTAAACAAAACAGAAAATTGTGACTTTGAGTTGTGTCACTTTTCTTGCCATGATACCAAGGCACGGTGTGTTTTTGTATTAAAAAAAAATTATCAACTGATGACACCAATATTCATATAAAATTGTGGACAGGTCAGGTTGTTTGAGTTCAACAAAACAAAATTAGCGCTATCCTATCTGCGTAAAATCACATGGAAAAGTGATTTCAAAGTGGTGTCATTAATTTTTTGAAATTAGGTATAAAGGGATTTTTGCTAGTAGATTATCTCTAAAGGGATAAATCTGATGAACTAAAAATTCTTACTAACCAGTTCTCTTTCGGACCAATAGCATCAAAATAATTCACAAGTTTACAAATTCAGGTCAACTTTTGCAGCCGAGCAGATGAGAACGATTTTTAACTAACTTTATTTGATGCCCTGAATCCAAGTGTCAAGATTGGTTCTAGCTTTCGAGTTCGCGCTAGGTGGCAGTAGCTTACAACGGCTATCAGCTGACCACGTTGCATCGAACATCTTTTGGAACTTGTTTTTGTACTGTGATTGTGCTTCGGAACGTGTGAAAATGCAGAGAAAACGTTGCAGAGTCCATTCAAAGTGTTTTTGTTACATTTATGTTGTGGATGTTATATATCATGACAAATGCACTCAAAGATGCATATTTGCAGTACTTTGGTTTTGCTGTAGTAAGCACTGACAAGCCATCGGTACCGAAATTGTTTTGTAACACGTGCAGAGGACAAAGCTGTACAAGTGGTCACTTCGTGAAAATATGTACTTTTCATTTTCTATGCCAAAATTATGGAAGAGAACAGAAAAATCATGTAGATGATTGCTACTTTTGCTCAATGAATGTCGTCGGTATACAATGCAAAAAAAAACTAGCACGGTATTGAATATCCTGACGTATCATCAGTGTCGATGCCAGTTCCACGTAACGGACAGTAATCTATTACAAATTTGTCCACTCGTGAACCCACAGGACGTTTTATTGCCACCTCTTCATATTAAACTTGGTCTTATTAAGAACTTTGTCAAGCGCTCAATCGCGAAGGACCGGCTTTCCAGTACTTAATCAAGTTATTTCCAAAAATGTCATACGCAAAAATCAAAGAAGGAATATTTGTCGGATCTGGATATTCGAAAACTAATAGTCTGATGAAGCAGCAGCATGGGCATCGTTTAAAAGTGTTGTTCACAACTTTCTCGGTAACCACAAATCACCGGATTACAAAGAAGTAATCGACAATTTTTTTTGCAAAATTACCACAAGATTGGAGCTCGAATGTCTCTCAAGATACATTTTCTGCATTCACATATTGATTTTTTTCCCACAAAACTTGGGGCGATACGTGCGACGAGCAAGGAGAGCGGCCTACATCAAGATATAGCGAAAATCGAAAGGCGATATCAAGGATTTTGGGACGAAGACATGATGAGCGACTACTGTTGGACCCTAATGCGTGCAACAGATGCCATGCAGTATAAAAGACTCAGTTCAACCTCTGTTCATTTCTGATTTATACTTTTCAATTCAATAAATGGCCGTTAATGGTCAAAAAATAGTAAAATAATGAATTTATTGAATATTTCGAAAACTAGAAACGGGCTGCTGATTTGGATTCAGCTCCCAAATTTACCTTATAAAACAGCTTTTGGTTGCTCAGGTCCAAAAACCGTGTATACTTGTGAAAAAAAGATCATTTTACATTAGCAAAATGCACCAGCTTACTACACTGGTGTTACACTGCTGTTATCGCTAATATCAGGGATTTGAAATTTCACTTGTTCTTGCACCCACCATATTTACCTGGTTTAGTTTCCCAAATGGATTCCAAACATATTCCATAAATTCTAAAAATACTCGTTTATGGAAAAAAAAAGTTTTTATCAAATGAAGAAGTTAAGTCTGCTCTGTGTGAAGCCAAATTTTCAGTGCCTAAAGGAAACTCATTTCCGTGATATGATAAAATCCATGGAGCATCGCTAGGAAATAAATAATTATTGGTCTTGCACTTGCATGGGACTATGTTGTAAAATAAAACTCTAAAGTTCCTTAGGAACCCACAAAATCATGCAAACAACTGATAAGAATATTACCTCGTGTGAGATGCAGTTGATTTTCTTTTTTTATAAAAAATACAATGTAAAAGTAAATCAATTGCGGTGGAGATCTTATGTATTTCTAAATTATTCCCATTTATCGAAATAATTAAATGCTATCAAATCAATTCAATTCAATTCAATTCAATTCAATAGAATTAGCTGACAATGAATAAATATTTATGTATAATTTGAAATTGTAACTTTAATTATCTTTCGCAAAAATTTAAAAATTCAATGATTATCCATTTTTAATGCCAACAAATCTATACACATATAAACAAAGTCCAATGCACCTCCACTTTCATATATCGAAGATAAATTTTTTTTAGTGTCAATCATTAAACGATTTATTCAAGAGAAATCAGATCCACAAACCAGCGACCCTCCTCGGTCATTTATCAAAAACTTTTGTTCCACCAAACAAATCTGGCATGTGGTAATGTCTGGCCATCGCTTTTATTTGCAGATAGATCGATCTTTAAAGTATACAATTACAGGAGAATCTGTCAAAGTGACGATATACAAATGATATCGGCAGGCAACCACACCCCCGCTTTACCAAAAATGTTTCACCACATTAAATACAGTATAAAACCGGCAAAGGCAAAGTCTTTATTCTTTTTTCCTGTGTAGAGTTTATCTCTCCGAGTTTCGTTAGTACAGTGTTTATGTGGTTTCCAATTTCACAAAACAAATACAAATCAGTTTCAGATGAAATTTCCAACTGTTGATGTATATGTAGAGGAAGTTATGCTGATATAGGATATATGAGAGTGTACTGGGTGTGGGTGGTCATCTCATATTCATCTTGTGTACAGAGTTTTGCATATTATATATATATGTATAGGATGTGAATAAGAGGACAAGAGTCTAGTCTGGTGGTCCATAGAGGCGTTATTGGTTAGTTCATCCCTCCTTATAATATCTTTTTGGAGATTTTCAATTTCGATTTGTTGAACCACAACGCATATTTACAACTGTGCTCCACCAATGATACCATTGGAAATTGAAGAGTGTCTTGAATGAATTAGGATATTTTTTTTCAATGGAAGTCTGTATGTGATTGACGATTATGGACTAACTGAGTGACTGACTGACCTGTGGTGTTGATTTAGTTGCCAAACATCGAATTTATTGCTTTAATGGGATTTTTTTTGTGGAAGATTTCTTGATTGATCGTTTATTTATTTTATTTTTTATTTTTATTTTTCATGTAGGATTTCATTAAAGATGCGATCAAGAAATTTTATGAAATTTAAGTTGGAATAGTATTGTAGGTGTGTAGTAAGGTGATTGTATAAGATAGATAACTTTTGAGTTTTTTTTCTATGGTTCCATATCTCAGAAGAAAAAATCGGAATCCTTGTAAAATCGCTCTTGCATCCGTTTGTTTGTCAAAGAATGTTTTTTTTTTGTTCGAAAACGACATGACGTAGGATGATATCTGTGTGCATTTTCGAGAAAAATGGCAAAGGAACACGGTGCATAGAGTACAATTTGAGGCCTTATATCTCGATAATAAAGGGTTAAACTGGAATTTTCAATATAACACTTTCATATTAGTTTTATTCGCGGAATTCAAAAATGAAATCTAAATGTATCCTTATTGAGGACGAAAAGGACATTTTTTAATATATCCTTTTCCAAGTTCTTTTTCAAGGACTTTGGCTATGCCAGAGGATAGCTTGACTAAACATGCCTAACTTTTATTATTTAGACTTTTTCGAGAAAAATGCCTAGGGAACACGTTACGTGTGACACCCTGTATAATTTAAATAAAATACTATAAAAAGTAAAATGGATCACTTTCCGCATTTCTTATAATCTGTGTCAACTTATGTATCGGCAATCAGTTGCTCGCCTTAAAATACAGAAATTTTCATAATAAAAATTTAATAGGAGTCAGTACTCAGCAAAATTTTCAATTTAGATAACAGTAAGCCTGTAGGCAATAAAATTTACTATACGTAGGTTTGTGTCTTGAAAGTGAGAAAATTCATATAGAGACCAGAGGCCACATTAGAGACATCTAGCGTAAAAGACTGAAACCCAAAATACAACAATTTAATACGAAATCTGAATATTTGCAGTTTTAAATAAATTGAAATTTTTTAACGAGAATTAACTCTCTTAATTTTTTTTTTTGCACATAATTGTTAAATATACTATTTTGCTTTGTATTTCAACAACTTTTAACGAAATATTGGAATTTCTCGTCGGTGAAATATCGGGAGAAAAAACAAGTATCTACTAATAGAGCCCAATAATAATAAAAAAAGCAATTAAAAATGAAAAAAACTCGACGTTATTCACTAGATCTAGGCTTTATCTTTCTAATGTAGTCACAAACTAAAGAAATGAGATATTAACAGGAATTTGATTTAAAAACTACAATTTTTAACCATTTTTTTACAAGTTTCCGAGCTAATATCTCCATTCCAATAACCTTGCTAATGAATTTTTCCTATCTGCGCACAGTTCTAAAAAATAATTAAAATATATGATGGACGTATAACCTGTTGCTCGCTAGTGTAAGTATATTGAAATTAAATCGAGAATAACACTTCAGGTGTATTTTACTCCTTAAATGTGATGTTCCGCAGGGGTCTATATTGGGCCCTCTATTTTATTTTATTTTTTTACTTTTATTTATTTTTTTTGTACTTAATATTTATTAATGTTATTGCAATCATAAAGAAGTAATCAATCGAGCTAGATGTGAATACACAATATACTAAGTTAGAAATTAAATAAAGTAGAGTTAGATTTCATAAATTCAAACATTTGAAGCAGTTGAATGTGAGGTTCCCCAAAGAATTTCTCAAAGAAATTGGTAAAATATTCCAACTTCTGACAGCGTGGACGAAGAACTGGCGCTTTGATGTAACACAATTGGACCGAGGAATAATCAATGCTACAGTCCTGGTAAGCAGTCGTATAAATATTTAGGAGATTGAAACTTAATGACTTTAGCCAAGAATAAGGCACACCGAAACTTAGGGTAAAGTGAAAAACTGGATCCGAAAATAGACGAGACGTATCACGAAACATGATCGTACCACCGAAGATTGTAAACATATCGCACTATTGAATTAAAAGCGATATTAAGTTTATAGAAGGACTCCGAGTCAAGTTGACGAAGACCTCGCACTCATAGGAGCAATTAAAGATCGAGCTAGTAATAAGCGCGTTGAGAGTGGAGTATATGAGGCAGATGACCACAGTGTGCGGAGACCACCATATACTTTTTCAATTGCAATATCTATATGGTTATTCCACGTAAGGGTTCTATTAAATATTAACCCCAAGTTTCGAGCGGATTGAGCAAAAGCGATAGTGGAACCGTTGAGTTCAACTACGGGAAAGCTGTTTAGATCAAGCAATGTCTTATAAATAACTAAGCATTTAGATTTCTCTGGATTTAATTTAAGTTTGTTCAATGCTGACCACCTATTGATTCCAAATCCTGATTAATACAAAACACCCCATCCTACAGATGTATAATTGTACATCATCGGCATAGAGATGTAAACGAGAATGTTGAGGGCAGCCAAGTATATCAATGATGAACATAATGAACAGAATCGGTCCCAATATAGAGCCTTGTGGAACATCCGAATTGACTGCTTTGAATGAGGACAGCTTTTCAGTGGAAAAGACTGCCTGAAAGCACCCACATAAATAGTCAGAAATCAATCGTATGCTAAAATTAAAGTTGTTTATCAGTTTTAAGCAAAGTGTTTCATGATCGACTGAATCGAATGCTTTGGAAAAATCAAGAAAAACAACCACCGAAAACATATCATTATCCAAATTTTCTCTAATATCATTTGTAATTTTCAGCAGTGCGGTAATACAATCATGCTTTGCTCTGAAACCAGACTGGCAGAAAATTAGTGATTTGTGTACACATGATTTTCTCAATGATTTTAGATAAAAAGGGAAAAATAGAAATCGAACGAAATTCAGACGAACTTTCAGGGATATGAATTACTTTAGATAATTTGAAATTGTTAGGGAAACGCGTGACATCATGAAGCAAGTATTGACAATATGAGCTAAAGGAGAAAGAATTGATTTGGTAGATTACGATGTTTGGAAATTTGTCTGAAATATAACTGTGATGAGACAAATTGTTAATTTGCTTATAATTAATTTTAAGGATATGGGAGCAGTGGAATATTTTAAATTCAAATATATCTTGAAGACATTCTCTGCTTTGTTAGATATTCTGCTGAATATATAACTAAATTATATAGCTGCGATTATATAATGGTAATAATTTATGTAATATTGCATAGGCACATGCTAGCTTTATATAGAATTCCTTGACCAATTGTTTGGAACTGGTGGTTATTGAATTGGTATACTCATAAAATCGTTAGTCATTATGTTATGTCTATTTCTTAGTCTCATATCAATGAATTTTTTCAAATCTGCTCTCATCGGGAATCGATCCTACACCGTAAAAAATGTCTATTGAAAATTCTGCTACTATAATAGGCAAAAAATTGTTGCATAACCTTATGTAAAGCAATTTTGCACTGTATGTAATTTTACATTGTTTATGAATTTTTCAATTTCCGATGTTTAATGCGATATGTAAATTTACATCATGCTGTAGAACTAAGTTACATAAGTTTAATGTAATTTTACATTATTTATGAATTCTTCAATTCCGTATGTAAAGTACACAATATGTAAATTTACCAATAGTTATGTAATTTATTTCAATTTCCAATATAATATTTCGTACAGAAATTAATAAATTACATACATAAACAAGTAAAAAAGCTAGAATTGGTCTAAGACCAATTCTTATGACCATGGCACTAATATGTAAATATAGATTAACAATCAACACGTAGAAGAAGTAATACTAGTTTCAATGCTAACAGCTACCTAAGAAATCATAATTTTAAAAAGCAACAAATATTTGTAGTTATGCAGTATTTCCATGATTGAATTTTTTTTAGCGAAATTCAATTACAAAAATACTGCGTACCTAAAAATATTTTTTGATTTTTAAAACAGTTTTTAAGGTAATTGTTAGGATCGAAAATAGTAACATTTCGTTACATGTTTTATGATTATTAATCTATCACCAACTCACTCCAGAAAATCAATCTAACACTGACCGGCGACCGCATTCTGATATAATTTCCCGTATAATGATTCATAGCAACGCATCCTGATAAACGTATGAGCAGAGTACTGAAGGAAAGAATAGAGATAAATGCAAACGTCATTACTTATTTTTTATTGAAATTTCCTTTTTAAATATGGGGAATTCAATGCAAATTACAATATTGTATGGAATTTCACGCAAATTTACAGTACAATACAAAAGTTTTATATGATAAATGTAAAATCACAGTACTGTATGGAAATTTACGCAAATTTACAGTACGATACAAAATGTTTATGTAATTAAATGTAAAATCACATAAAATATCTAAAAAATTACTTACTTTACTTATTTTTGTAACTAAATGTAGGAAGTTTGCAGATTACGTAAAAAGTATTTAATTTCTTAATGATTATGTGTAGCGGTAGTGACTATTTTAACCATTGTAATTTTCCACAAAGTTAGTTCATGATTTTTTATGGTGTAGGCTTTCGTGGTAATATACATTTATTTTGTATTTTTCAGTTGCTCCTTTACTGCAAACATCTTCAAGTTAGTACAAATATTTCCGTCTGTTCTATTTATTGTCATTCATTTTTAGCTAAAACTTATGTAAATTCTTAAAGCTCTTTTATACTTATAGTTTTATGCAATACACCATAACATTTTCTATATATAATATCTGGATAAATGCAATTCTGTAGAATTTGAAATATTATATGTTTGTATATGTGTTGCTATGAATTTCATGTATAATACATTACAATATATTTTACATTAAAATCGAATTTATATCAAATACCATGGATTGAGAATATCCTTCCATATATAGTTGAAAATATTTTCGTATAACCAGAAGTATCTTGTCACAAATACATACCTAGATATCTTTGGACAAAAATCTCTTTTATCCATTTTAAAAAAACGAATCGTGTGTAGTACTTATAGATGGAAAAATAAAAGTGAACTAAAGAAAAGATAAAGAATATGACGAAAGAATATTTACATAGAGTAGTGAAATTGCAGGATAGGTACCTATGTACCTATAAATACCCCTGGTATAAATTTTCATTTTTCCTTAGTCTCATTTCATCGAATTTGATTGGATTGAAACGAGAAAAATCTTTTATCCTTCTTGGTAAAATAGGATTATGGGTGACATTTTTATGCTGTATATATCCTTTTGGTATATGTACATATGTATAGTCGGGTGATTTTCTTCAAAGTATATAGTTGTCGTTTATATGTTGGTATGTATGCAGTTAAATCCTCAATATATACGGAAGTAAAATGGTAAATCCATTATATGCAAAGTAGATTTTATAGTAAGTATGTATATAGAGAGAGAGAGAGAGTTTCTTTTTCACATAAATAAAATATACATTTCAGGTGATACCTACTGTTTTTTTTTCCTGTGCACACGTTCATTCGAAAAAAAAAGAATACGGTAACCCTCCTAAACACGGTAGATACGTTCCTACAAAGTTCCTTGTTATATGAGACTAGAAGCCAGTATGTACTAATACTGAGGAGTAATGTTCTAAAAGCTATTAAATTTTTTTTTTTCAAATTCCGTATAAGAAACGTTCTGATTTATTTTTATTAGGAAACAAACCAAAATAGTATAAATATTATTTAATTTTTAATGTAAACTTAATTTAAGAATTTTCTTCGTCATCGCTGCTCAGTATGTACAATTAAATGAGAACGTTTGTTTAGTTGAACAATATTATCTTCACTTTTTTCTATATTTTGTGCACCTCCTGCCCTTTTAAAAAAATCTGTAATCTTGCTTTGTTTGCTTGCCCTTACAAGGTCGTTGTAAATTGCATGATATCGTGATAAGCAATTTTGTAGCTCCCGTTTGAATTTTAAGCTTCTTTCAGAAGAAGGGTCTGCACTCAAGAAAAATAATTCTAGGTTTTTTGCTAAGCTTAGGCCTTCCTGTAATTTTTTTTAGTGTAAGATTATTAATTTCAAAATCTACATCGGAATTATTGTGCTCAGAATCGATTGGATTTACTTCGGATACCAAATTTCCACCAAATCTGCTTCGACAAACAAATCTTGAACGTCTTCAATTGCCATATCCACAAATCCTTCTCCTCCGATCGATCCAGCAAGTTCTAATATGCCGCCAATTACATTTTCTGTCGATTCGACCACATTTTCTAATCCAACTGCCGTTGGCCATAAATTTTTCCAACACCCGTTTAATGTTGATATTTTCAGTTCTTTCAGAGATAAGGATATTATTTCGATACAGTGCTTAATAGAAAATTGCTTCCAAGCTTCCCTTACATCAAGAGGTTCTGAATCTGTTTTGTCGAAAATCCATTGTAATGATCTTCTGATGTATTAAGTCTTAAAGGTATAAATAATACCTTGATCCAATGGCTGGAGCAATGCTGCAGTAGTGTTAGGTGGTAGAAACTCTACTTGGACGTTTGGGTGATGTAAATCATGTGGGTGACCTGACGCATTATCAATTTATAGTGCCTTGAAATCTAAATTTAAAATATTTTTTAACCTCTGGCATAAAAATATTTAGAAACCAAACTCTAAATAAATCGCCAGTTACCGAAGCTTTTGTATTTGCTTTCCAATATAACGGTAATGTATTTTTATTTACGCCTATAAGTGCAGAAGTAATGTAACACGATCTTTTGATACTTTAAATCCGGGCGCAGTTTTTTTCATTTTTTGATATAAAGGTTCTATTGGGCATTTTTTTCCAGCAGCAAAGCCCAGTTTCGTCGGCATTAAAAACTTGATCTGCTGTGTATCCTTGCTCTTGGATAATTTTTTGTAATTTCTCTGGATATAATTTGGCAGCTTCATGATCAGCAGATGCAGTTTCACCTTGTATTTTTATGCTATGAATTGAATAAGGTTTTTTGAATTTCTCAAATCAACCCTTAATTGCAACAAAATCTGGGTTTACAGAAGATTCTTCACTTTCTTTAAGGTGTTTATGAATTTTCAAAGCTTTTTGGTTAATTATATTGCCGTTCAATGGAATCTTTTTTTTTCTACTATCATCAATCCAAATGCTGAGTGCTGCTTTTTCCATTTTCTCAATTATTGGTGCACGTGGACGAGCTGCATATTTTGCGGATATCGAAGAGCCTGCAGCAACAGCACTTCTAATTTCTTTTTCACTTTTCTTAATAGTTCGGACTGTTGCTTCATTTAAATTTAATGTTTTTGCAATGTGTGATGCTTTTTCCGCTTTTGAAAGGCGATCCAAAATTTGCATTTTCACTTCTAAAGATATGAACTTCCTCTTAAACATTGTTCTTTTATTTTTATCAGAAATCGTTTGGGACTGAAATTTAATTTTTCAAAAGTTAGGCTTAATAAAAAAAAATATTCGCTCTTTAACACTTACCCAAAAAAAAAATGAAGTTAATCTTTATTCCAACAATATAAAATAAATTAATTTTCTTCTAGGTTTAAAAAACTAGAATTTCTTTAAAATTATTTCTATGTTACAAACTTCAATTAAAGAATAAAAAATTATTGCTAACTGCTATCCACGAAGTAAATTCTTGCAACACAAAATACAAATGAACTCAAGTTTAATACGAAAAAAACAAATGTGTACATCCATACATAGTTGAGATATTTCATAAAAAATAATTCCGGGTATTCCCCCAATTAATATTCGCCCTATGGCAG
The DNA here is from genome assembly GCA_963930735.1 of Dioctria linearis. NCBI lineage: Eukaryota > Metazoa > Arthropoda > Insecta > Diptera > Asilidae > Dioctria > Dioctria linearis. The sequence continues at coordinate 14,471,565 of OZ005743.1, read as the reverse complement.
AGTTCGAGCTACCAACACAAAATATCGCTTTCTGAACGTTTTCTTATGCCGTTTGATGTTTTTATGTTGGCTGCAGGAAGAATAAGGTAAAGAGAGCTGT
>OZ005743.1:14233749-14471265 GCA_963930735.1 Dioctria linearis | reverse complement strand
CAACGCGCGACGAGTAAACGATGCAGCTGCTCTAACGCTCACGAACGGAATGCGTTTTCAAGTCAGTTAGGGACGCTCCCCCTTTCTTAACGGTTATAATACATACTAAGGGTACCACTACAACTATTCCAAACATTGGGAGTCCCTAGAAACAATAAATTTTTTTTTCGACTTTTGGTCAGCTTTGCAGGGTTTGGGACCACTGTTCGTCCCCTCAAAATATCCATTTGCAAGTGTACATCCTATCCTTTTCATTCGCACCAATTTTTCATAATAAAAAAAATCTAGCTTAGGCCATTGATACATTTTTTTTATTAAACAGCATTTTTGTGCTTGATGTTATCACTCAGGAGGCGCCGTAATAAATTATTTTATTTATTTAGATTAGCATTCAAGTATTATTTGATCCATTCAAACGTGTAGGTACTACAGGTTGGACACCTTTGACATAATTTTATATTATTCCGAGATTAGACGGAACGGTTTCATAGCTTCTCTCTCTTTCTCTCTCTCTCTCTCTCTCTCTCTCTCTCGCTCTCTCTCTCTCTCTCTCCCTCTCTCTCTCTCTCTCTCCCTCTATCTCCTCTCTCTCTCTCTCTCTCTCTCTCTATATATATATATATATCTATTTGTAAGTCACTAGCTAACTACCGTGCATCGTCTGCATTTATAAAACTGACTAAACAAAAGTGGCCGTAAAATAGATCCCTGAGGCACCCCGAATAAGAGATGCACCTTAAAAGAAATAGGTTTGTAGCTCTTACTGCTGCTACCAGTCTGTGGGTAATTTAGAATTATAGGGATAACATTTGATGCACTAAGTTAACGATTCTATAGAGTTATCTGAGATCCATGTTGTTAAAAAAATTAAGGACCACAATGACACTGGAATATTTCTTATGATATAAAGAATTATTTTAGAACAGTTTGGCAGCTTTTCGGAAAAGAAAATAAGATTGAAATCGAGGATGGTGGAGGGGGACATAAATCAGTAGCGAAATCAAGAGATGCTGTCTTTCAGGCTACAGGAAACAAATATCTACGTATTCACAAAAATTTAGTAATGTAGAAAATATGGCGACCGATTACAATTGTAACGAACAATTTTTTACAATTTTACACAAAAATATTTTGCTAGATAATTTATAAGAGTAAAATTTTCCTTTATGATATAATTCATAGTTACATACCTTTTCAACCAATAAAGTAGTTAGGACACTAAAAATTAATTTATCATATCACTTTCAACTTTCTATCTTACCATCTTTTTCAAGTAAAATGAGTTTTAAACTGGTTTCAACGGAAAACTAAAAATATTCGTCATTTCTCGAATATCCACCTATACGTGAAAATGGTAAGCTATTATTTGTACTTTTAGCAAAACGGAAGCATTTAGTTTTGGTACATGTTTAATGGAAAGTTATTCTTTTGTCAGTATATGAGGAGAACAATTATTCCGAGTTAGTATTTTTGTACAACGGAAGTATATTCTGATTGAGCCAGTATGTGTAAAAATTAGTTAGGAAATTACTAGAAAATGGTAAATTAGTTCGTCTATAGCTTGAGTTCTTAAGTACTTTAGAATATCTTTTGTCATATGGAAACAATATTGGTGTTTGGAATTTTGAATGTTTGCAGTCACGTAACTCTTACTTTACTTACTGTGACAAATAGATCGAATGACGGCCGATTACCACTGTATAGTTCAGTAATCCTTTAAGTCTGTATAGTGATAGTTGGGTAGGATCAGTAATGTGGGAAATTGCAAGAGTTGTATAATGTGGGTGGCAATTAAAATTTGTTACTAAGTTCATTTCATAATTTCTCAGTAGCCAATGAGTTTTAAAACTCTTTGGAATATCAAAACAACTATATAAATCGTGTAAATTATGCTGAACATTTTGTACGCATAAAGTCATTAGTTGAACTGGCTTCAAAGCAAGATCGTCTCCGTGAACGCATTGAGCAATTTGATAAATTTAATGAAAGCAGCGGTAAATTGTTTACTGTAATGCAGTTTAAACCAGAAGGGCTGTTTATCATGTTCTTCCTTCAGCATTTAGCGACTGAGAGAAAATTAGGATGGAGGTAGAAAACCTGCTATTATGAAAAATAATGCAGTTAAAAATATAAAGCAGAAATTTAATAATAAAATTGATGTGAATCAAATACAAGCAGCTCGGGAGTTTAACTGTAGTCATCAGTACGTGGGCAAAATGTGAAAAAATCTTAAAATAAAAGTAAGAGAAAAGCGGAAGTCACCAGAATACACGGAAGAACAAATAAATGTGATCAAACCAAATGCTAAAGGATGCTGAGAAATTGTACAAAAAAAAACAACAACAAATTTCGTTTTAGACGACGAAAGGTATTTCCCACTAAGTTCTCCGCAAATGCCGGGGAATGAAATTTTTGACGCGGATAATTATAAAAACACCGCCCCAAGTGTAAAATATAATTTTAAAAAGAAATCTGAAGCTAAAGTGATATATAAATATAGCAGTTACTGCTAAAGGTATTTTCGAGCGCAACGCGCCATACTTGGCATAAACCAGCAAGTGTATGAGAGGAAATATTTGGAAAAAATTTTAGTTCTTAAAAAATATAACCAGGAATGAATTTATATATTTTGGGCAGACAAAACACCCGCGCATTATGCGAAGAAGACCCAAAATTTTCTGCAACTCAAAAACATAACATTTGTACCAAAACAGAAAATCCCTACAAATGTCGCACAGTGCCGGTAGCCCATCAAGGATTTTTTTTGGTGAACTCGGCGCACATGTGTACAAGAATGCGTGAATTACCAAAGGAACAATGGAACGGTTCCGCGGAATTGAGTCCAAATTAAATGAATAACACATTTCAACCACACACACACACACACACACACACACACACACACACACACACACACACACACACACACACACACACACACACACACACATATATATATATATATATATATATATATATATATATATATATATATATATATATATATATATATATATATATATATATATATATATATATATATACAAACACACACACACACACACACACACACCACACACACATACACTTATGTTAATTATAATCACTGAACATTTCCCCGGATATTGTTCAAGAACCAACTGTTCCCCGATCTTTTCATCCATTATCCGTCATCCATATTTTCCTCGAAGATTATTCTCGTTAATTTCACCGAAGATTATTGCTCGGCGTTTTCATCGATGATTATTCATCGACGTTTTCATTGACATTTACTCCTGCAGAAGGGTATCTTACCCGGCCTAGGATATCGCGTGTTAAATTTATCAAAATTTTCATGTGGAACTCTGTCCTAGATAAAAGCCAAAAGTGCAATACGTCTTCGATGCAGTGTTGAATCAATTTCTTTCTGGAATATGAGTTTGATCTAACTACTCCTACTAAAAACTACTTTCAATTGTAGCATTGTAGAAAGTACACTCAACAAATAAAAAAATTAAATGCGATTTTCGATAGTAATTAATTCCGCATATGCATGGAAAATTGAAATTTCCCTGCCGTACATTACACTAGATAACAGTTAGGTACACTTTTATATCCAGACTAATATATGTATTTACATGTTTTTTTTTTATAGTAGGTAGGTATCGGCATGGTATATAGAGTAAGAAGATATATTCGATCTCAGTATGAGAGAAACACTTTTTCTTTTTTCATTGCGTCATCAGTTGCCAAAATTTTTACAACTTAAGAAATCATAAGCGAATAAATCGAGTTGTGTTTTTAAGAGTGCATATTTAATAGAAGTTAAGCAAAGGAAATCTTTTAAAAATTTTAATTGCTGCAAAAAAGAAAAAAAAACATAAATTTCCTTGGTAATTTTTCCAACTAATGACGTTGTGCTCAGTTAAAACATACCGGGGTATGGATATTAAATCTTTTCTATTTCTGAAACACATTTCTTCTAATAAACTTTCTTTTTATAATCTATATGTTTCCTGTAACTTCAATAAAGCATATGCACATAAATCTATCTAATACAAAAACCTACCTACCTACCTATAGTCACATAATTTCCAACTTTTCCTTAAAGACTCAGAAGTAAAAAAACAAAATTAACTTAGTCTTTGGGTATAGGTACCCTACTAAAACAACAGAAAAAAAAAATCAAATCTTTTGTTAAGAAAAACAACAACAAATTTATGTCTGGCACATATATGTATCTCTACTATGTTTATGTGTGCACCACGTCTATATACATAGCTATAGATACTGACTTTCACCTTATTATAATTCAAGTCCAAACTTTACTAGTTCAGGTTGAATTACCTCAGTGGTGCCGCAGTCCCCAAACAGTTAATCCCCCAACCCGACACCAATTATCCCAGAATATAGCGAAAGCCTCTCTCTATCTCTTATACACATGTTCCAACCATTTACACTCGTTCACAAGGGGTCTATTCACAATATCATGGAGAAGTAGAAAGAAAAACACTCGCCTGAAAGAATACATTTTCTATACAAAAGTTCTCTACAGAATTGAACTTGACATTCTTCTTTGCCGTCAATGATTTCTTCTTTCTTTCTCTTTAAATTTTCTTTGTACGAACAGGCACCACCCTTTTCCTACCCGCCTTTTATAAGACTTCTTAATCCGGCACCCCTTGAAAAAATAAAAATCTTCTTCCAACACAATTTTCTGTAGTTAGACCATACCTATACAATACGAAATTTTCTAAAGTTTTTATCAGGGAATTTTACCGTGTAGTATACGTACCTATATACGTAGTAGGTATGTACGTGCAGGTAGATACATAGTATATTTAGAGAATCCCCAAAATGATATCCTTGGAAGACTATATTGAAGCCTTGATTAAGCGCATATTCCTTGATACCTATAACTGCGGTAATGCAGTAAACATCTTCCGTAGATGTAGTTATGTATTTATGTACGTAAACATCTCTCTTAGCCTGCGGACTTGTCTTTTGTTTCAAACTTTCACCCTGTCTCTAGCAGTACCTATATACTCTTGTGCACGTAATATAGATAACTTCAGGATAAATGGTGTCGTTGTCCTCACACTATGTACAGAGAATGGGAATCTTTTTACATATAGCACCGATAACAGCATTTGTAGATACATTTATGTAGGTAATTCGATTGCAGCATCATTTTTAGTAGGTAGGTCTTCGACTTTTCCATTTAAAGGTGACTAGAGAGATATCTCTACCGGGATAGAAGAATTTAAGGCACACGCAATTTCTTACCGTACCAACCTCTATCGTCTAGCTACTAGTAGCTAGAACAAGGCTAAAGTACATATGTACTTAAATATTGATTCGTCGGCTGAACAATGCAGGTCAGCTGAATTTTCTCTAAATAAAAACAAAACTTAAAACAACATAAAAATTCTCCGGCTAAAAGAAGAAGAAGAAAAAATAAAGCTGGCAAAATACTTTCTGACTGTTTCCGGGGAACTTACATAATATAAAGAAAACCCTGCTAGGGATACGGAACTGTTAAGTGCACTTAAGGATCCATTAAAGGTTATATGTATGAAAGCCAAGAAATGAAAAGACTCAAGAAAGTTTTCTCCTGTGAATTTTTTCTTCTTCTTCTTATTATTATTTTTTTTTCTTCCTGTTTTAAGTAAATGCAAGGAAGTGTGCACACCGTCCATAATGAAGGGAACAAGAAGCCAGTTGCAATAAAATGAAGAAATAGTGCGACGCATAATGAAAATCCCTTTAAGGCGAATTAAGACTGAATTTAATTTTAAAAGCGCTCTGAAAGAAAGGAGGAAATAAAAAAAAATATATAAAAAGCTAGCTGTGACCCATTCCATCTTCTCCGGTAGGTGCTGATGATATTTTTAATTTTTTTTTTCTTTTTTCAAAATAAAAAAAAGCACGACAGAAATAAAAGTAGAAACAACAGCAACATCAAAATTGTTTCATCTGTACCCCCACCCCTTTTATTTTTTATATGTATTTTTTTTTTTGCATATTGTAGGTATCTTCTGTCATGAAAGAAATATTTTCATTAAGTTGTCGTCCCCGTTTATGCGTTGATAACTTCACAAGCTTTTTTTTTCGCAAGAGAAAATTCCAAAAGGAATTCTGTTTAGGTATACGGAGGAATTCCGAATACCTTTCGAAATTTTTTCATGAAGTCCTTCCTTTTGAAATAAATTGTTGCAGTTTCTTTTAGAGGAATTCAGTGTCACTCTTTTCTGTAGATATGTATGTCAGGATGTATATATGGAAAGGTATCACTTACCTGGATAGGTACCTACGTACCTATTCTCTTACCACTGTCATCACCTGTGTTTGTGTTTTTCTTTTATTCATTGATATGTTTGATATTGTAGAGTAGCGAAAAGGTGTACATTTGCATAAAAAAAGAAGAGGGGGAAATGAAATAAAAGAAAAAGGCTTTTCTGGTATCGAAAGGGGTAGTGAATGTGAAAAATCTTATTTTTCTTAATAGAACGGACTTTGGATGAAGTTTTGCGTAGGTATGTAGGTATATAAAATTAGGTAAACAGAAGAATTTTTTTGGCCTTTTTTTTTTACACGAGATGAGCTGAAAATTAAACTTTATTTTTCCCGATTTCTATTTACAATACAATCACAATTTAAAATTAGGCGTTTATTTTAGATATTGAATTTATCTACATATGCATATGAGGTTCAACTTATTTTTATAAGTATAGGTACATTTTAAATTTTGATATAAATTGATTAGTTTAAAAATCGTATAAAAGAGGTCTCTGACGTTGAGGTATTTTATATGTGCCTCCACAAACTTAAGCTATTTTCCACTATTTTTTACTTTAACTACTAAAAGAAGACTGAATTGTAATTAACTAAAAATCTCTTTATTAATTCTTTCTTTACGTGATTACAAAAATGGCAGTAATCTCATGGATAAAAACTTGAAGTGAAAAAAGTGAATTTCGTAACATTACATCATCCTTTTTGACAGCTCTTCTCTTTCTGTCGATGTCAGCGCCTTCCGTCGTTTAGTGAGAAAATTAACAATTTATTCTGTCACATATTTATATGGAAAAGTTAGAAAAGAGATTTGAAATTTTAATTTTAATACGATTCCATAACATAACTGATATTTTTCAACAGTGAATTATTGTTCTTAAAACCTTTGAGTAGACGTCGAGTTAGCATAAAATAAGTAAAAAAAAACTATTATACATTTGGGGCGTCATTTTGTCATATTCTAGTTGTTCGTAATTTTTTTCTTATATCTAAAGCAATTTTTTTTTATTTTTTTTTTAAGGTTAGAAACAGAAATTTATATTGAAAAAAACAAAAACGCCATCTACTATATAAATTTGTCATTACTTTTTGGCTAACAAACAATTACAGGACGTACGTTCAAGTTTCAAAAATAATAATTATTTTGGGAAATTGGGAAAAAATTGTTTCTTACTTGGGTGACAGTCAATTGATTTTGTCAGATCAAAAGATTCTGAAAAAAAAAATCCTGACGTAGTAGCTAAATAAAATAAATATTAAGATTCCAAACAACGTCGCTGTTTTACCTTTTCTATACGATTCCGATGATGCCACATTATTTTCTGTGTGAAGTACCTATCTATCTCACATAGATATCAGCTACGATAAAAGACTGTGATAAAATGTCGCGTTCCACCAAAAACCTAAAAATCTTGGTTTGATAAATACTTAACTTGACACATACATAGGTGTCACCAGTGTGCAATAATTTCTACATTGCTCAAGAATTTCATCTTTGATATGGCAACACTGACTATTTATATTTCTCTGTACATTTTATTAGATGGAAAACATTGAAATTCTTCCTGTACATATATTATTTTTTAATAAATGATTTTTTTTTCTAATTTCTCCTCCATTATTCGTATGGAAAAGTACATATTTTACAAGTACGCATATACAAGCATCTAAGATGTACCTCACTACTTCTAAAATTCCAAGTACAAGTACCAGTACCAGTATCAGGTCCTTAACTTGAAATCTTTTAAGTACAACTCCCTATACTCGTACTTATAAGTCCCACTCCCACATATCAGCTTTTAAATACCTTATAAATCCCTAAGTATGTACGTAATACCGCCATACCGCCAAGTGCAGTTCTTGTTAATTACTGCTTTCTAATAATAAAGATTCAAAAGCTTTCCAAGACTCATATCAGAAATTTAAAGAAAAAAATCTTTAGCCAGCTAAATGACTGGATAAGGTTTCCATTTACAAAATATCATAAAATATGTTTAAAAAAGATAGGAAATGAATCGTATAAGAGTTTTAATTCCTAATTGTGGAAGTTTCAAATACAGTATTTAAGTTTGTCTTTAGCAAAACAATCTTTTCAAATGTCGCATCAGATAATGATTGCCTTCGTGGAACATTTACAGACATTTACAAGACCCGCAAATGAAAATAAACGCACCACAGGTACGGAGATAGTGGGCGGGGTGTTGCACTTGTTAGCCAATCCACTCAACAAGGGATATTGAAGCAGCATGTCACTCATATTATGATTAACTAATTCAATCCATTGAAAAACTTAAAAATAAAAATTACTGCACAACGACTGTAATTTAATTTTTTTGGGAAAAACCTGGAAACCTCTATTATTAGAAGCAGACCTGTAAAATTCCAAGTACCAGTACCTGGACTTGAAATATTTTAAGTAGAAGTCCAGGTACTGGTACTTAAAAAAATTTCAAGTACAAGTCCCGGTACTGGTACTTTACAATTTTTCAAGTACAAGTTCAGGTACTGGTACTGTTACTAATACTTAAGTACCAATGTATTTAAGTACTTTACAGGTCTGATTAGAAGGCATATTTAAGTAATTCACTAGAGATGAAGTAGTATTTATACTATGTGCATACTTTAGTACTTATAGGGTACTTAAGCTTATGTATGGGACTTTGAGTACCTACCAGTACCTGGATTTGTGCTTGAAAAAAAAAATTTTAAATACCAGTATCGGGACTTGTACTTGAAATTTTTGTAGTACCAATATCAGGACTTGTACTTAAAAAAATTTTAAGTTCAGGTCCTGGTATACTGGCACTAGTACTTAAGTACTTTACAGGTCTGCTTTAGATGTCCAAAAATTTTTCGAATTTTAAAAACAGATATTAATCAGAATAGCAATATTTTGAGAGAAGACTTAAGTGTATCGCGCCTTGGCAAAAAGTGACACATGTCAAAATTTGACAATTTTCAGAATAGCGCATCAAAGAAATAACAGAATAATGTTTTTTAATTGCATGAGGACATTATAAGTTATCAAGTTGGATTTGCATCTTATGTTTTGTTGTTCGAAACTGATAAAATCTTTTTTAAGATTAATTTGTTGACCGACCCCTATTTACTTATTTATGTCACTTTCGTCGAAATTTTTTTCTTTATTTTCCTGAAAACGATGCAAGAATTTTTCAAAGGAAAAAAAAGTGACATAATGACATTTCGTGGGAATCGAGTGACGGTTATCTCGAATGAAGTTTATAACTGTTTACGTTGAATTATGAACAAAATAGAAAATTGGGACTTTGAGTTGTGTCACTTTTCTGCCAAGATGCAAAGGTACGGTGTGTTTTTGTAGGTATTAAAAAAAAATTGTCAACTGATAATACCAATAATTGGGGACAGGCCTGGTTGTTTGAGTTCAACAAAACAAAATAGCGTAAAATCACATGGAAAATTGATTTCAAAGAGATATCATTAATTTTTTGAAATATAAAGGGATTTTTGCTGCTAGTAGATTATCTCTAATGGGGTAAAACTGATGAACTAAAAATACTAAGCGCTTCTCCTTCGGACCAATAGCATCAAAATAATTCACAAGTTTACAAATTCCGGTCAACTTTTGGAGCCGAGCAGATGAGAACGATTTTTAAAGTTATTTGATGCCCTGAAATCAGATATTCAATCCGTGTGTCAAGATTGGTTCTAGTTTTCGAGTTCGCGCTAGGTGGCAGTACTGCGCTCTTACAACGGCTATCAGCTGACCACGTTGCATCGAACATCTTTTGGAACTTGTTTTTGTTCTGTGATTGTGCTTCGGAACGTGTGAAAATGCAGAGAAACGTTGCAGAGTCGATTCAAAGTGTTTTTGTTACATTTGTGGATGTTATATATCATGACAAATGCACTCAAAGATGCGTTTTTGCAGTATTGTAGTATTTGGTTTTGTAGAACAAAGCTGTACAGATGTAGATGATTGCTACTTTTGCTCAATGAATGTCGTCGGTATAAATGCAAAAAAAAACTAGCACGGTATGAATATCCTGACGTATCATCAGTGTCGAAGCCAGTTCCACGTACGGACAGTAATCCATTGCAAATTTGTCCACTCGTGAACCCACAGGACGTTTTATTGCCACCTCTTCATATTAAACTTGGCCTTATTAGGAACTTTGTCAAAGCGCTCAATCGCGAAGGATCGGATTTCCAGTACTTAATCAAGTTATTTCCAAAACTGTCATACGCAAAAATCAAAGAAGGAATATTTGTCGGATCTGGATATTCGAAAACTAATAGCTGATGCAAACTTCACACAATGTTTAGCGTCTGATGAAGCAGCAGCATGGGCATCGTTTAAAAGTGTTGTTCACAACTTTCTCGGTAACCACAAATCACCGGATTACAATGAAGTAATCGACAATTTTTTGTAAAATTACCACAAGATTGGAGCTCGAATGTCTCTCAAGATACATTTTCTGCATTCACATATTGATTTTTTCCCACAAAACTTGGGCGACACGAGCGACGAGCAAGGAGAGCGGCTACATCAAGATATAGCGAAAATCGATAGGCGATACCAAGGATTTTGGGACGAAGGCATGATGAGCGACTACTGTTGGACCCTAATGCGTGAAACAGATCTCAAGCAGTATAAAAGACTCATTTCTGATTTATACTTTTCAATTCAATAAATGGCCGTTAATGGTCAAAAATAGTAAAATAATGAATTTATTGGATATTTCGAAAACTAGAACCAATTTTAAAAAACGGGCTGCTGATTTGGATTCAGCTCCCAAATTTACCTTATAAACAGCTTTTGGTTGCTCAGGTCCAAAACCGTGTATACTTGTGAAAAAAAGATCATTTTACATTAGCAAAATGCACCAGCTTACTACACTGGTGTTACACTGCTGTTATCGCTAATATCAGGGATTTGAAATTTCACTTGTTCTTGCACCCACCATATTTACCTGGTTTGGTTCCAAGTGGATTCCAACATATTCCATAAATTCTAAAAATGCTCGTTTATGGAGAAAAAAAAAGTTTTTATCAAATGAAGAAGTTAAGTCCGGACTGTGTGAAGCCAAATTTTCAGTGCCTAAAGGAAACTCATTTCCGTGATATGATAAAATCCATGGAGCATCGCTAGGAAATAAATAATTATTGGTCTTGCACTTGCATGGGACTATGTTGTAAAATAAAACTCTAAAGTTCCTTAGGAACCCACAAAATCATGCAAACAACTGATAAGAATATACTCGTGTGAGATGCAGTTGATTTTCTTTTTTTATTTTTAAATAGGGAAGGGTTGAAAAAATACAATGTAAAAGTAAATCAATTGCGGTGGAGATCTTATGTATTTCTAAATTATTCCCATTTATCGAAATAATTAAATGCTATCAGTTCAATTCAATTCAATTCAATTCAATTCAATAGAATTAGCTGACAATGAATAAATATTTATGTATAATTTGAAATTGTAACTTTAATTATCTTTCGCAAAAATTTAAAAATTCAATGATTATCCATTTAAATGTCAACAAATCTATACACATATAAACAAAGTCCAATGCACCTCCACTTCATACATATATCGAAGATAAATTTTTTTTAGTGTCAATCATTAAACGATTTATTCAAGAGAAATCAGATCCACAAACCAGCGACCCTCCTCGGTCATTTATCAAAAACTTTTGTTCCACCAAACAAATCTGGCATGTGGTAATGTCTGGCCATCGCTTTTATTTGTAGATAGATCGATCTTTAAAGTATACAATTACAGGAGAATCTGTCAAAGTGACGATATACAAATGATATCGGCAGGCAACCACACCCCCGCTTTACCAAAAATGTTTCACCACATTAAATACAGTATAAAACCGGCAAAGGCAAAGTCTTTATTCTTTTTTCCTGTGTAGAGTTTATCTCTCCGAGTTTCGTTAGTACAGTGTTTATGTGGTTTCCAATTTCACAAAACAAATACAAATCAGTTTCAGATGAAATTTCCAACTGTTGATGTATATGTAGAGGAAGTTATGCTGATATAGGATATATGAGAGTGTACTGGGTGTGGGTGGTCATCTCATGTTCATCTTGTGTACAGAGTTTTGCATATTATATATATATGTATAGGATGTGAATAAGAGGACAAGAGTCTAGTCTGGTGGTCCATAGAGGCGTTATTGGTTAGTTCATCCCTCCTAATAATATCTTTTTGGAGATTTTCAATTTCGATTTGTTGAACCACAACGCATATTTACAGCTCTGCTCCACCAATGATACCATTGGAAATTGAAGAGTGTCTTGAGTGAATTAGGTTATTTTTTTTTTTCAATGGAAGTCTGTATGTGATTGACGATTATGGACTAACTGAGCGACTGACTGACCTGTGGTGTTGATTTAGTTGCCAAACATCGAATTTATTGCTTTAATGGGATTTTTTTTGTGGATGATTTCTTGATTGATCGTTTATTTATTTTATTTTTTATTTTTATTTTTCATGTAGGATTTCATTAAAGATGCGATAAAGAAATTTTATGAAATTTAAGTTGGAATAGTATTGTAGGTGTGTAGTATGGTGAATGTATAAGATAGATAACTTTTGAGTTTTTTTTTCTATGGCTCCATATCTTAGAAGAAAAAATCGGAGTCCTTGTAAAATCGCTCTTGCATCCGTTTGTTTGTCAAAGAATGTTTTTTTTTGTTCGAAAACGACATGACGTAGGATGATATCTGTGTGCATTTTCGAGAAAAATGGCAAACGAACACGGTGCATAGAGTACAATTTGAGGCCTTATATCTCGATAATAAAGGGTTAAACTGGAATTTTCAATATAACACTTTCATATTAGTTTTATTCGCGGAATTCAAAAATGAAATCTAAATGTATCCTTATTGAGGACGAAAAGGACATTTTTTAATATATCCTTTTCCAAGTTCTTTTTCAAGGACTTTGGCTATGCCAGAGGATAGCTTGACTAAACATGCCTAACTTTTATTATTTAGACTTTTTCGATATCTCCGCACATTTTCGAGAAAAATGCGTAGGGAACACGTTACGTGTGATACCCTGTATAATTTAAATAAAATACTATAAAAAGTAAAATGGATCACTTTCCGTATTTCTTATAATCTGTGTCAACTTAAGTACTATTAAAGCCAAATAAAAAAAAAACACAACTAAAAATGATAAGAATTCAACGTTATTCACTAGATCTAGACTTTATATTTCTAAAATAGTCACAAACTAAAGAAATGGGAATACCTATTAACAGGAATTTGATTTAAAAACTACAATTTTTAACCATTTTTTTACAAGTTTCCGAGATAATATCTCCATTCCAATAACCTTGCTAATGAATTTTTCCTATCTGCGCACAGTTCTAAAAAATAATTAAAATATATGATGGACGTATAACCTGTTGCTCGCTAGTGTAAGTATATTGAAATTAAATCGAGAATAACACTTCAGGTGTATTTTACTCCTTAAATGTGATGTTCCGCAGGGGTCTATATTGGGCCCTCTATTTTATTTTATTTTTTTACTTTTATTTATTTTTTTTGTACTTAATATTTATTAATGTTATTGCAATCATAAAGAAGTAATCAATCGAGCTAGATGTGAATACATAATATACTAAGTTAGAAATTAAATAAAGTAGAGTTAGATTTCATAAATTCAAACAGTAAGTTTTTGAAGCAGTTGAATGTGAGGTCCCCCAAAGAATTTCTCAAAGAAATTGGTAAAATGTTCCAAATTCTGAGAGCGTGGACGAAGAACTGGAGCTTTGATGTAACAAAATTGGACCGAGGAATAATCAATGTTACAGTCCTGGTAGATTTAGCAAATTGTAAGCAGTCGTATAAATAATTAGGAGATTGAAACTTAATGATCTTAGCCAAGAATAAGGTACACCGAAACTTAGGGTAAAGTGAAAAACTGGATCCGAAAATAGACGAGACGTATCACGAAACATGATCGTACCACCGAAGATTGTAAACATATCGCACTATTGAATTAAAAGCGATATTAAGTAGATATAGAAGGACTCCGAGTCAAGTTGACAGAAGACCTCGCACTCATAGGAGCAATTAAAGATCGAGCTAGTAATAAGCGCGTTGAGAGTGGAGTATATGAGGCAGATGACCACAGTGTGCGGAGACCACCATATACTTTTTGAATTGCAATATCTATCTGGTTATTCCACGTAAGGGTTCTATTAAATATTACCCCCAAGTTTCGAGCGGATTGAGCAAGAGCGATAGTGGAACCGTTGAGTTCAACTACGGGAAAGCTGTTTAGATCAAGCAATGTCTTATAAATAACTAAGCATTTAGATTTCTCTGGATTTAATTTAAGTTTGTTCAAAGTTGAGCACCTATTTATTGATTCCAAATCCTGATTAATACAAAACACCCCATCCTCCAGATGTATAATTGTACATCATCGGCATAGAGATGTAAACGAGAATGTTGAGGGTAGCCACATATATCATTGATGAACATAATGAACAGAATCGGTCCCAATATAGAGCCTTGTGGAACACCCGAATTGACTGCTTTGAATGAGGACAGCTTTTCAGTGGAAAAGACTGCCTGAAAGCACCCACATAAATAGTCAGAAATCAATCGTATGCTAAAATTAAAGTTGTTTATCAGTTTTAAGCAAAGTGTTTCATTATCGACTGAATCGAATGCTTTGGAAAAATCAAGAAAAACAACCACCGAAAACATATCATTATCCAAATTTTCTCTAATATCATTTGTAATTTTCAGCAGTGCGGTAATACAATCATGCTTTGCTCTGAAACCAGACTGGCAGAAAATTAGTGATTTGTGTACACATGATTTTCTCAATGATTTTAGATAAAAAGGGAAAAATAGAAATTGAACGAAATTCAGACGAACTTTCAGGGATATGAATTACTTTAGATAATTTGAAATTGTTAGGGAAACGCGTGACATCATGAAGCAAGTATTGACAATATGAGCTAAAGGAGAAAGAATTGATTTGGTAGATTACGATGTTTGGAAATTTGTCTGAAATATAACTGTGATGAGACAAATTGTTAATTTGCTTATAATTAATTTTAAGGATATGGGAGCAGTGGAATATTTTAAATTCAAATATATCTTGAAGACATTCTCTACTTTGTTAGATATTCTGCTGAATATATAACTAAATTATATAGCTGCGATTACATAATGGTAATAATTTATGTAATATTGCATAGGCACATGCTAGCTTTATATAGAATTCCTTGACCAATTGTTTGGAACTGGTGGTTATTGAATTGGTATACTCGTAAAATCGTTAGTCATTATGTTATGTCTATTTCTTAGTCTCATATCAATGAATTTTTTCAAATCTGCTCTCATCGGGAATCGATCCTACACCGTAAAAAATGTCTATTGATAATTTTGCTACTATAATAGGCAACAAATTTACACAACCTTATGCGCACTGCATAACCTTATGTAAAGCATTTTTGCACTGTATGTAATTTTACATTGTTTATGAATTTTTCAATTTCCGATGTTTAATGCGATATGTAAATTTACATCATGCTGTGGAACTGTTACATAAGTTTAATGTAATTTTACATTATTTATGAATTCTTCAATTCCGTATGTAAAGTACACAATATGTAAAGTTACCAATAGTTATGTAATTTATTTCAATTGCCAATATAATGTTTCGTACAGAAATTAATAAATTACATACATAAACAAGTAAAAAAGCTAGTATTGGTCTAAGATCAATTGTTATGACCATGGCAATGACCATGGCACTAATATGTAAGTATAGATTAACAATCAACACGTAAAAGAAGTAATACTAGTTTCAATGCTAACAGCTACCTAAGAAATCATAATTTTAAAAAGCAATAAATATTTGTAGGTATGCAGTATTTCCATGATTGAGTTTTTTTTTAGCAAAATTCAATTACAAAAATACTGCGTACCTAAAAATATTTTTTGATTTTTAAAACAGTTTTTAAGGTAATTGTTAGGATCGAAAATAGTAACATTTCGTTACATTTCATAGCAACGCATCCTGATAAACGTATGAGCAGAGTACTGAAGGAAAGAATAGAGATAAATGCAAACGTCATTACTTATTTTTTATTGAAATTTCCTTTTTAAATATGGGGAATTCAATGCAAATTACAATATTGTATGGAATTTCACGCAAATTTACAGTACGATACAAAAGTTTTATATGATAAATGTAAAATCACAGTACTGTGTGTAATTTTACACAAATTTACAGTACGATACAAAATGTTTATGTAATTAAATGTAAAATCACATAAAATATCTAAAAAATTACTTACTTTACTTATTTTTGTAATTAAAAGTTGGAAGTTTGAAGATTACATAAAAAGTATTTAATTTCTTAATGATTATGTGTAGCGGTAGTGACTATTTTAACCATTGTAATTTTCCACAAAGTTAGTTCATGATTTTTTATAGTGTAGGCTTTCGTGGTAATATACATTTATTTTGTATTTTTCAGTTGCTCCTTTACTGCAAACATCTTCAAGTTAGTACAAATATTTCCGTCTGTTCTATTTATTGTCATTCATTTTTAGCTAAAACTTATGTAAATTCTTAAAGCTCTTTTATACTTATAGTTTTATGCAATACACCATAACATTTTCTATATAATATATGGATAAATCCAATTCTGTAGAATTTGAAATATTATATGTTTGTATATGTGTTGCTATGAATTTCATGTATATACATTACAATATATTTTACATTAAAATCGAATTTATATCAAATACCATGGATTGAGAATATCCTTCCATATATAGTTGAAAATATTTTCGTATAACCAGAAGTATATCTTGTCACAAATACATAGATATCTTCTTTGGACAAAAATCTCTTTTATCCATTTTAAAAAACGAATCGTGTGTAGTACTTATAGATGGAAAAATAAAAGTGAACTAAAGAAAAGATAAAGAATGTGACGAAAGAATATTTACATAGAGTAGTGAAATTGCAGGATAGGTACCTATGTACCTATAAATACCCCTAGTATAAATTTTCATTTTTCCTTAGTCTCATTTCATCGAATTTGATTGGATTGAAACGAGAAAAATCTTTTATCCTTCTTGGTAAAATAGGATTATGGGTGACATTTTTATGCTGTATATATGCTTTTGAAAATGAATGTATACTTTTGGTATATGTACATATAGTCGGGTGATTTTCTTCAAAGTATATAGTTGTCGTTTATATGTTGGAATGTATGCAGTTAAATCCTCAATATATACGGAAGTAAAATGGTAAATCCATTATATGCAAAGTAGATTTTATAGTAAGTAGGTATATAGAGAGAGAGAGAGAGAGTTTCTTTTTCACATAAATAAAATATACATTTCAGGTGATACGTGCACACGTTCATTCGAAATAAATAAATAAAAAGATTACTCTTTTTGGATTCTTGAACAAAATTAAGTTCATTCGAAAAAAAAGAATACGGTAACCCTCCTAAACACGGCAGATACGTTCCTACTAAGTTCCGTGTTATGCGAAACCGTGTTATATGAGACTAGAAGCCAGTATGTACTAATACTGAGGAGTAATGTTCTAAAAGCTATTAAAAAGATTTTTTTTTTCATATTCCGTATAAGAAACGTTCTGCTTTATCTTTATTAGGAAACAAACCAAAATAGTATAAATATTATTTAATTTTTAATGTAAACTTCATTTAAGAATTTTCTTCGTCATCGCTGCTCAGTATGTACAATTAAATGAGAACGTTTGTTTAGTTGAACAATATTATCTTCACTTTTTTCTATATTTTGTGCACCTCCTGCCCTTTTAAAAAAATCTGTAATCTTGCTTTGTTTGCTTGCCCTTACCTAAGGTCGTTGTAAATTGCATGATATCGTGATAAGCAATTTTGTAGCTCCCGTTTGAATTTTAAGCTTCTTTCAGAAGAAGGGTCTGCACTCAAGAAAAATAATTCTAGGTTTTTTGCTAAGCTTAGGCCTTCCTGTAATTTTTTTTAGTGTAAGATTATTAATTTCAAAATCTACATCGGAATTATTGTGCTCAGAATCGATTGGATTTACTTCGGATACCAAATTTCCACCAAATCTGCTTCGACAAACAAATCTTGAACGTCTTCAATTGCCATATCCACAAATCCTTCTCCTCCGATCGATCCAGCAAGTTCTAATATGCCGCCAATTACATTTTCTGTCGATTCGACCACATTTTCTAATCCAACTGCCGTTGGCCATAAATTTTTCCAACACCCGTTTAATGTTGATATTTTCAGTTCTTTCAGAGATAAGGATATTATTTCGATACAGTGCTTAATAGAAAATTGCTTCCAAGCTTCCGTTACATCAAGAGGTTCTGAATCTGTTTTGTCGAAAATCCATTGTAATGATCTTCTGATGTAATAAGTCATAAAGGTATAAATAATACCTTGATCCAATGGCTGGAGCAATGCAGTAGTGTTAGGTGGTAGAAACTCTACTTGGACGTTTGGGTGATGTAAATCATGTGGGTGACCTGACGCATTATCAACTAATAATAGTGCCTTGAAATCTAAATTTTAAATATTTTTTAACCTCTGGCACAAAAATATTTAGAAACCAATCTCTAAATAAATCGCCAATTACTCAAGCTTTCGAATTTGCTTTCCAATATAACGGTAATGTATTTTTATTTACGCCTTTAAGTGCACGGGGATTCAAAGATCTATAAATGAGCATAGGTTTTGTCATAAAATCTCCTGACGCATTGCTGCACAGAAGTAATGTAACAAGATCTTTTGATACTTTAAATCCGGGCGCAGTTTTTTCATTTTTTGATATAAAGGTTCTATTGGGCATTTTTTTCCAGCAGCAAAGCCCAGTTTCGTCGGCATTAAAAACTTGATCTGCTGTGTATCCTTGCTCTTGGATAATTTTTTGTAATTTCTCTGGATATAATTTGGCAGCTTCATGATCAGCAGATGCAGTTTCACCTTGTATTTTTATGCTATGAATTGAATAACGTTTTTTGAATTTCTCAAACCAACCCTTAATTGCAACAAAATCTGGGTTTACAGAAGATTCCCCCTTCCCCCCCACTTTCTTTAAGGTATTTATGAATTTTCAAAGCTTTTTGGTTAATTATATTACCGTTCAATGGAATCTTTTTTTTTCTACTATCATCAATCCAAATGCTGAGTGCTTTTTCCATTTTCTCAATTATTGGTGCACGTGGACGAGCTGCATATTTTGCGGATATCGAAGAGCCTGCAGCAACAGCACTTCTAATTTCTTTTTCACTTTTCTTAATAGTTCGGACTGTTGCCTCATTTAAATTTAGTGTTTTTGCAATTTGTGATGCGTTTTCCGCTTTTGAAAGGCGATCCGAAATTTGCATTTTCACTTCTAAAGATATGAACTTCCTCTTAAACATTGTTCTTTTATTTTTATCAGAAATCGTTTGGAACTGAAATTTAATTTTTCAAAAGTTAGGCTTAATAAAAAAAAATATTCGCTCTTTAACACTTACCAAAAAAAAAATGAAATTAATCTTTATTCCAACAATATAAAATAAATTAATTTTCTTCTAGGTTTAAAAAACTAGAATTTCTTTCAAATTATTTCTATGTTACAAACTTCAATTAAAGAATAAAAAATTATTGCTAACTGCTATCCACGAAGTAAATTCTTGCAACACAAAATACAAATGAACTCAAGTTTAATACGAAAAACAAATGTGTACATCCATACATAGTTGAGATATTTCATAAAAAATAATTCCGGGTATTCCCCCAATTAATATTCGCCCTATGGCAGAGTTCGAGCTACCAACACAAAATATCGCTTTCTGAACGTTTTCTTATGCCGTTTGATGTTTTTATGTTGGCTGCAGGAAGAATAAGGTAAAGAGAGTGTTTACCATGCTCCGTTTCTCTTGCCCATACGCAGGATTCAAGTAAAAATAACCTTTTGAAAATTAAAGTCGGAATGAGTCTAATTTCTTATAGGAGTGCTTATAAGCGATTAAAATTCCACTTGGACACAAGAAAATATATTTTTTTGATTTAATTTGATTTCCGGATGTAAAATTTCATCTAATTGGTTGAGTTTTACATGTTTTTATGTAGTAAATGTTTTAAAGGGTGCACAAACTCTGATAGACAGAAACACAATATTTTTTGTGTCACATGAAATAGCAAATCGCTCAGTCCATTGTTATATGTCAGTGGTTCATAGTTAAGATATTTCATATAGAAAAATTCGGGTATTCCCCCAATTAATATGCATACACATGTGTGTTGTTCATAGTGGGTAATGTTTTTTTTTTTTATATATTATTAAGCCAAGCTCAGGGGATACTCTATGATGCAAAGCACAGCATGGCAGGAAGGAGATAGGGAAAGGATTACGGGATATGAGGAGAGTGGCGGAGGTGCCGATGTATGTCGCCCTTAAACTTCAGCAGATTGTATGCCGGGGGAAAAACAAAAGATGGTAAGCTGTTCCACATTCGCACTGTTCGGGATAAAAAAGCATCACGGAATTTTACTGTACGGCCGAAAGTAATTTGAAGGGTTAAAGGATGTGTGCGGTTTGCAGTGCGAGTATTGCGTACGGGAATCATTCTACAAGGGATTAGACTAGATATTTCATCAGAACATTGACCATGGATGTAGCGATAAAGGAGCGAAAGGCATCCAACATTGCGGCGGTGCTCGAGTGAGTCGATATGACAAGTTATTGCCAAATCGCCAATGAGCTTGAATGCTCTCTTTTGGACAATACCCAATGAAGTTAAGGCTGTGCGACCAGCCCCGGCCCATATATGTATGTAATTTGCTAAATACATAATTCTAAACAAAAATCCCCTTATCGTTTTGTAGAAGTACTTTATTATAAGAGGATTGGTGCAATTTTCTTTTCGTGTTAGAGTGGAACTTTTTTACAGAATACCGTGTTATAGGACGCTTACCGTACTCTTCAGTTTCCCATTTTATACCTTGTTTTATATCAATTTTTTATTAGACTTTTTTTTACCATAATACAAACGAAAGATTAAATATAAATCATTGAACCAAAAAAAAGAAAATGCCAAGAAATAACAAGGAAACTGGACGAAATAAAGGTTTAATGCGCGCTCACACTAACGACATTTTATCTTATCGAAAAAACATTTTCATTGCGAATGCATATCATCATCACCACTATAGGTACTGAATACCAGCACTGTCGGTGCTCTTCTGGCTTCTAACTACAGCCTATACCTATACCTATAACATCACCGGGGAAATCAGAATGCTGCCGGGTGCCCGGTGGATGATGATGCATAATTCCATGAATTTACCAGATAACCAAAAGGGCCATATCCCGGTTAGGCTACATATAGGGAGCAAGTATATGTATTCATCTTGCATAAAGCAGGAGCATGGCAAACCGGGTCTTCAACTCTCTCCATAATAATAAAGCAATGCAAGAATGCATCAAAATGCTATCAGGTGCGGAGGGTACCTATAGGGTATATCTACTATATACGAAACGAACGATTGCAATTTCAATGCCTGCCAATGTTTGTTGTTGTTGTTGTTGTTATAAGAGTTCATACCTTTCTATAAATATATATGTATGATATTGTGCGGTGGCCACAGGCAGTTAGTTTGTGACCATCTTATAAATCATTTTAAAATTCACGAATGTGTTATAAACAATAGGTGCGCATTGAATGTGTAAATTGCAAAACGTGACATGATGTTATCGCGCCCTTCGGATCACTCGCGCCATTATTATTCCCTTCTTTCCCTCCCTCCTTTACACCTCCCCCTCTGTCAGTTTGTCTTCCATAATCGGAAGATACAGTAAATATATGTATATATGAAAGTAAGTGTACCTATAATACTCTCTGGGGGGACCTCGACATGGACCTTCGACTGAAACTATACCATAGAGATGTGAACTGTGGTGAGTTTTTTGTTTGAATGCCTTCACTTTTGTAAGTGTAATAAATGCGATATACCTATACCTACTGGTCTACAGATATACTATATACCTACTATTACTATAAACATTGTTGATAGCACCATGCGCGTTACCTTTGTTCCATAAAAGAGACACAAGTCTTCTTATATATATATATATATATATACCTACTTAGTTAAGAAGGGAGAGATCTACCTTTAGTCTATCGTACCGAGACGGGGAGGAATATATACCTACCTACAAGAAGAATATAATTATGATGATCTGTTATTTAAACAGAGCGATTCTAGACGATTGTGTGGAGAAGGTAGTTACCTGGAGGTATATACCTAACCTACCTATAATAATATCGTGAGACCTGGGGGGTAGGAAATATTTCTCTTTTTGCCCTTTTCTTTTGGCACCATTAACGTGCGCATCTTTGTATATCTGGGCGCGACGACGGGCAATTGTTGCCGGTGAGATTTTTTCTTTTAATTTTTTTTTTTTTATAAGTAAGTATAATAAATATTCCTTGAGTTGGTCTTGTGTTCTTATAATCTTTACCATCCATCCACATCATATCAACATTTTCTTTCTTTCTTGGAGTTCATTGCTGGTGCTGGTTCTGGTGATGCTGCTGCTGCAGATGATGATGTTGGATGATGCTGGATGATGGTCACAGGTTGCAGCATATTGCGAGTACCTATGTATATACCTTCAAGTGTTATTTCATTTCTGACTCAGGTTATGTTTCTGTCTTTAAGATGAATTCACTTGATTTTAAGTACTTACTTCTCTGGATTTTCTTTTTCTTCCCCCATATTCCCTTGGGCATACTTAAATAGATATCACGTCCTATATAGGTACGTCAGTCATTCTATATTTTATATATTTATATATATATGCATGTAGTGTAGTGTAGTGAATTTATGCAATTGATACTTTCTGGTAACAAGATTATAATGCCGACATCAATGTACACATGACGAGATCATATCGAAAGAAAACCAATTTGACGATATTTTATCACACGTTTAGTATAGACGTGAAGAAATGTTCATTTATTTGCTCATATACTGGTAGAGGTATGTACATATATGCATATATATAGGTATGAAGTCATTAAGAAAGAAGAAGATTTTTCGTATAACGAGTTTTTTTTCTTCTTCTTACCTTGTTACCTTTTATGTTTTCCCTTTTGAGATATTTGAGCTTGAATTTAAGTTGAAAGGCCGCGCATATCTTCATTTAGTATTTCATTTTAACGGTTCACAACAATGTAACATTACATAATATATGTATGTATGTATGTAGTAAGTTCAGTTTTTCTTTAAAAGGATTTTTTTCTGCGCGAATTTGTGATTTATTATAAGAGTGATATATATATGTATGTAGGTAGGTATATGGCGTAGGTACGTGTTTTTGAAGGTTTTGGTAGAAATAATTGCAGTAATGAGGAAATTTTTATTTTTTTGTTTCGTTTATACCTACCGATTATGGATTACAAAGGAAATGAGATGAGAAAGTAAGATTTTAATTAATATATTAACGTTATTTCCATTCCAATCCTTCCTCCACCTTTCACCGCTCCCATTTCTCGCACCATCTCTGTCTATCAATATTTCGGTAACTTGGTAAAGTTGAATTCATTTTCATAATTATGTACCTATAAGGAAAAATTTATATTCGAGTAGGTAGTTATAAAACGAGTGAGTTTTCTAGAGTATCTAATGCATGTGCATATTAAAATAAAAATCGGTGTAATTTTACCCCGTTTGATGATAAGTCGAATAATTTTGAACAATTTGTATACTCCATGATCATGTAGTTTCAAATTGTTTACCCATGTACTTTTAAATTTTATATCCGATTGAGATTTGTTTTGTATGAAAAACTGAAAAATATTATCCATCCGTATAACAAAAAAAAAAAAAACCCAGCGGAAAACTTCGAAAACTGTAGTTTCCCAAATAGTTGTATCTAATCTAAACTCTATTCGGTGTAAAATGCGTCGTGCTTAGAAAAGTTATGAAATAGTGCCATTCGTACAAGTACAAATTGCAAGTGTCAAGATAGTAGGTAATTTAGTTGTAATATTTTTTTACATGTGAAACATCTGCGAAAATTTCTTTGGAGATGAGTTGCGCACATAGGTGTAAAGGCGCATTTCTACTTTGATAGATCATATCCAGAACTATATTTCATTTCGATGCAGTACTAAACAGTTTTGCATATTATCTAAAATCAAAATATTCTTATTTTTCCATAACGCATAGGGTAAATGCACCAATTCGCGTCCACTTCATATATGTATAACATGCTTGTTATAAAATGAAATAGGCGCGAATTGGGTAGTGGACGTAAATTGGTG
Organism: Dioctria linearis; assembly: GCA_963930735.1. Classification (NCBI taxonomy): domain Eukaryota; kingdom Metazoa; phylum Arthropoda; class Insecta; order Diptera; family Asilidae; genus Dioctria; species Dioctria linearis. The sequence continues at coordinate 14,446,680 of OZ005743.1, read as the reverse complement.
CATTTACCCTATGCGCTATTGAAAAATAAAAATATTTTGATTCACCTATTTTCCTTAAAAACGCAGATATTTCCATATCCTCATCTTCGTATATGTGTCTGCTACTCTTAAAGTGATCGTTGAGTTAAAGTTCAGTCGTAATAGTTCAATTCATTACGAGTCGGTATGTAAATAATACGAAAATGTAAGAAAACATATTTTTTTTTAAACGTAGTAGATACTATGAGTGTAAAATGTAAGGGACTGCGTTTTTTATGCCATTCTTATTGCATGAGAAAGTTGTTTAAGTATTTATATTTCAGATAAATATAATATTGGAGAAATAAGAATTTTAAGAACTTTTATTTTTAATGATTCTAAATCAAATTTATAAATACAAGAAGAAAAAACAACCGCCTCGTCCGGGATTTGAAACCGGGACCTTCCGCTTGCCGGGCGACTGCTCTTACCACTGAGCTAGCGGCTCTACACGTTGCTATTCTTAGCAGAATTTCTGTCAACTTAGGACATATCTTGGGCTATAGCTGTCATGAAATCGCACATGTGGTTAGCTCTCTTAATCTACGATTACCCAGCTTACAGGCCTGTAAGAACGTTGCCGCTCGACACAAAAGTCACTGCATGAATGAACCTTTTTCTCTCACTTCACGTTTATATTGAATGTCGTCGCTTCTTAAACTTATACATGAAATTTACTGAATTTACGGTATAAATGTGCACGGCATCTCAAAGTGTGGACATAATTACGTGATTTATATTTAAAGTAAACGTAATTATATTACTTTAAATTATTTCAACTTCAGATTCCCTGATCTCTTTAATATTATAATGCATTTTATTAGTAATTTACTCCAGGGTTATGTAAAATTAAGGAAAAAAGTGTAACTTTTTTTACTATTTAAAAAGTAGTAAAATTCAATTTATTTTTCTCAGTGTAGTTCAGTACACGTGGACGCCAATTAGAGCTGCATTTTTTTACCTTGCACCAAATTGCGGCCTATAATCAGCTCTTCATTAATTACTCTGATTTAATACATTGCATATATGGCAAGAAATACTGCTATAACACGAAATAAAGTATTGTCGGACATTCGACAAGGACAATTTTCTATTAGAACAGCTAGCATCAAATAAAATATTTCAAAAAACATCATTACTGGATAAATTGTCTGAAAGATATCCTAAAGGTGTAGGAGAAAGTTTGGACCATAAAGCACAATATTTTAACGGAAACCGAAGAGTCGCTGGCCAAATGTGAGTTTCCATTAAGTTCTGATAGCCTTTTAAGTACAGTTCAAAAAAACCGGCCAAGTGCGAGTCGGACTCGCACACGAAGGGTTCTGTACTGTCGTACAAGATTTACAGTTTTACACTATGTACTTTTTACTTATAATTTTTTTTTTATTATAGCAGCTATAGTATTACTCCCTCTTTGAAAATTTCATGTGTCTACCTATTACGGTTCAAGAGATACAACAATTCTTAAGTCGAGCGAAAAACGCCGAAAACATCAGGTTTCTTGTATGGGGGCCTCCTTTAATTTTCAATTTAATTTTATTTTTATTATTTGTTGTTATAGCGGCAATAGAAATACGCACTCTGTGAGAATTTCAACTGTCTACCTATTACGGTTCATGAGATACAGCCCGTAGACAGACAGACTTACAGCGGAGGCTTAGCACGGGTACGGAACCTACAAAATGAGCAAGGCGATATGGTACAAATACATTCTTCAAAAATTGACCACCAAGTCGAAAATGGTATAACCTTCTCCTGAAATGCAATCCAAAGCTAGCACATCGAGTTCCTGAAGGCCCAACCGAAGCCAGAGATACGTTTTCTGAAAAAGTTATTCGAAAATGGTTAGATAAGTTCCAAAATTATATAAAGGAGATGAATGAAAGAGACATATTTGAAGAAATAGTTGTATTTATTTTATTACGTACAACCACCTGTAGGGATGTTGTCAATAGCCATGCCAGAAGACTGATTTTTAGATCGTTCTGAGTTATGCTGCATGAGATTATATCGCTGAATGGGGTTAATGGTTACATGGTTAATTACTGAAAAATTTCAAAAATAAATGTGAATTTTTTTGTTGACGGCCACAAGTCTCATTTAACATTGGAGAGTTATGCGAGTTTTTCAGGTAAATGGAATAATTGTATACGCACTTCCTCCTAGCACAACACCCATATGCTACAACCAGCAGATGTTAACGTTTACAACTAATGCTCCATCAAAAGAAACGGGAGTGGTTAAGTGATAATCTTGTTTTAAAGGGACGAAATAGCTTTGGATCCTAGACGAATGGAATTCGACGACGCGATCACTTTGCAAAAGGGAGGATATTGTCAAAATCGTTGTTCAATGACCTAATCATTCAATCTCGTTTAATACATATGACATTCTCTCGAAGTCCGCAAGATTGTCAAATGTGAAATCGAATCAAGGTACTGTCATCGGCAAAACTATGGATGGGATTGAAAGTAAGGGAAAGCAGATCATTAATGAAAATTAAGAGGATAAACGAAGAGATAAAGAGCCCTGGGGCACACCGGTATTTATAGTGAGTTTTAGATGCAACACCATCTAGGCGACCAAATCAAAAACTTTCAATTCATATTAAAAAAAAGTGGGAGGAGAGATTAAGAGCTTCAAGTTTGGCTAAAAAGTATGTTGAACTAAATATATGTAGCTGTAAAGCATTAAATAAATTCTATTAAAAACCATTCTTATAAGGATGTCATTTTCTTAAATTGGCGTGAATTGGTGCGTTTACCCTATGTACCCATTGCAAATTGAGTTAATTTCAATTCAAGCCCTCCTTCATAATTAAATTAATTATAACAATAAAATTGATAACCCGAAACTGTCATATCTACATTAATTAATAATAAAAAAAAATAGTACTTTCTTTGCTTCATTGTATACCCACCTATATATGTATGTAGTATGTAATATGGGGCAAAAAAACCAATTAAACGAAGTACCTACTTCCAATTACTTAAGACAAAATGCTCTTAATAAGTACAATTTGTCACAATAATGATAGAACAACAGCAGTTACACAAATTTTCCCACATAACAATCACACAAATAATTTTCATTCCCCTATCTAGATATGATGGTTGGTTACAAAACAAGAGAGAAAAAAAACCTCCTCATTTTTCAATAACACACACATACATACATATCCATCCAACAATTGAATTCCAAAACAATTTTGTATCAACAAAACAATTGGAGTTCACATCAATTATTCAAAACTACTCTAAACAAAGTTGATTCATTTGAACAATAAAAAAAATGTGTGCCAACTGCCAGCTAACCCTTTTTTTCTTTTTGTGACCCCCAAATATATAATTTTATATACTAAGCCTAATTCATACTTGGGGGAATGGGAAAACTATGTATATAATTATGTAATTCAATTAAGTACTTTATATCCAAAGTAATTATGTTCAACAACTACCCTATACTATAGCTGCCCTTTAGTAACTGGCTTGACTGGCTTAACAAATGTCATAGAAATGATAGTCATTTTTTTTTACTGATAGAACAAAAGATAACAAAAAAATAACAAACAAGCACAAAAAAAAAACAAAAGACGAATATTTCCGTTTCGAACAACATCTCATTATAAGTTCAAGAAAAGTGTGATAGAAGAAGCCGGAAATTCATTATATCTCTCGTCTTATAAGTTTGCCGACATTTATCTTCACCACGATGTTGAACGCGGGCGGCGTGAAATTCTAATAAAAAAGGCGTCAAAAATTGTCGAAATTCAAATTCACAAATAATCTCTGTTCCTTCGCATCTAAATTACCTACATACCTACCTACCTACCTACCATCAGGTCTAATTCAGGAAACAGTGCCAGAAGGTAAGTAGTAATAAATATATCAGGCAGAAAATTTTAGCAGGTAACCCAGGTATATGTGTATACCAAGGTCGTAATATTTTAGGCAAAAAACAAAAAAAAGAAACAAACCAACCAGGTAGATATCAAGTTGCCTAAAAATACCAATCTTGTCTCCCAACTCCTACAACAACATAAGATTTCTCTCAAATTTTGACAGATTCTTGAATTAGAGGTAAGGGAACGAAACGAACAACATCAGCAAAAAAAACATGACTGGGAACTTACGGCTTTTAATAATTTGTACAAGATGAAAATTCAGGAAGATATGTATGTATGTATGTAGGTATGTAGTCCTACCATTTGATACCGAGACAACGGTGGCTGCGGCGTATCTCATGCTGTGATTAAATATAGGTTCAAGTGTGCAAAGTCTTTTAGGGAATAATACCCAGGTAGCAAAAATTGAAGTGTCGGAAATCACACATGTTGTGATAAAAAATTACTCTTCCCTTCCTTTGTGTTTTTCTTCATCGTGTCGTCGTCATCTTCTTTTAAAACATAAGGAACTATACCTAACCAACCATCTGTGAGGTGGAATTTATCTGGATAGGTAAAGGAAAAAAAAATGATAATGACGTCAGATATACATGGATGAAAAGATGAAGATCAAAAGATTTTTTTTTATATACCTTTTTTTCGTTTCACTTATATAATATGAAATTGCTCGCGTCACATGTTTTGTCAGAGTCACTTTTCTTTTATTTAGTTTTACCCTCAGGTAAAAAAAAAAAAGGTAAAATCAAGACAGTTTTTTGTTTTTGTATAGGCAGTATCTGCACAGCATCCTAGTGTACCTATATCTCAAATGTGTTACGTAGGTACCTATAAACCTAGAACATATTTTTACATATAGGTATATCATCATTTCTGTTTAATACTCAATGCAGACGACATCCTTTCCTCCTGGTTGGTTCGTTGGGATGTCTTTTGAGAATTTTTCTTCTATTTTCTTCGGCATTCACATTTATGGTAAAAAGGATGGATGACCTTTTGTGTTGATTTATTTCTTTGTATAGGTACCAACCAAGTCTGACACTTTTCGTGTCTAGCTGGAGTTTTCCGTTGTTTCCTTTTAGAATAATTTTTGTGTTTTATTTATTTTTTTTTTTGCTTTGCTTTCACATAAATAAGTATTATAGTAGAAAAAAAAATCAATTTTCTTTTTTTTTTGCTATCTGAAATTCTGACATGACATTGACTAACTAAAGAGAAAAGAACAAAAATAACCTTTTTTTTTTTTTTTCTTTTTTACAAGGCAACCCCAAAAGAGGAATTCTTTTGAATCAGATGTTTACGGATTTAATATTTTAAAGTGCATTAATTAAATTGAAATTTCATCCAGGATTTTCGTTTTTTATCTTTGATGTAGATTTGTAGATTTAAAGTTTTTAAGTCTATTTTTTTTCTTAGTTTGATTTTTCAGGAGAGCAATTGGAGCTTGGATTTATTGAGTAGCCAGCTGTTCGCTAAATTATTGTAACATTTTTTTGTTTTTTTTTTTTAATTGAGATTTATGCCTTGCGGACAGAGTAATGTGGTTTGGAAAATTGCAAGAGTAGTATACAATTTGCTTCCAAAGCGGAGTACTTTCGGAAAAAAACGGAGTACACGACCAACGAAAATTAATGAATTCGAATTAATTAGAATTGGATCCTGAAATCATATTAATGTGAATAAAACCCATTTTCATTAAAATGATTCATATTTAGATTTTTAAATAAATTTTTATATGTCTAGTAGGTATTATTGCATTATTTATATTTTTTTTATATAGAAACAAGTGGTTTTTATTTTAAGATTTTCCCATGAATTTTTTTTGTCAGCAATAAGAATTTCTTAAGTTTAGTTGACAGCTGTTGATTTAAAAGATTCATTAATTAATAGCTTTGATTCGGGTAATCGTACTTGCATGAAGTAAAAGGCTCTGTCATGAAAAGTTATTCTTGAGAAAAGCATACCTGCATAAAGCAAATTAATACAGGTGTATGGTGTATACTAATAAAATCATTAGTTTAATTAAAATGTTAGTAAGGATTTTAATACAGTCATAATGTAAAATTGTATTGACAACTTCAGTCGCCTTAGTTTTTCTGCATTTCAAATCTTTTACAATATTTGAATCAGTAATGCACAGAAATAATTCTGGTAGAGCAAAATGCATAAAATTAAAAGTTATTTTCATTTTTGCATGTCCGTCCGTCCATCCATCCTCACGATACCTCAAGAACGCATCTACTGAGAGAGCTGAAATTTTGCCTATGGCCTTTAAAAGAAACAACGCAAAATTAAGTTCGAAAATGGGACAAATCGGGTAACTCCTTCGTCCTTCGTAGGGTTGCCATGCAAAAATTTCGTTTTTCACTATGTACCTATAAATTTGGACATTGCTTGAGAACGGGTCGACGTAGAGAGCTGAAATTTTGTACATATTGTTTTCATAAAAATAGTAAATATGATTTCAAAAATGGACTAAATCGGACAATCCCTTCTTGGTGTTGCCATATAAAAATTTAGTATTTTTACGTATACTGTGAAAACGATCCTATATGGTTTTCACGTTACTGAAAACTTCTTCAGAATATGAAATCCTATAAAATTGGATATAATAATTTTTTCTGTCCGATGAACCGTTCTAGAAATTTTTGCGAACTTCAGAAATCAAACTTGCACGAAATTACATGCGGGAATTCATCTAGGGTATCATAAGAATTGGTCTTAGACCAAGTCGAGTTTTTTTTTACTTGTTTGCAATAACTTTAAAATATATTACAAAACCCTCTGTTATTTATAAGTCTGCGTGCATACAGAGCAAACATGCTTAGTTTGTTTATTGTACGTATACCTTTTGTTGGCGACAAAACACCTTCCATAGAATTTCCAAGAATGGTTTCTTGACATATCCGCCCGTCGTGCTCTAAATCTATACTTATACTTACCTACTAGAAATTGTGTTTTCTTTATATTTTATATTTGTTGAATTTCTAGAAATTATTCTAGATTGCCTTTGATCTTCGGATACATTTGCCATATTGTACCACAAGCACTATATTTGGAATCTTTAATACTGTCCTATGGACATACATTTTGGATGCCTTGACGCTTATTTCTCCATTAGCGAAAATGATTTTGATCAGATTTTTACTTTGAACTTCACAGTTCTGTATGAAGCTCTGTTTCCCCGGAAAATACGGAACAGTTAGTAAACTATATATCTAAAAGAACGTTCAGGTCATTATATATAATGGTCGATACTCATTAGGGTCATTTCACAGGAAATCGATAAAAAATTCAACTTTCCCAATACGACCATCACCAAGGTCGTTTTTCTTTTGCTGAAAGTTAAGTAGTTATGAGAAGAATACAACTGCGCCGGATGCTGGTTGAATTAAAGGACTCTGAAATTCTTAAAATTCGTCGATTTTTCATCTGCTGAGTTATATTAAAAAAATTCATAACTTTCGTTTTGATATCCCAGAGACATGACCTTTTGGTTATTTTACAGATGAGGGAAAATTATAAAAATAGATGGCTTTTAGAAGAAGAAAAAATTAAGGATGTTAAATATATCCTTTACCCTTGCTTTATTTTTAAATTAATGCTCATAATGTTGTTATTAAATGGTAAAATTTTAAATTTGGATCTCAATGGGTTTGGAGACGAGATTTGTTGTTTGTTTGTGGTGTCGTTTTTTTTGGGAAAAATGTAATACAAATCTATTTTGTTATCCTTGATCCCATTAGAACTTTTCACCAAGGTCATAATTTGTTGTCTTCTCAAATGTGACCCTTTAAAAGTTCATTAAACAATGATCTCGCCCCGAAAATCAGCTTTACTGACGAAATATTTCCTTATTTTTTCCACAAAACAAGACAATCTTAATCGTCGTCCCTAAAATTTACCACGGAGTTGGTGTAAGCTTAAGTTCCTCAGATTTTTTTTTTTTGAAAATTGGGAACTATTTTCCTTTGTGTCACAATTCACAAATTTTTTATTGTTTTATTACAAAATATCAACGTTTTTTACAACACTTGAATTAAAGTAAAGTAAATAATATAGTTAAATTAAATCACTAAATACCTTCGCCGAATTATAAACAAAAACCAAACCTTCCATAAAAAATTTACTATTAATTGGACTTTTGTGAGAAGGAAAATGAAGAAAATTGGAAAGACAAACGAAAAGGCAAAGAGCGATAAAAAAAACGTTTTCTGGACTAGAATAGAATTTTCTGGAGTTCTTCAAGTAGAGAGCGTGCATTATTCACTACATGAACATCAATCACAGCGTTTAACGAACGAATCATAATGACATGACTAGATAGGTGTAATTGGCTAAACAAAATCAGAGAAGTACCAAACCAACTTTTCAACCGGACTTAATAGATTTTGTGTACTACGAATGTGTAGTTTAAATGAAGGTGAATAAAACTTTTAGATTATTTGCTAACAACATATATGGAGTTTTAAGTATGAAGAAATGAACAGCGGAGTACTTTTATAAAAGGACTAGTACCGGAGCACGCTATTAGTTTTCCGAGTACAAATACTCCGAACGGACTACAAACGACAGCACTGCTTGCGGATGATAAAGAAAATTTCATAATTTTTTTTTTATTATCTATTATTATTTTTCGAACTATTGTGAAAGCATTGATCCCACTATTTCATAGATAGATATGTCTCAGAAACAAGATTTTCGTAGGATTCCACTAGCACTTGAGAGTTGTTACAATAAATCTGTGCATTTTATTCTTTCTAAAAAGAAATAGAAGATTTCACAAGGACTGTCTGGACTGTAGGGTGAATGAATCATTAATTTTAGTCTTTGTTTTTTTTTTGTTATTTATACTCAAAGCTGTCGAATCCATTTACATTTTCATTCTTTAAATTTCTTCATCGATCCTATCCTCGCCCGGGTGTCTCCACAATTCTTTGTTTGATACTATCAAGAAAATTTTCAGAATTCAATGTAGAAAAAAACAAACAAAAAAACGGTGGAGTATAGATTAGAACTGAACAGCCATAGTTTTGTCTTGATTGAAATCTGAGATTCCTCTCTTGAGGGTGTCATATCTGAGATATCTGAGAAAAGGTGTCACTCGATTGGCTTCTTCTGTGTTTATCGCCAAAATAGGTACCTACCTGCCTAATTACACTATCGAAGTGAAATATAGTATAGAAATTCTTAGCAACTTTCACATTATTTTTCTCGATGACATGACGGTCCTGCTGTGCTTTCTGTTCATTTTAATATGAACTTCCTTAATTTTTTCTAGATTATGTCTGTCTTAGACCAGCTGGACTACTATCTGCTGACAGATATTTGATCTAATTTAATCTGTCTATTTCAGGTGATTTATCATTGGCCGGCGAATATTAATTGGTTCTCTCTGAAATATAGGAAGCTTGTTCATTAGCAAAGTTTGCATGTTTTTGTTCTTGTTTTCTCTCAGATCCTCGAAAATGGTTATACCTATGTTAAGAAATTTGAAAAGGTGTTCTTGTGATCACTGCAGCTATTATTTTTTTTTTCTTAGGGTTTTCTTCCGGACGCTCTAATAATATTTTGTTAAAATTTTTGAAACAGTGTTCCTGCGACTTTTGTAGCTATTCTTCATCCTTTCCCCATTTTTGTTTTTCTGGAGTATATTTTTTTAACTATTACTATTGCCGCTATCACTTTCTTCATTTTCTTTTGCTGAACACTTACACTACGTTTAATTTCCATGTGTTGCTGAGAGTATTCGTTTTGCAGCCCCCGCTGCCTATACGAATCGCTGGTTGAAAATAAGCAAAATTTTCTTTCGTTGTTGTCTTATGGGAACATCTTTTTAGTGCACTCTATCTACCTATCTCGATAATTTCTTCATCGTCTGGAATATCAACCTGGTGAGATTTTCTGTGCATGCCGATTTTTTGTTATGTACTATCTCGAACGTTTTTCAAATTGTGTTCCTATTTGTGATGTTTATCAGGTTAAAGCTACTAACAAATGGGTGATCAGTATAACTTAGGACACTATACTTTACTATACTCTATTAAGAAAACTAAATTTTGTATAGAATCGAATTCTTTAGGTCCTGAGAAGAAGTTTGAGTACCCACACTCCTATACTCGGATGCTTAAATAGTAATCCCCATACTCACTTTTTTAGTATTTCCCTCTTTTTTATGCGCACAGTGGTACTATATTTTTCGTTCCTTAGATCGGCTGTAACTCGTGAGAGTTATGTTCGATCGGAAAATTAGTTTCACTGTTCACTTCAGTTCATTACCAGCTACAATTGGTAGAAAAAGAAAATTTCACCGGGTGGTGATAAGAACCCCGGAGGGGGGGGGTGTTGGTTCCAATACGGCATGTTGGATATCAAATTAAAGGTCTCGCCGAGTATTGTCGGGTGGTATACTTTTATTCCCGATTCAAAAACTTTCTCGGAACCTTTTTGCCACCGGAAAACTAATTTTCATGCACTTGGGTCAGTTACACCCCAGTTACTACATTTCACATATATTTTTGTAGTTCTCTCTTCCATGGCCATTAGTGCCCTGTTGTGAACATTTTCACATTTTTCATAGCACGGCATTTTCCGCGACGCATCAATTGCGGGCAATCACCAGAAGGAGAAAAGTCCACTTTTTCACCCAAGAAAGTTGCTCAAGCTACATCCGACCGCTAAAGCTTTCACGCGCTTAATTGAAATAAACATTGTTACTAAAATATGTTCAGAGTATCATAATGCATCTTTTAATATCTACATCTCTCATGTCTGTTGATGTCGGGCCTAAAGTTGTATGAAAAGTGGGTTTGTCTTCATGTACCTATACAATGATTTCCCGAAATCTCCAAGAGCAATATGCAGAGAGGATCACAACTCTGATCAGCGTTGGCTCAAAAGTAATTCTTAACGTGTCAATATAGTCGATTCAGCCTTAAATCCTGCGTGCCCTCCTCCTGAACTGTGTCTCTAAGTCTAGTATCATTTTTTGAAATGACGGCAACAAGGCATACCACTCTCCAGTTAAACGCTAGAGTTAGATAATAGGCCTATACTGATATATTTTAAGCAACATTTCTGTATATATTGAAAAAGAATAGGATTAGGACTGAGCCTTGTGGTAATCCGTTAATCCAATTGCTTGGGTTTAATGTACCATTTTATAAAGACTTAAAAAGAGCATGTTTGATGGTTTCGTTGGTTGGCTGTTTTTTCCCATCAGACAGTGAATTAGGTACATACGTACGTAGATTATGTCATTGCAATTCAACAAAATGGGTGCGTCCTATATGTAGCAATAAAATCCATACATACGAGTGCTGTTTTATTCTCATTTCAATCCGTCGCGTCCGTTCAATATATGTGTTTAGGGCTAAGAAATCCAGCTTGTTTTACCGGGATAGATCTATTGATAACGTATACAATTTTTTTTCCTAGATAAGATAAGTGCTAGTCTATAGATAGTAATGTGAGCTCGATGAACTTATCTCGAATTCTTCTTCTGAGACGAGAGTTATTCAGATATTAATTAATATGTATTTTTTTTTTATTCCATAGAGCTTGTAGGCAAAAATTGTCCCAAATCTAATTAAATCAACCATTAACAGCCCAAAAGATTTCTTCATGTTCCGCATAGATCCATTTCATTCAATGCTCTTAAGAGATATACATCCACCCACACATACCTAAACTAAATTCCCAACAAAATTAATCTGGTCACTTCTAGTCAAGGAAATCTTATCTCTCTCTCGAAATGTATGTATGTAGCTTCCATAAAGGAAACGGAAGAAGTAAAGTCCAGGGATAAACATTATCCGCTTTCCGAAATGAATCGGCAATAAAATTTTGTAGGGTTTATACTATATAGAAGGATGGATATCATCTTATTCTCCGTGTCGTAACCTTCTGCCACTTGATTTCAGTATATCTATAAGAACATGAAATGATCCAAGGGAAAGAACAGATGACGGAGCACAAAATCAATCTTTTTATGATACGGTAGGGATTTAAAAAAAAAAAAAAATAAGAAAGCAAAAAAGACAACTACAAAAATTGCCCTCTGAGAAACCTACTTTCGTCGCAAGTACCTACATGAAAACGAAAAAAAAAAAAGTGTTTCTTCTTTTGTTATATGCGCGCTTGGTTCATAAAATTCCTACCAAAAAGCTAACGAGTTTCAAAGACCTTTGAGACTATTCTATTCACCTCTTGTGGTACACTGAAGTAATTTCTTTATCCTACCAACATAACACGTTCGACAGCTTACGAGTAACGGCGTCGTAACTTTATGTTCTAGCCATTAACCCAAGCCATGAACTGTCTCCTATGTCTTAAGTAGGATTAATGGACTCAGAACCCAAAAACAACTAAACAACCCGACACTGGATAGTTGTTGGTGGATGGTTGGTTGGTTCGTTGGTTCATTTATTCGTTCGTTCATTTTCTGCGTCCCTATGCCTAATAAACTTTATATGTACTACCCATATACGTTCCTTCATTTTTAAGGGACCTTTTAAGCTCGCCTAAATGTTGCGATGACGACGACCACAACAACACAACAACAACAACAATGACAACTCTTGTAGTACTGTAGTTTCAGTGGTCTGCGGAAATTCAAAGATGTTTACTCGCTTCTACATATATGTCCCCGAAACAGGTGAACTAAGTCGGGGTCATATAGGCTATAAAATTTGTTGTAAACACATGGGAGGTGCATAACTAAAGGCAGTTTACAGAAGCACCATACCCATAGGCAATATGTACAGTAGCGGATCGTTATGCTGCCGTAAACTTAGTCGACGATCTTATTTGGTTTCGGTGAATGAATCATTTTGCGAGCACCAAGTCGACTACTATATTTGAGTTGGGACTTGGGGTAACCATTCCATATACATTCGAAATAGTAGTTAGTTGTTGGACGCGGGTGTGGTGAATAACTGAAAATTTACATATATAGGGGCGGAAATCGATTAGCTGCTACCGCACATTTGGTAATAGGACTGACTGGTGGACTTGGTGTAGCAGCACATATGCATTGCACACGAAATTTTAGATTGTGTGAGGCTGCCCTTAGCTTTTTCACTTGTTAAATCTACATAAAAATGCATAAATTTGAGGGTAAGTTGTTTTGTATGGTGGAAGGCGGCTATGCATAAATGTATGTATGTATGTAGTACAGATGCTTTCATCCACCTTTTCTCAGCCCACAAAGAGTGTCTATATCGCGCGCTGTCTGGTTATCACGCGAGCTTTATATTTGGGGCAGAAAAATTTATTACCCCCATGAGTCTTGAAGTTTTTTTTTTTTTATTTATTTTTTTATTTTTGTTTTTTTAAGTAGTTCAAGGGAGAGATTTTCTGGTGTACGATTTTTGTACTTTTGGTGTAGATGTGTATAAGGATGGTGGCGGCTATATGTAAGGTATAGGCCGGCGGATGGGTAGATGTATAACGATCGAAAGCTTTTTGTATGACATGAAATTGTGGAATCTGAACTTTATGGTAATCGTAAATTGGACCTTGTTAATTTTAATGTGGCACTTAGCGTTATTGTTATTTGATGGGAGTACATTTTTTGTTGTTTTTTTTTTCTAAACGATATTTTGTATTCGGTACGCAGAGCTCAGAGTTTTGTATTCTGTGAAGAATTATTAAAAGAGATATAAAAATTTGTCATCTGTGATTTATCTTTATTCGGTTGTATGTGAGCTACTTAAAGATATATTAGAGTCACCTATATGGGTATCATGATTTTCTTTTCATACTATCATTAAGAGAGCTAAGATTAGTGATGATTGTGAATAGAAGTGAATATTTAATATTGAAAAATATTAAATGTTTATTCTAGGCAGGAACATCATCTCAATCCCAGGTTTGTCAGATTCATTTTGACCTGCCTTTCAAAGTATTATCATACAAATGGCACGCTTAGATGTAGTAGTTCTAGTTAGAATGAAGTAGAATGTAGAATATAGTAAAATGTAGGAGTTCTAGTTAGAAATTAGCCTTTGTTTGGAGACTTGTAATTTGCTTCTTCGGCCATTATACCCAAAGAACATAGTTCAGCTGGGTTCTTACCATCGACATGTACGGATCTGTGCCTCCGCATCGAACAACCCTGGAAGGACAAAGTTTTAACTCCTGGCAAAGAATATTAACCGTGTCATGATTTTCACACTACTTCGTAAAAATATGAGTGGCATTAAAATGTAAGCAGCACCAATGGTGATGATAATCAAATGGCACATACCTCTATGAGAGGACTTACGACTTCATAAAGATTTCAACAGCAAGGTAACGTTAAAACAGACCACCTTATCTCCGCCTTTCTATGTTTGGGTATTTGACCGAAACACCTTATACATATTCTACCGGTATGATACTGACGGTAGTTGGATAATGGACATGTTATAGGATCTCTTAATAACTAGGAACGCTATCAGAATGAGCAATATACCATCCTGTCCACGTTGCATAACCATAATTAATGCACGTAGGGATTACGTCCCATACAGAATTCTATGTAAACGATAACCTGGGTAATCTTAAACTATCTCCGATAAACTCTACTAAGTGAACATATGGATAGAACTGTAAGAGTTACGTGAGAGATCTTCAGTCCTTGACTGGTTATAAAGATTTGATTTGCTATATTTATTTAAGAGGATTATTTCTGTTGGTGTAATACCTATACCCCAAAAGTTGTTCACCTTAGTGGCACTGTTGTCTGAATTTATTTAGACCATAGGGTAAGGATTGACAATAGATCCAAATTCAGCCAAGTTATCGAGACGATTAGTCTTTGCATATGTAAAAGTTCTAACACTATCCTCTCAGAAGTAATAGAATAATTCTGAACTTATTCTTTTTGGAAAAAAAAGGAGAGTTTAATTTCCTCAAATGAAGATACGCCCACATCGAATGTATATTTGGAACCGCACTTTCAATATCAGTGGGGTGGTCCTCTTTTTTTTTATATGCACGATCTTTAAGCTCTCTATCTTGCTGGAACAATTTTCACAAAAACATTACATGCCTTTCAGCTAAGTCCAGAATATCGAATTCATAGAGAAAAGCTTGCTTCAATTTCGAGAATTGTCACAGATTTAAACTGTTTATGAGTATTTCTACACCGATGGCTTGTTTTACGATGTTTAAAATTTTTCTCTATTTGGTTTTTACATACCTGGGATACTACCCACACTATTCGCGATTAGATTCGTTAAGAACCAAAAGTTCACAATAGCCGAAATTATGTTAATCGACTTACAGATTGCCTTTTGAAAAGTAGCGGTTAGTGTAAATTTTCCCCATACTTATCGGAATGTTCGAATACGACACAATAATAATAGCTAAAAAATGAAGATTTGGTTGGGTCTATGCAAGTGTCATACCGCAATGGTACCTCTCCCGTTGACAGTTTCTTCCCTCACAAATAATTCTTCCATTCTTATAGAAAAAATTGAAGAAAATAAAAAATGGAAAAATTGCAAAAAAATGTCTTAAAAATTAGAAAAAATTGTCGGGAAAATTGCAAAAAAAAAAAATGGCGGTAAATTTGCAAAAAAAAATTTCGGGAAAATTTCAAAAAAATTTTAAGGTTGCAAAAAGCTCGAAAACAAATCATTAAGTTTATAAAAAAATCGTCAAGATTGTAAAAAACATTTTAACATTGAAAAATAAATCGTAAATATTTCAAAAATATCGTTAATGTTGTAAAAAAGTCGTTAAGACTTCAAAGACGGTCCCAAAAAAATCGTAAAGATTGCAATAAAATCGAAAAGACTGCAAAAAGTTCGAAAAACAAATCGTTAAGATTGTAAAAAAATCGTTAAGATTGCAAAAACGTTCCCAAAAAAAATAGTAAGGATTGCAAAAGTTCGAAAAATAAATCGTTAAGGTTGTAAAAAATCGTGAATATTGTAAAAAAATCGTTGAGATTGTATAAACTTGGAAACATAAATCGTAAAGATTGCAAAGAAATCGTTAAGACTGCATTAAGTTCTATAAATAAGTCGTTGAGATTGGAAAGATCGTTAAGATTGCTAATTGCTGATTTTCCAACATTTCAGAATTTTTTCCAATTGTTCCGAATTTTTTTTGCAATTGTTCCGATTTTTTCTCAATTGCTCCGATTTTTTTTCCAATTGTTCCTCTTGTTAAAAAACCATCGGTGGACTATATATAGGAGGGATAGATGCAGTAGAAAAAATTTAACCTTTTCCCGACAATTGGCTTTTTCTCTGTAGTTATTACTTTTAGACATTCGTCATCAGGATTAATTCAATACAGCTTCCTCTTCTTCGTCCTCCCTAACACAGACTACCGGATCCAATTAATATACATATTTGATGGTAGAGCGGTAAATTCTATCCTGAACAGTTTTAGCCAACTTTCTAGCTTTTAATGCTTTTTTCCTCTCTTCCAGCGAATCTAGTAATAGGTACAACAATGCCTAATTTCATGTATGACTTCCATAGATGCCACGTCGTCCTGGATGCCCTTTCGACGCCGAGTTATCTAGGAGTGAATTAAAAATAAACAAAAGATATCCTTACAGAAATATGGTTAGGATAGTCAGTCCGATATCCTAGGATATCCTAGGAACCGTGCTATACTGCTTTTCATTGCACACTAAAGTTTATTTCTATATAGAGTTGAACTTATCATACAAGTTCCACCCGGCACAACAACCGATTTCGGGTTACTTATACCAATTTTCTAAGCCATCTAAAATGAAAGTAGGCAATCAATAGAAATTGTTACTTAAATTAAAGCCCCGAAGATATAGCCATAACCATAAAAATCCTCCTAAAATATATCTTCTTCATTTCGATTTAATATTTTCAATTAAGTCAACACTAGTCTGACAAAAACCCAATAAAATCCCACACAGTTTTTATGTTAATCAAAAACAACACCAGATTCTCAGGCATTAATAATTCAAAATCGCGTTTTGAGGAAATGATGGTAACGAAGTACCACCACGAGTTATCCATAGACAGATACTCGTCCCTCCTGTTTTCTTATAGAGCTTATTATACATTTCTTCACCTTCTACCTTATACCTTTTAACATTCCGCGCTATGTTTATCCATGATGCTTGAATTAAACAAATCGATAGATGGAAAGTAGCCCATCCCTGGAATTACAGATTCTATTCGTATACAAATATATACGTATAAAACAGGGCACAGTGGCTATTACACATGATGGTTCATCCATCTTTGACGAGGAGAGTAGTACCTCATCAAGAACACCTACGCCCTTTAAGAAAAGATATCGCAGACAAGATAAAAACACTTACCGAGGCGCCTACAATCATAACATCATTGAAAGGCGACCAAGAGAGCTTCACCTCATCACCTTGTTGGGTTGGCAACGCATAAATAAACATAACGAGAGCAGAGACGAACATTAACCGGGGGTACCAAACCAACCGATCGGTTGTATAGTACTATCCCAATGCATCTTTGACGGTGCGGTGAATTTATTATTTTTTTTTTTTTTTATCATTTGTAATACACTTTTCCCTCGTCTTTGTTACGCTTTAATGTTTTTTTTGTTTTTATTTTACGAATTCATTGTAATTTTTTTTTTTTACATTTAAATTTTGCTATCAGCGATATACGACATCAGGAAATATAAACAGTCGAAGTTCTTCAGCAATTCTTTGAAGGTTGGTAGTATTATAGTACACTGGTGGGATTCTGTATCTGTGTGTTGATTCATAAAAAAAAACACACTTTCTTGCCACAGGAAGTCAAAAACAAGTGACACAGTCTGCATACAAAAATTATGTAAATGTCACCCTCTACGATGTTATTTTTCAGAGGATGGAGAGGGCGTGGGGATCGTCGTTGGAGCAAGCTGGACGTAAAGGTCTGGTTTGCTTATGCTGCAGTAATGGTTGCCTATAAATAAAACTCTAGGAACTAACGCGTCTATGCAAAATGAATGATGAGCACAGAATTTTGCAAAATAGTATTGTCAAAATGCAGGGGACAATAATTATTATTATTCATTCTAGGCAGCTTTCAAAAGATTGGACAAAAGCATAGGCAGTTTTATTCCTCTATCTTCCATTATGGCAAATATGTAGGTAAAATTGCATTGAGTTCCGGTAAAAATTTTTCAATTCAATAGAAGATGATAATTATAACATCAACACGGGCACGGTTATAAATAAGTATGAAGTCTTAAGAATTTCAATTAGTTTATAACGCAAACCTTTGATATCGTATACATACGGTGAATTCTAAACTATAAGACGTCGGACTCGATTTCGAACTGAACTGATAGCACCGGACTTTATGTGTTGATAACAAAGTAGAAGAGAATTGCGGTTTTTCTCATTACGTTCAGATGTGATTTAAGCACATACGGTTTGATTTAAGGCAGAATTGATGCCAACTCATTGTCGGTCATAACTTTTTATGAAGGACATGTCCAAAAATGTCTATTGTCTTGTCAGTGTAGTCTAGTTTTTTTCTAAAGCTGAGGGCAGATACAGTAGACATGTTTTTCATTAAAATTATACAGTCGGCTCAATTACGTATATCGCTTAAATAGAGGTTGCTGGTACCAAATACCATTTTACCCTGGTTAGCTATGGCCATAATATATCCCGAAATTAAAATAAATACGGATTTCGTAACGAAATTACCTTCTATTTGAGGTGCATTACTAAAATAGATATTTTCGAAAGTTGAAGTTCGAATTCGAACATGGAATAAAATAAAGTTACATAGGATTTTAAAGATTTTTTTTTTCATATTACATTCATTTTGGAGAAGTGTAAGGATCCTTATAAAACCATTTGGAAGCTTTTCATAAGAAATTTTCCGTCGCTTATGATTCATAGTTACTTTTTGAATAGGTATTATAAGTAGGCCAAAATTTACCAGATCACCGTCAAGTTAGGTGTGTTTTGCGCCGAATTTTTATTTGCTTTGTCGTAATTTCCCTCGATGTTTTCTCTATTTGTCCTCATTTGTTCTTTGGGGCTCATCGTTAGCCCTCAGTTCGGTGGTTTGATGTCGTCTTTTTTCCTCCTGTTCGAGCTTTCCGGTTTATTGTCTTCTTTTTAATTACAGTTGATGCGCCTTATCAGTCGTACCTCATGTCGTTCTCCTTTTGGAGTTAGTTGTTAGTAGGAGGGCGGGGGAAGGAGATATGAGAGGATAGGATGTGGATTTTTGGGAGTGTTTAGGAATCAATGGTTCCTATGGTATTGGTTTTTTCAAGGACACTCTCTGAGTAAACGTGACTGAAATGTGATTACACGCGATAGTAATCACCTTTATGGTCGTAGAAATTTATTCTAGCTGGTAGATGTTTCTAGCCTCGGGCTTTGTTAAGAGCAGAGGTGAGGGGTAGTTAAAGTTTGCCGGTATGAGAAGGTCCGGCAGGTTGTTTATCAGTGGGTTTGGGTGGTTTGGTACTTTTTGAACATGCTTGTTTGCCAGTTCAAATAGGTACTCCTTGATTGGAGTGATGTTGGCTGCCTCATAGACTACTCTGTTGGGAAAGAATTATTTTCCATTGGCTCGTCTATGGAATCCCGTGCAAGCTCTAAGAGTCTTTCTTTCAAGCTTGCTGAGTCTTTCCATATATGTAGGTGGGAGAAATAGTATTCCATATAGGGAAGCAGTAAGTAATAACAGGTCTTATGAGTTGTCTATACAACAGAAGACTGGTTTGGGTAGAGAGGCCGCCCTTGAAGTTTATTATTGGACTAAGTAAGCTAGAGCTAAGCGGAATTGGCTTTACTAATGGTCGCTTTTGCATGGTCATTGAATCTTAAAAGTTCATGAAATTTGATGTCCAGGTATTTCGCACTTTGTGTTGGTTTTATTTTTCCCCTGTTGTAGATGGCTTCAATGGTCTTAGATTTTGCAGGTTGGCGGTTTCGCCCAATGCTAGGTTTCCGAATGCAAATCAGTTCAGATTTTTGGACATTTATTTTGATCCCCCACTTTCTGTGGTAGTAGTCTAATTTGTTAAGGTCCAGGTTGACTTTATTTATAGCCAAATTTGGGCAGCGAGATTGGGCATACGTGAAGTAGTCATCAGCGTATAAGAGTGTTGTCCCGTTTTCGTTTGGAGGCTGGTCGGAAGTGTAGAGATTGAAGAGGATTGGGCCTAATATGGAGCCTTGGGGACACCAGCTTCTATTGCCCTGAGTGGTGATTTATGTTCATCGAGTTCCACATAGAATTTCCTAGAAGTTAGGAAACTGTGGATTAACAAATAGAGGTGTGGGGAAACCGAACTGATTTAATTTGAAAACAAGCCCTGCTGTCCATACTGAGTTGAATGCAGTCTACGATACATTCGTTCCTATTTAAGGCTCTGGTTGCATCCGTGTGAAACTTTATTAGTGGATGGAAGGTGGAGGTGTCTTGACTTGACTACCATATCACCGTCAACCTCACACCTGACCATCCGATCAAAATATCCTAGAAGTTGAACTGGCTTGTGCGGGAAACTTAAAATATCCGTCCTGCCTACAATTCCGCCTGTACATGAAAATTAGGCAAATTGCTCATTAAGGGAAATTAATTTTAGAAAAATTGCTTTTAGGGAAATTGGCTTAGGGAAATTGTCCGCAAATCGTACCTAGGAATTCGAATTAGGCGAACAGCAGCGCATCACCTCAATTTTCCTTTTTTCGTCTTTTTTCGTACTTTTCGTAGTTCATGTCAAACATATTTACTCGTCGGAAAAAGGATTTTACTTGATAATTTTATAGGTCTGGTACTCTTCCAAAGTCGAACAGGCAATTATCGAAACTATAATTTATCCTTTTGCAGTTTTCAGTAACCACTGATTGCCTTACATAGATCATCCGATCATCCCACTGTACGATTGGTGTACGTATACGCATACATAGTCAGTGCATGTTTGGCTTTCTGACTGTTAGAAGCGAGAACCATCTAATATCCCATACCGATATTTGGGTCTCTGTACCCGTTTACTTAAGCGCAACTCCACGTCTAAAGCCCAATGAGCGTGTAGTACATAATCGACCATACCCTCATATGCTCAGGATGTTGTACGGAAAAGGCGACATACATCTCCTGTGTTAAGGAGGATATCCGCTTATGTCATGCGTTGCTCCCTAAGGGGCCTCACCTTGTCGGAGTGGAAAGCATAATCATATCCACGGACACCCAACCCCGTGACACCAAATTAGACTTATAATCTACCTAATTGGTATGGCTTCGTAATCCAAGGCTATATAAGGCCATAGTTACTCCCAGTGTATTCTCCATGCATATAGAGGTTAAGATACGCCCTTCCAGTCTGATGATTCTTGAGATTACAACATGCAATCTTTAGTTGCCAAGGTATACTAGGATATGCAAGTTTACTAGTTTGTATGCTACATTTATGAAAACGCACAATCATCAGAAATCGCTGGAGTCCGGTTCTCAGCATTTAAGGCTGCATACAATGTTTCTTTTTCTTGTACCTTTCTCCTGTAAGCATTGCGCTTAACAGACTCCTTTTCCGCTGCCACTCCACCGGCAAGTAATGTCTTATCTTATTTGTATTTAAAAAAATTTACATTTTTTTTAATTTCCAAAGTAACCCGTTCCCTTGCATACATATAATTTGCCAATAAAGTCGACAAGTTCGTAATAAAGATTTTGAGTCCTCCTTATTCCTTATGCAATGACACCCCAAACGTCTAGGCGACAATTATAACTTACTTACATCACAACCGGAAACCGGTTATATGTAGGTACATCCATTAAGTTTTGTTAGAAACAGAAAAGAAAAATTAACCAGTCATTCTGGTACATTCAAGTGTATAATCGAAAAGGGGTGGCACCCTTAATGCAAAAGTAAAAGCTAGAAACCGCAGCCTTTTTTTTAATCGACAGTGATTATTTTGAAAAAGGTATATATATATGTGCAAGGTTGTACCATGGGGCATACATATCGCACTCCACGCAATTGTATAGG
Organism: Dioctria linearis; assembly: GCA_963930735.1. Lineage (NCBI taxonomy): Eukaryota > Metazoa > Arthropoda > Insecta > Diptera > Asilidae > Dioctria > Dioctria linearis. Next base: position 14,424,788 of record OZ005743.1, on the reverse strand, counting down.
TAGGAACAGACATCAATGACAAGCAATAAAAACTAATCACCAGAATTAGTAAAATTATATTCTGAACAAAATCCATATAGAATCAAGACTTCCCCATAAAAACTGTATTTAACTCCTATAGGCCAGTTATTATGGAACAGAACTGTATAAAAACGATGTACTTACTATGTAGAGGTTCCAATATCCCAGAATAGCCAATATTTTTTTTTTCTAATTCCCACATAAATTTTATATGAACCTGTAAAATTATCACTTTTCAATTGAAATTCAATTCGATCGGCCGGCGGTGACAACAACAGTCAAAGTCACCCTCTTTGAATATGCCGCCAGCATAATTTAGACACAGTTTTTCCATACCTACCTACACTTACCAAAACTATTTCTGATCAAAAATATCACAGCATTTGATTTTTTGTTTTGAATTTTTTAACATTCACAAAAAAGCTCTCTTTCTATGCAGGACACATAAAAGTCGATGAATTATTAAAAACTATTACAAGTCAAAGTTACATGCTTATCGATCCTGTCAATGATTTTCAATTCTCCTTTTTTTTTTAGGTTTTTTTTTAGGTTAGACATATACATATATATGTATGTTCCTCATATATTCTGCAGTATAACAGCTAACAGCTAACCGTTTAAATATTCAATTAAACTTTAAAGCACATACATATACCTATCTCTATCATGTATATGTAACCACTTCCGTTTGTTGGGTCGGGATACAAAATATATGTATAGTCCAAAAGTCCCAGAGTCCCATTCCAATTCAAGCCAGCAGTCATAGTATAGCAAACCAGCAGTAGTTAAAAATTACGTATTCAAACAACGTTGGGTTCTGTGAAAGTGAAATTTATTGCGCGACCTATTGTTTTGTGTCAACGATGAAACAGGGAATGCAAGCAGAGTAAAAATGCATAGAAAATTAGAGAAAAAACAAAAAACAAAAATCCAAAAAATATTCAAATACAAAACTTCATCCATTGTCGGATTTGGATTCCACCACACAAAAATTGACGTCGTCGCCACGTAAATTTCCATATTTTCGATATCAATTTCAGTGAGCAGTTGTTAGTTAGAGAGGTGGTCGGTTTCCTCCCGATTTATGTCGGCAACATTTCAATAATACTTTTGTGCCGTATACTGGCCGGTCATGCCATATAGTGTCGAACTGCTTTTGATTCATATCCATATCTTAGTACAGCTCCTTTTGAATAAAGAAAGCTGAACTAAGAGCGTGGTGTGATGAAAAGAAAAATGGAAAAAGAACATCACATTTGAGTTAAAATATAATTTTTGTTTTTTGTTTTTGTATAACTTTTTTTTTTGCCCAACTAAACACAAACACCAGAATTCTTGGCATCAAAACAATCTTTGCGCTCGTTGCGCATAAAGACATAAATTTTCTATTGAAAGAGCGCGTCCGGGGCTTGGAGTGAAGAAGTTAGTTGTAGAGTGGAAAAAGTATAGACCAACTATAGCTCGAGTGACATATGCATGCATAGAAAATTGTAGAAAAGTCTTCGATGATAAATGTGCCAGATTGAGTCGAATTTTATGGCAAGCCTTATATAGCATTGGATGGCGTCCTTGGCACAGGATGTATCTTTACATTTCTATCTCTTAGTGACCCCTTTTCTTTTTTCTTGTACGTACTACATATGTAGTCGTCCTATATATACATTTCATCTGTGTTATTTCTTTGCTTGAATATTACAGGGAGAGGACTGTGAAGTTTACTTTGTACTTGAACGGGTTATTGTTGTTGACGACTCCTAAATTCTGTCAAAGATGAAAATTATGGCGACTTATGGATTATTATCATAGTGGCATCTATAAGTAAAGGGAAAAACATTTTTTTTTCTTTTTTTTTTTAAGTCTTCTTTTCATATCTCCAGTTTATATGAGTTTATGAGAATATGTTCATATAAATGGTAGGAACAACAATAACAAAAATTGTACTAACTTCAGTTCGAACTTTAGATGAAATATAGTATAAAAAGCAGTAAATTAGGATTAAATTTCGAACTTTGGTTGAAAAAAATTTATTAAGGAACTACAGTGATTTCATGTTAAGATAAATGTCAAAAAAAAACACAACGCTTGGGGGGCAACTGTAACATTCTAATAGTAAAAATCAATTTTCAATCAATGTATGAAGACAATATTTAGATATCTCTCAGGTGCGAATGTTATTATAAAGTTTTGGAAAAATTAGTCTGATAAAAAAAAAAATTAAGAAAAAAAAATGAGTGGTGCACCATAAATGTCAATGCCTTCCTTTCAGTTGAATGTTCCAGATTTTATGTGCAATTTTCATCATAGAAAGGGTTTGAGAGCTTCGAATTGAAGTGGGGGAACGGTTTGTAAAATCATGTATACTGAGGTTTAGTTGAATTTAATGTAACAGATCAATTGTATATTTTTCGAAAAATTAATTTGGAGAAAATTTCCAAATGTCTCACACTTCATTACACAGACCAATGAGATTTGGGTACCTTAGAGTAGCAGATGTCCATGCAATTAATGTCATCAATTGCGATCAGCTAATGTATACATTTTCTATATCATTGGCATTGATATGAATTTTATCGTTTTCATATGCTTTGGTGAGATTAAAGAAAAGAAAATTAAAAAAAAACAAGAGGCCTTAAGATCGATCCTTGTGGAGCCTAAGATTTTTTTTTTTTTTTAAAAGCCTATTTGCAAAATTTCTGTACTCTAAAGTGGGCGTGTTCTCGAGTTAAGACGGACATGCAAAAATCAAAATAACTTTTGATATTTTACTCTACCAGCATTATTTCTGTGAGTTACAAACGGAATGACAAACTTAGTAATTATACCCTATGATTTCATCTAACGTATAAAAAAAAAAAAGGAAATCATATTGGCAGAAACAAACAAAACAAAAAAACATGTTTTTGATTTTTAACAAATTTTTGGAATTTACTGAATTATTAAATTTTATAATTGATTGAAAATTTTTGTTTCGAAATCTTTACTTCGTAAAAGGTTTTGTATAAATGTCCAAATATGTCGAAAATTTTTGCTTTGTTTCGTAATCACCCGAAACTTAAAATAATTTGGTAACAAAGTTCCGACACAATTACGAAACAACTACATAATTTATTGGTTTTGGATATTTTTTAAGGAAACTCCGATCTTTGGATTATGCTTTTTTATTATTCACTCGACGTTTCGGGTCTTGATTAGTACACTTCTTCAGGAGTTAGCTACATTAGAGAATAAGATAGTATTGCGTACAATTAAAATATTTAATGTTCTCACCTTTGTTCTTGGTATGATGAAAAAAATAAAAAAAAAAAAATTATTGAAACACATTTCACAAGATCAAAAGCATAACCAGCTGGAAAACACCAATCAGCTGTAAACCATAATTTATTGGGTGTGTGAATATGACTCCGCCCTTTCTCAGCAGATGTCGTTTTTAGTATTGCTTACGTATAAATGGCAACACCTGTATTCGAGAGGACTTTATGTCAGCTGTCAAACGCACTACGTAACATTTGGTTGAAGTGTAAGCAACAAGTGTTCTTACCTTGTTGAAAATGTCGGTTTTCTTCCGTACGGTGTTCATGCTCCATCTAATACAACGTGTAAGGAATAGTTTCGACGATTTCAAAATAATTATTTTGGTACTGAGGACAAAGAACATGGAAAACGAGTAAAAAAATTTGAAGATGCTGAAATGGAAGCAGTTTTGGCGGAGGATTCTTACCAAAATCAATCAGAATTGCCTGCAGCATGATCAACTATTGCAAAACGTTAAAAGGCAATGGAAATTGTGAAATGAGAAGGATTTTTGCATCGAATAGTCACAAGAGATGAAAAATTGATATAATATGAGAATCCCAAACGTCAAAAAGCTTGGCTGAAGCCAGGTGAACTCGGTCCATCCCAGCCAAAGAGATATACCTATTGGGCCTATCTAGAAAAAGTGTTGGCTACCTGCAAGTACGCAGGTTCGCCCATCTCTGGTGATGCTTTCGATGAACATCCGTTTTGATGAGAGATCCGATACTCGAGGTGGCAACACCTACGGCGGATTCCGGTCCAAGGAACGGAGAATCAGACCCAGCCCTAGCTAAAAAGTCAGCCTTTTCATTCCCCAGGATCCCCATGTGACCAGGAACTCACTGAAGGGACACCTTGTTGTGGATACACAATTAATCCATAGACGACTTGCAATCCCCCAGTAACTTAGATCCGAGGTCCACTCAGAGCCATCAAGGCTGCCTATCTATCCGAAAGGATAGCAATGTCCTTCCCCTTGATTTGAGAGTGTCAATTTTTTCAAATTTTATTTATTTTTTAATAGGAAAATGAAATCTGAAAATACTGAAATTCGGAATAGACAATCCTTTTATGATCCTCCTTATAGAAAAAAATTAAAAATTTGGAATAGCCGTTATTTCGTATGACGAAGTTTCCAAATCACTTTTCGGGCGGAAATTTGACGCTAAAGGATTTCAGATTTCGCCACGTACGTCGGAGGAGTTGGCAAATATACCCAAAAAATCAGAAAAATTCATAATAAGCGAAAATCAAGAAATTTCTGAAATAAATTAATAATTGTAGGAGATACACCTGCTTAAGTTGTGCGCGTGGTCCAAATAATGACTTTACCCCTTTATTTTCACTAAATTAAATGGTGGGGATGAAATATTTATAGATATTCGTAATGTACTCACCAATACCTTTCCAATGAGCGTTCATATGCTAAAATTAGATGAAAAATAAGAAACTGATGTTTTACCACACACACATACGTGTGTAGTATGTAACGTACCCCAAGGAATTCCCCAATTAGATCAGACTTGTCGAACTTAAATGCTTGTAGAATTTGAAATAAATAAGCGAATCGCTGTCATGTAAACTTATTACGTTGTTTGTAATAAATCCATTCACAGTATTTTTTGAACACACCTCGTAGGTGTAACAATTCCATTTTGATCATATTGTATGTATGTCCAGAAGTGAGATTTTTTTTTACAGAGCCCAGCAAGCATTGTGATTCGAGATCGAATCGAAAACGATTCGTTTTAGCGCAGTTTGATTTCGATCTCGATGTCGTTTTCGACTCGATTTCGATCCGGCCACGACTAAAAGGAACATTCTATATCGAATCGTAGTAACGATTCGATAATGATTCGTAATAAAGATTCGATAACGGTTCGTAATAACGATTCGGAACTGATTCGTTTTTGGCATATGGACCTTTAAAAAGAAACATATTAACGGATATTCGTAGGGGACTTAAAACATTTCAATAAATTCACAATTAAATGAAATCATAAATTGGTTAAATAAGGAATAGGAGTGAATGGAAACTCTGCGCTCATATGTTACAGAAAATTCTTTTCAAATCCGATCCGATAAATTGAAGATTTTCTTTATTGTCTAACAAATTTATCAAATTTGGAAGGAATTTTCTGCAATATATATTGAAAATATTCATACTGACCGATAATGTGATTTATATTAAAAATTAATAAAAATAAAAATAATTCTTTAAACAAAAGAAAGAAAAAATGGAAAAGAGTTTTCACTTTTGGCTTATAATTTGCTTTTTTGTCAGCCTGTCCTTCGCCTAATGAAAATGACGTTTTATTCCCGTTTTCTCGCAGATTTCTTCGCGAAGGGGAGAAAATTTTTCGTGAAATGTATCTATAGAAAAGGCACAATTATAAATTCAATCTATTAGTGCATTGTGTACACTTACTTTTTATAGCCGTAACTAGAGTTTCCTCGCTGATTGTTTGTCTTTTTTGCCCAGCCAACAGGACTCCTGATCAAAATGCCGTTTGTGAATATCCGCAGGAGAAGTAATATTGGGAAACTCACTACTTCCTTTTAAAACCGAATTGACAATGGCTTCAGCTTCTCGTCGGATTTTTTTTACATCCATTTTTATTTTATTTTATTTTATTTGAACAAAGCTTTTGAGTACATGCCGAAATTATAAATTTATTATATGACCACTTTACTGCACTTATAGACCACAAATGACATTTTTCAACAAATCTCCAATAAAATTACAAGAAATCTACTTTAATTGCTTTTCAGAATTGAGCAAGGGCGACCAAAAAAATATATATATAAATGAGCGTATCGACAACATCACTAAACAAAGAATTCTCGAAGAAATCTCGAATTTCAGAATTCAGAAATATATCACTGAAAACGAAATTCGCTAAAATGTTTGCTGGGAGATAGGAAAATATATTTGCATTGGTAGTAACCTGCCACCTGAATATTCTTCTCAGTATTGTTTTCAACAAAATATTTAATTCGGATTTTCGAATATTGTTTTTTTTTTATATCTCGTGGCCTAAATAAATTTTTATTTTGAATTTTGTCAATATTTATAGAGTGAACTGGATATACAGTGGCCTCAAGAAATTCTAAAAATTCTAAAATGTCGTTCTTAAGGACTTTATAGCAAAATTGTTTGTGTGACTACAGAGAAATGGTTGCCCTCATTCCTCCTACCACAAATTTCAATTGTACTTGCACAAATAATTTTCTTTATATACATACATATACCTATGTTGTAGGTATATATATAAAAAAAAATACACAAAGAAGGTGAGGTGACTCTCAACACCGTCAAACATACCTTTTAACTCTTTATTGAATTTGTTTTTTTCATTGAATCTATCAATTTCTATCTATAGAGCAAAGATAAATAGTGCTTAAATTCTATTGATTACGCTACGTGGAATATTAATAATAACGTGACTCAAATGAATATTACGAATATATCATCATCAGAAACAATAGCTCGTACTCGTACCTATATCCTATATGTATGCTTATTTGCTGGATAGAAAACATAAGACAAGAATACAATGAAAACCAAGCCTTAAATATACTTACGTACTACAAAGAGCCACCCATCATAGTCGTCATTATTCACTTAGAAGTGATGATTGATATGAATTGAAAAAGAACTGAAAAATTCATCCCACACTATTTTATTTAACATAACACCCATCCCTAAAATAACTATTTTCTTGCACATTACAAACCTTCATAATACCTATGCGCTCACATAAAAAATAAGAAGAAGAAAAATTATTTCAAATGTCATTCACACTTCATTTTCACCTCATAAAAAAACAAAATTTATTTACGCTTAATAAATTTGAAAATAGATACCCAAATTTTGTGTGACAGATGTTACAAAAAAAAAAAAAAAAACTAATAAGGCTTCAGATCTTAAGTATAGCACCCCCCCCCCCCCCCCCATCATATATAGTCTAAAATTCAAGCATGGAATAGCATGAACTACACGCATGCGTAAATTATTTAATTTCAACATCACAAAAACAAAGATGAAAAATTAGAAAAAAAAAGTTGGGTGTTAAATTTAATTCCTATATAATAACGGCAGTTATTTATTGTTATTTTCCGCCAATTATTTTCACATTTTTTCCAGTGAAATGATACCATTTTGATCGAAAGATACAAGATAGAGCAGCAACAAATTACGATTGTTGTTGTTGTTGATTATAGTGATGAAATTGTATTTTTTCTTTTTTTTCTTTACTAATTAATTCAATCAACCACAACGGGAGACGTGACGTGTTACATTTTCAATTTATCTACGTATGTATATCCCTTTGTTGGTGGAATACTTGTGATGATGAAAAGTGCAATGACATTTATCTTATCCCCATAGCAAGAAGTAGGCAATCCAAATAACTAATAAGAAGAAGAAAAAAATTGATAACGTGGGTGTCGCGACTCATTCAGGAAATATCATGGAGTGCCGCTGATACATGCGCGCGATTATCATTAATTTTTTTTTTCGTCTTTGCAGTTAGAATAGAACAGAATCCAATCAACAATGCCTACATGGGCTATAGAACATGTGATGGCATTAAAACTAACAAAAACATGAATAATTAGAATAAAATTAAAAAATTCGAATTCGAATTCGAAATAGATAATCGAAATTATATCGAATGAATAGGGTAGGTAGCGGCACGGCATACAATTTAACTAGTTTTTTTTTCTGACTTGTTGTTTTTTTTTCATTTTATAACTGTGACTTGAAGATATCTGCTGTGTGGTGAAGAACAACTGTGACGTGTTAAATATTAATTACCGAAACAAATCGTAAAGTCGTTTGGTTTTTGTTTGAAGAACATCGTTTTTCGAAGACCAACGACAGACGACAAACATACAGACACACTACTGATGTATAGAAAGAGTGAGGAGAGACGAACTCAGTTTTTGGATAAATTAATGTTAATTGACTCGCCATGAATAAAAATTTTAAATATCCATAACGAGGCGTTATTTATTTTTCCTCGTTTTGTTTTTCATTATCATCCATATATTCTCTCCTGTTGCTGTATAGCTAGCTTATGGTGTAGCTGATATTGTTGATATTACAATATTAAAATAATCAAATGAATTTTTTTATAAATAATTATACAATTTGTAATATGTACATACATCTCTCTTTTTTTTGTACTTATATAGGTAAATTTCGTCATCGCAATGTTATTATACAAATTATTTTTTAATTTCACAGTTCATGAACATTGGTAATCATCGTAAATCTATTATTTCCTTATGGAATCATCTCAAAGTGTATATGGATAGAACAATTTTACAGGGTAGATATGTATTGTTGATTGTAGTGTTTAGTTAGCATTCAGAACAAATTGCAGATAATTACAGAATTTTAGCAGGATTGGGGTAAAGTAAATATATAATTTGGTTTTTTTTTTATATAAATTAGTTATGGATAGAATCGTAAAAGTCAGAAGAGGAATTGCAAATATGTAATTAAATGATGGTTATGTTACTTGATGATTTGAAGTAATTTTAATAAAAAATAAAAAAAAGATCCATTAGTATAATTTTGTCAATCTCATAAAAATCTTATTATTAAGAGAGGTAAGACCTGCATCTGTGTAACTGTGTCGTCTCTAGGTGATGGTATTGTTGTCCCTTTGAGAACAGTACCAAAACCTTCGTGTGTTTTCGTCACTCGTTTCTCCCCAGAAACGTTGTGTGAGGACATATTGAAGTATCTTAAGTCCAAAAATTATTGCCTGATGTCATTTCTTGTCGTAAGATTAGTAAAAGTTCTAAATCGGTTGCATTCTTTGTTTTAACCGTCTCAGAAGATATGCGGGACAAGTTATTGGATCGCACATTTTGGCCCTCTGGCACGTTTACTAAATTGTTTGTACGTTCCGGGTGCCAACTTAGAAATGCATCCAAAATAAGCAGCGATACTCCAAAAAACTCAAATCACTCTCACTTTACCATCAAAACGTAAGGGGGATTTGTACAAAAATCACACATATCTTCAAAGCCTCTTGTTTTGACATAGTTGTTTTCACTGAAACTTGGTTGTATCACGGTTTTCGCGAAGCTGACATTTTTTTCAATTCATATCAAATTTTTAGAAGAGATAGACATACTGAGTCTGTAGCTCGAGGTGGCGGCGTATTCCTCGCCTATATGATAACTGTTCTTTCTCTTTTAGATTTCTCTAAGGCTTTTGATAAAGTTAATCACTCACTACACATATACAAGCTTAAAAGATTGTTTAATTTCTCTAGTATGGTGCTTGCAGGCTTATTTGGTCATATTTGGAAGACCGCCAGCAAAAGGTCTGCTGTGGTGAGTACTCCTCTGAATTTTTGCCTGTATCTAGTGGTGTTCCGCAGGGGTCAATCCTCGGGCCCTTGCTTTTTTCTGTATTCATAAATGACATTTCTTCAGTCATTTTGAATTGTAAATTTCACCTGTATGCTGATGATTGCCAGCTATATATATTTCAAGACAACGTGGATTGATGGAGGATGCGGTATGTAGACTTAATGAAGACCTTAGATTAATATCTTTGTGGACACCTGCAGAATAAGCTTCTTCTGAACCCGTTCAAATCTAAAGTTATTCTATTATATAGAAATAATCTCGACATCACAGACTTTCCTGATGTGATGTTAGATGAAACTCCTATTCCATACAGCAGGTCGGTAAGGAATCTTGGCATTATTTTTAACACTACACTTCCCTAAAAACAATTGATCGAAAGCAATTTTATTTATTTTCCTCTAACAAAAAAAAAAAAAAAAAACAAAAAAGACAAAAAAAAATCGCCATTATTCCGTTCATGGGGAAATTCTTATTTACGGAAAGTAATTTAATAAAAATAGTTGTTAATGAAATATTTTTCATTAAGGAAATAAATCTTCGGGAAATATTTTCCCGTATATTATCAAGATGTATGGTTAACCCCTAACACTAATTCAATAATATGCTTTACCGCTTCAGTATCTGTAGAATCAGCTAAGGCTTTGGAGGGCGTGATCTATTTCTTCTTATGACGCCTTTCCATTTGTACCGTTTCGATAAGGTGCGGAACTTTCTAAAGGCATAACCCCGGTTAGTTCTGTACTGTTCAAGCTTTTTTGATTCTGTTTAAAATACCGCGAAAAGAATGGATAAATTATGCTTAGTGTCCCCCTGAATTATTGCCGGTTTATATACATATGTAGTGGTGTTCCACAGGGGTCAATCTCTGGACCTTTGCTATTTTAATTTTTCAAAAATGATATTACCTGTATCAGTTTGAATTGTACATTTCACTTATATATATATGGTGATGATTGTCAACTATATATATTTCAGCACTGTGTGATTTTGAGGAGGATACTGCAGTTATGTGCACTTAATGAATACCGCCCTTAAAAAACATAATAAGCTGTGAAAATTCAAGTCAATATTTTTGTACGTATGTACATATGTACATAATTTAAATTCAGTCGACTTTCTGCAAGGAATGCTGAGTTATGTATAGTATAACGGAGCAATTGATTTTTGCTTTACAGCCATTATTATAGATAATTCAGTTTGAATTTCAAAAATAAGCCTGGGGATTATAGATTACTGTACACCGTTTTCTACCATCCACGAAAGAAATTCTCTCGAAGTCAGTGGGCCTACTTTCACCATTTTTCTATACAATTTATTTGGCTTAGTATAGAATAGCTAATACTAATTTTCCTTGAATCAATGTCATTACAAGAATTTATTCCAAGGTCTAAGTATATCTGTTTGGTCGGTATCTTTATTCTAATCATAACAGGATTAAAAAAATTCCGTAATATTTTCTGAAGTTCAACATTATTTTATTTACCAAATTAAAATCATTTTATATTCATTGAATTTTCTCAATCTCACCCTTAACACTCTTACTTCCTACTTGCTATATTATATGTTAATTAGCATCGCCTCCATAATGTCTACTTTATTATATTTCTAATGTCCGCCCGCCCCGTAGTCTTATAATAAATCTAATATTGTACGTACAACTATTCATTCCCTATTGGATTACTTAATTAACGCAGAAAGGGCACCCTCATATCAGTTTTTATATTCCATCATATCCGTCTGTCAAATATATCATGCAAGCCGCATAAATAAAACGTACAATAACGGAAAAGTTTCCTTCTTACATATGTACAATATGTACTCGTAACTATATATAGTAGCCTTCTTGAACATCTCCTCATCCCATCCATATATTAAATATCCCCAAAAAACGTTACATAATTCATCATAATTGCATAGAAGCATTTAGAGAACCCAAAAAAAAAAATGACTAGAATATTTCAATATTCATGATTTGTACTCGAAGTCTCACATAAGCCCATGACACACATATTCTAATCCACATACAAATTACCAAAAAATCATCATCCTACAACAACAGCACAGCGGCAGCATAATACTCACCAGGGGTAAGGGAAAGAATTGAGAATTTGACTAACAAACGACTAAAATTTATGCGGTTAGATGAGTTCTACGGCAATCCCCTTTTTCCCATTATGTCACAGTCACAGATTGCCTCTCTATATAGATCTCTGTATAGGAACATTCCAACTATTATGTATATCGGTTCAAGTAGCCCAACTGGGGTATTCTGGTAGCGTACTTTTGTCTAGCTACAAGTTGCGGTCTTTTTCAAGGATGCATATAGCCAGTAACAATATGAGATAATTAAAAGCGAAATGGAGTCGTTACTATAGATATCCAGTGGAGAGGAAAAGTATATTGTGGTTTCATTTTTTTTTTGTGTACTATTTCCCATTGGTCAATTTTGGTTCTTTTACTAGTATATTTGTATGTAGGTATGTACATATAATAGAAGAAATGGTGACGCATGTCTCTAATAAGTAGACGGGAGACTAGAAGTAGTCTCTGGAACGCAACACACACAATACAAAACCGAAACGACTATACGAAACCAAGAACCAGAACCAAAACCCAAACCAAATAAGACCCGAAATATATATAAAAAAAAAATCTTTTATAATGCAAATCACAGGCTCATCAGTATGACTTTTACCACTCGAATTGTAGAATTTATTACACCCGGCCAAGGCGACACTCTGTCAAATACAATTTATCAAAATTAATATGTGTCTCCTCCCTAATTTATACGAAAGTTGTACAATCTACTCCCGGACTCCCGTATTTAACCGCACAGCAGCAGTTCTAGACTTCTATACTATAGTATAGCTGCAGAGTTAGAAAAAATTTTGTTTACATGTGGTACGAGTAGTAGTTATAGTAGTAGTAGTGTGGTTGGACGGTGCGATGCGACACAATATAATATCGTGCATGCGGTTGACAGCCACTTTGGTTTGGTATGGTAGCATGCCTTCAATTACTTACTTTCTTGGCCTTTTGGTTTTTACTGTGTTATTCCGGTCGTATCACAGATTCATGCAGACAGACCAAGACCACCCTCTCTTCCTATAAGTAATAATAAAATGATTTAAATCAACCAAAGAATCAGGGGAATCTATAGGGATACAAACAACAGTCAAATCAAGGATGGAAACATTGAGTATGTATAGTGAAATCATACACACACATACATACCTACTTTGATAAAAGCCATAAAATAGAGCAGCTGGAGTAGACATTTAATCAAAACAATTGAGAAATTATAACCTTAAAAACAAAACAAATTTGTCGACCCAGAATTGAGATTTTTTTTTTCTGTTGAAGGGTAGGTAAAGAAGAGGGCTGTGTGTGGTTTTTATGATGATGTGATTGATAGTCACGTGAGCCGAATTTAATTAATTGCGTACACAAGGAATTATAGGCGGGGGAGCATAACATACTGAACTTCTTATCGAACTCTCCCCCATCTCCCTCCCAATTCCTAAATTTTCAATTATTTTTGCATGATTTAATTTCATAAGGAAATGTGGTCTATTGTCACACTAGGACTATATTTGAAAAAGGTGATACACTAGAACTGGAGAAAAAACAAACTCTGGGACTTCTTGCATAGACACAATGAGATAGAAGCAGAGAACAACAGATCTTCTCTGGCATATGATTATCGTCGTAAAAGGGAAGACTGGTGGGCTGCTGCCAAAATCTTCACACCACGGTCACTTAAATGGGGTATAAACTCGAAACCATATAAATCGCCGAGTGAAGAAGAAATATTCCCCGCTCTCCGCCAAAGGTGTTTGAAAGAACTCCTACCTAATACCTACCAATCTTAATTAAAACTTCTAGAGAGAGCTTTGCATGAGGATATATCTCAAAAGCATGGAGAAAAGTCAGATGTCCAACCAAATTCGTATCGTCCCACCAGCTTGACTTAATTTTTTCTTAAAAAAAAAGGAGAAATTAGAGTGGAAAGGCATATAGGATCGAAAGGCCGTAGAAACATTCACTAAGTCCAAATAAATTTGCTAAATCAAAGAGTCAGTAATGAATAAGGCGTTTCGTATCAGCAGGAATCAAGACTCTTCAGTACGGCTAGTTCCTGTCTGCCGTAGAAGTCAAGAAGAAAAACGCTAAGCAGACCTCATATATAATCTCAGTTAAAATTCTGAATGTGAATCATATGAGATGAAATTCTAAGTAAGTACTTTAGCTCTCAGCTAATTAAGCCCTTATGTCGGACCAGCCAAGTTAAACAAAAAAAAAGTCATAAAGACTTTTACAAAAATGTTAACAATTTTTAAAAAAAAGATGTGATTCATACTCAGAATTTTAACTGAGATTATATGAGGTCTGCTTAGCATTTTTCTTCTTGACTTCTACGGCAGACAGGAACTAACCGTACTGAAGAGTATTGATTCGTGCTGAAATGAAATGCCTTATTCATTGCTATCTGCGAAAACTGCAGGCTTTGCAGCGTTTGAGTTATCTTTTTTTTTTTATTGTTAACATTTTTTGTAAAAGTCTTTATGATTTTTCTTTTATTCAATGGAGTTATTTCTTTTGTTCAATAGAATTAGATTTACTAAATCTAACAAACGTAATAGGAAAATCCACTGATAACCCCATGTTCCTGCAATGGTCAGACATACCGGGCTTCCAACCCAAAAGAGATGGATTCAGGCAATGCTTTCCAACAGGATAATAAAAATTGATACTGGAGGCTTACACAACCATAGATTGTCCGCAAGGACTACAATTGTGGTTCATGGTAGTTGACAACGTGTTAGTCCAACTAAAACACCAAGGTATTGAACTACCTACAAGGTTATGCTAATGACCTTGTAATCATTATCGAAAATAAAAACGAGCGCTTGCTTACTAGAAAGCTTCAAGAAGCTCTCAGTTTTTATTCAATATACAAAGAAGCTAATTATCTCGGGATAGCTCTCGATGATAATCTCAGTTCAAAGAAGTACACTAACATTTGGAACTATATAGAAAATTGACTGGCACAACATGCGGACTCAAGCCAATATATATGCGTGGTGGAACAAGTGTACTTAAAAGACAACCATCAGGAAGCTAAATAAGCTCCAAAGACAGCTGTCTAGGTATAACTGGCGAAATACTCACAACATCTACCATCAGCGCTCTATAAACACAAGTTACTAAATCTCCCAGAATTTAGTAACGTTGAGGCTGGGTTAATGGTGTGCAGAGGTCTGGCAGATGGATTGAGTAAATGGGACTAAAAAACGTATATAACTAAACGAATATAAAAGCAAATCCAGTACTGGACATGATATCAGACAGAACGGTAGTTAAATACAACCTCCGTTCAAATAGGGCGGAAATAGATACAAATCTAGAAAACGATGCCCTAATCTGGTATACAGATGACGGCTCTAAAACCGAGAATGGAGTAGGGGCAGAACATTATAGTGTAAAGTTTAGTAAAATTCGCCTCACAATATTTCAGGTAGAAGTATAAGCCAGGCGAAAACTTTGGTCAATTCTATACTAAAAAATATATATCTTAATATATAAAAACCACGTGTCACTGTATTCGTACACGCGCTAATCTCCGAAACGCGGCCAACTGATTTGAATGAAATTCTGTGAATGTGTATGATTGGTTCCGCTTGAAAGATAGTTTAGTTTTGGACACGCTATTGTCGAGATATAAAAAAATTTTCGGGAGTCGTAACTCATTTTTAAGGAGTTGTGTAAGCTTTCAATAGATGGCGCTGTAGTAGGTACTCAAGCTGCCATTAGACATTCATAAAAAACCGAACGCGATGGTAACATTAAAAAAAAAACGGCGGAATGGCTGCAGTTTACTCGAAGCATTGCATAGAACTATGCAAGATTTAAAGGGCAACGACAAACTATTCGGTGGTGCTATCTTACTAATATCCGGTGATTTCCGCCGATTGCCGATTGCTAGTCATTCCTCGTTCTACTTATGCTGAGGATGATATTAGTGCATGTTTAAAACACAATCATTTTTATGGCGAAGCGTCAAGACAGTTCGATTGACCATCAACATGCGTTGGCAAACATATTTTGTGAACAATTTCTGGATATTGGCAACGGTCAAATAGAACTGCATCCAAACACAGAATACGTCAGAAAATCTCTGCATTATCGTTAATTTAAAACATGAATTAATTTTGAGTGTCTTCCGGCCATACCGAATAATTACTTGAACTATAATTGGCTCAGTGAACGTGCCATTTTGACAGCGAGAAATATTGATGTTGACGAAATTAATTTTCATATATTACTTACAACAGTCGTTGCCAGGCGTACTGATGATTTTCGAATCAATCGACACTGTCGTCGATGTACATGAAGCAGTAAATTATCCAACTGAATTCTTAAATTCACTAGATATACCAGAAAGGCCACCACACAATCTTCGATTGATTCGCCGAAAAATTATCTTCGTAATTTAATCCCACCCAAATTTGGCAACGCATCAAACGGCTCACCGGAAATGTTATTGAAGCAACTATTTTGAATGGAAAGTTTAAGGGAGAAATAGTTCTAATGCCATGTATCTCAATCATACCGTCGGAGACTTCAATCCTATTCAAACGCCTTCAATTTTCGATACGTTGGGCATTCGCAATTACAACAAACATATCGCAAGGGCAGACAATGTCCTTTTGTGGCCAGATAGCTAAGTGGAACTGAAAACCATGGCATTACCTGAAGTCAAAACGAAGTTAACTTGGAAATAAATACAAGCTTTAGCAAACCTTGGCATAAAGGGACACTCATCACTTCAATAGATACCAAGACACTTGGGACTTGATAACAATGACAAAGCAGACACACGCCATGAAGGGAGAATTCATGCCCTTCATCGGATCTGGACCATTTTGCGATATCTCCTATAAAACCATGAAACTTAAGGCATACTAAACTGTATCTACAATCAAATGGACCAGAGATTGACAGGACCTTCAGCTATCTGGGAATTAACTCAGAATTACTACTACTATACTCTTAACCGAACACTACAAACTCGTGTTTCTTGCATCGAATAGGGATATCACCCACTGATGTATCTAGGTAATGTCTTGAAGTAGATGAAACCCCGGACTACGTCTTGTACGAATACGAGGCCATTGCACAACATTCAGATTCCAGGCTCTTGGCTCGTAGGTACTTTCTAAAACTGCCAACTTCGAGGATATTTCATCCAAAAAAATACTGCTCTTAAAAAAGGAGGATTAGTGGATGAACTATAAAGGAAAGAGGTGCACACGATAACCCAACAGATAGCTGCAATGTCCCTAGACAGACTGTCTCCATAATGACTTAATTTTTAAATACTTAAATGGAGTCAATTGTGTAGTATGTCACACACATGAAGTCCATCAAGGACTCATTTTCACCATTTCGATTCATTTTCAAATGCACCAAATTTTACTCCATTGTAGTAAAAGTGCCACCTACCGTCATTAAAATGAACTGAATTTAATGGAAAGTGGAAAGTTTTTCCAATAAAGTCAGCAGTGACAGCCATCAGCAGCTTTTCTTCTCTTTTTGGGCTCTTTCAACAAAATAAATTGTCTTTTACTACTTTGAAACTACAGGAAAATACTCGGAAATTTTCTTGATAGTATTTAAGTAATTAAATTTATTGAACTCTGCCAAAATTTTTGTTCACATCTGACAAACTATCAATGACATTCCAAATGAAATAATTTTCATTCATTCTTCATTTCCTTTAAATGAATGAATTTCAAATTAAGTCATTATGGAGAGAGTCTGTCTGTCTGGGATATAAAGACAATTTGCTCCGCTAAAACTTAAATCTTATTGTCAAAATCATGCTTCAATGATTCGCGACAAGTTTGCATTTTAGACACGCTATTTAACCTCCCTCCACCCCCATCATCATTTAAATGACTTCTCCATTCACACATTGGCGCTATTGTTCTACATATAAATTCTTGACACTTTCGATTTCAATTATGTGCGACGATGTCCGCATTTGACCTATGAATCAGCGACTATAGAAGCGACTATTAGATAAGGCCATATGGCATGTCTATTATGATCATTAAATTATTGGCAGAAGTTAGTTATACTTAAAAAAAAGCCAAGCCATCAAGCACGACGACAAAGTAAGTCTTAACGTATAGTTAAATTAGTTAATGGCCACACTTCCTCTAATTAAGGCGATGATATCATAAGTGTTGCCAAATTGAATTAATCACCGACATTTTCTCTATCTAATGTAGTACTATGTACTTACCTATATGTATGTATGGATGTGTACGAGAAAAGGGAACATTAAAAATGATGACCGACAACTTCAACCCAGGTTGCATCGCACGAAAAGAGTTAATTAAGCAAAACGCCAAAGGCTAGCATGCTCTCTCTACTCTACACACTAATTGAGTCATCCACAATGGAATGACCGGTATTTCACCCGAAAAGTAACTAGTAACAAGTTTAGTTATAGGATTTAAAAAAAAGATATTCATGATCCATTCTAATTGTTGATAAGACCTTGAGCCATTGTTGAATTATATATTTTTATGTGTGTGTGTGTGTGTTTTTTTTTTTCAAATTAAAGCATTCATTTACCTCTATCCTTGATACACATATTAAATGACCGAAAACTCAACTCAGAATAGAAATAACCAAAAAATCGATTTTCAAGGTTTTTGTTTTTGTTCTTTTTTTTTTTGTTAAGGGGTTGGGTATTATGAGGTGGGAATTTTGTGGTGTTCTACATATTGTTGGTGTTTAATTGAGAGGGCGTATGCGTGCTGAGCTGGAGCGGTTAATCGACAAATGCCAATGACATTGTCATGGCGTTTGCTGAGTATTATACTACTTAAGTACATAGTTTCTAGAAAACGCAAATCCTCTGAATTTAGTTAGTAGCAAACACAATGATTTCTGATTTTTATTGTTAAAGTTTAATTGTGAAGAGTTCCTTTTATACTAAGGAATGGAACTTAGAGAGATTTTTTTTTTTGAAATGCATTATTTCCATTAAAATGAGGTCTATTTTGTTAAATTCAGAAATAACAAAGAGTGGAATAGTTTAGTATAAGTAATCATCACTGTGAAAATTATCTGTGTTCAAAAATCGTGTTCTTGCGAGACTGTAATGTAATTCTGTCCAAGAACCTGGAAATTTAATATCTGAACAGTTTCAAGTACTTAGAACACAAAAGGCTTTTTATAGTGGTGCAGTGGGCCTATATTATCTATTATCATCTTCAGGTTAAACTGACTTCTCTATTTGATGTTTCTCCTTCTGTAACTCTCCTGATGCAGAGCTTTCTAACAAATAGATGGTAGCGCAGGTCAAGGTTTAAAAATGACAAATCTGGTTCCCTCCGATTAAATAGTGGGGTTCCGCAAGGATCACTTTTCGGACCTTTATTTTATAAGATAATTATAAAAGATTTGTCTACTGTTGGTGTGTTCGTGATGTAAAAGTTCACATGTATCCCGATGATGTATCTACAAATCAAATTAAAACCATCGGGAACATTCCGTCGTGGTTTTATGCAGCTTTTCATCGCTTAATATGACATTTTGGAATTCCTATATATATATTGTTTTTCGTGAACCCATACTTATGGCTGTTCCACTGGAAGCTGTAATTTCGAATATATTTTCGTCCATTTTACGTCGTTATCTGTACTTAAAACCCTTCATAAACACACACTGAGTAGGCATGATACAAAGATAACAAGGTATGACCGATTCGAGACTAATTTTGTGTGTTACTACGGCATGAGGTGATAATGTCATTTCCAGCGAATTTATTTTGAGTTTTTGTATTTTATTGACTCAAATACGTTTTGAATATAGTAAAATATTTAACACAAAATTAGTTGCTTCGTTTAAATCACTTTG
This sequence comes from Dioctria linearis, assembly GCA_963930735.1. Classification (NCBI taxonomy): domain Eukaryota; kingdom Metazoa; phylum Arthropoda; class Insecta; order Diptera; family Asilidae; genus Dioctria; species Dioctria linearis. Next base: position 14,405,144 of record OZ005743.1, on the reverse strand, counting down.
GGAAAGCAAAGATATATTTCCAAATAGAACATTTTTTTTTCACTTTTATAAGGACGATTGAAATTGAGACGAACAAATTTGTGATAATAGTTGCCAAATAAGGAAAGCAATCAACTGACAGATAATTCGGCGGCCATAGCTTAACTTAGTAGGTACGGATAGATTTCAATTTTTTTTTTTAACTCTAAGTTACCCTCATTTTTATTTGTAACTGAGCTTATAATTATGACCGCCACTCAAGAGTCGATCTCACTAAAAATGTTCTCAAAAGGAATTAAACTGATGGGACTACTTTAAGTTCCACAAACACACACTGATTTGGTGCGGATAGATCAAAAATTTTGTTAACTCCAAATACCGCACACATTTATTTGTGTTTGAGCTTACAACTATGACCGCACTCAATCGAGTCGAACTTATTAAAAATGTTCTCAAAAACAACTAAACTGATGGAACTATACATGGAATTCCACAAAGTTCTATTTTGGGGCCTCTATTATTCAGCGGCTTAACATTTTTGTTTGATACTGATTGTCAAAAAACTAAAAATTCTCTCATATGCCAACAATATATACATATCGTTATCTCAGTAGACCCATTAAACTGATGAATAAAAAAAAGCAAAAATCAACTCATTCTGAATTCTAAAATATACCCAAAATATAGTTTTACGCAACGACATTAATCCCCACATCAATGAATCTCTTGAAATACTGGTTAATGGCATGTAAGACTTACAGTGGATTTGGTCAACTCTATAATTATCTACAGATATATTGTCAAAGCACTAGCTCTTCGTCACTTCAATTTTGATAACTTAATATTACCCACTCTCGAAAGCTCTTGGTCTCATAGTTTCAACTGTAGTTCAAATGATTGCATCCGTTTTATTTTCGTCATTAAAAACTATGACTACATCTCATCTGTCAGTTCTCATCTGCTGTGATCGTCTTTGGTAGTTATCTTATATGTATGTTTTAACTATCTTCAAGACCCCAAGATACATCTGTATACAATTAGTTATAGTTCTTAAGTAATTCTAGAAACCATAACCTTCTTAATTCCTTTTTTTATCATTCCATACTTAATATAAGCTGGTCGTGCATGCAATTAGTTACACGTGTGATTATTCAACGTTTCTGATAGGTTCCCTAGTGTAGTTAAAAAAAAAAAACTTTTAAAATCCAATTTCTCTGATGCTTGCAATTATCATTTGGTTTAAGCTAGCCTATCGCCATTAAATTTCTTTTGTAAAAATTTTAAATTAAATATTTAACTATTCCATTTTCGTCTACTAATTCATTATTAAATGCCGATCCTCGAATGTCGTTAAATACAAATTCCTTTAGTTGTTTTGAGAGAGTTCGTTGATCTTGCAATAATAAAAAATAATAATAATTGCACCATCACTACACTTTATAATTAAAAAAACAATTTCCCTGCAATTAAGTAATCAATGTCTCTGTTGCAAATTCTACGTACATTATATAGGTACAGAAGAAATACTGCTATTGCTGGATGCATATCAAGAAAAAATAAAAGGACTTGCACACGCACTGAAACCGGCTGCCAATAAAACCTAGAGAGAGTGAGAAATCTGCATTAATCAAGAAAATAATTCAAGAAAACTGTGCCGCACATTAAATAGCTGCTCTCAAATAAAATGCAACTGGAATTATCCATCTCTCATCCTGCAACAGCAGCAACAGAACTTCATATGTACAACCACATCTTATCTGGTAATTTTGTGCAGCCTGCGTTAGTTAGTTTGTTCGAATTCAACCCCTTCTTCTCAGTTCTCTTATTCATGATATGCACTTAATTGCTTTGGCCACAAAGTGTAGGCCTATTAAATTGCTCCTCCGGAAAGCCATAGCAGAACAATGCTAATTACATAAAATTTTTCATTATATTTATATGTACATACCTACCTACATAGGTATATAGGTATATGTAGATAGTGTTGCTAATGATTCTGGTAGAGTGCTATGCTTTAATTACTCATCTCCTCTCTACAAGCCACTTGACACCAAAAATTTTCACCATAAATTTTCTTATTTTCCAGATACATTGGGCCATTGACGACAACAGGAGGTAATTAGCGGCGTATATAAGATCACGAAATATGCCAAGTACGTGGTGACATAGCGACGCGACGACGACGACGACGAAGACGACGACTACAACTACAACAACGGGAACGACGGCGACAGTGAGTGTGTCTTGTTTGAGAAGAACATATCAACCATCATCATCATCATTATCATCATTACCATTATCCATAGTTCAAAGAATCCTTAATCTCTGAAAGCAGCAAGGATTTCTTCAAGGCGAATATTAATAGCATCATCGAAAGTAAAGACACTCTCCACGTATACTCGTACATTTATCCGAAACTCATTCCACCCATAATCCACCTACCACAAACCACCCACCACCCCCCAAATCAACATTCAATATTATAAAGATGTGCTCCACAAAGTCAAGTTCATCAGCCCTGACCATCATATCCTGCGTATCGGTAATTATTCTATGCTCATGTCTATCCCTGGCCGAAGCCATCCACTGGGATCATGCTGTCGATCTTAATGAGGATTTTCGGGTGTTATGGACAATCATTAATCAGGACATAACGTTTGAGGTGCAGGCACGTACACTTGGATATGTCGGTTTTGGATTTTCACGTGATGGCAACTTACCTGGATCCGATATTGCAGTCGGTTGGGTCGACAGAGGCCAGGCACATTTTCAGGTATGTACACACAGGATTTACTCTATATATGTATATGTATAATTTTCCCTAAAAGGATATACGCCTAGGTATGATATTTATTTCCAACAAGGTACCCATCAATATATGTATATGTGTGTGTATGTTTATATAAATACTTGCAAAAAAAAAACATTGATTTCATTACTCGTTCTGGTTCAGTTTCCTTGAGTATCGATGTATTTGTGTGGAGCTATCTATAAGGCCAGTAGTTAGTATAACGAACCTAAAGGGGTAGGTAAAAAGAAGAAGAAAAAAATGGAGCCATCGAGAAGGATTTATATTTTTTTTACTGACTAAAATTCCTTTATGGCTATGAGTCATGTTACTGTTGTGGAATATTGTGCGGTTCCCTGGCCATAAAAACTGAAACTGATATTTTATAGGACTTTTAAGGTTATTTTCTGTTATGATGGATAATTTTTTACTCTGGCATATAGGTTGGTTGGTTTTTCTCCTCCTCTCATCGACAAATGTGTCAGAGATGATAATTAATTGGATTTATTTTTTCCTGTGGTGTGATAAGAATTCTCTGGTGCGGAAAAATGATTTTATCCTTGGGGACATATTTATGTAAACTTTCATTTTATTATTCAATCGAATCAAACAATTTTTTTGCTTTTTAGGTTATGTAGGTGTAGTATAGAAGTTTGGTTGAGTAGAATGTAAAAAGTTTGAATTTTGTAAGGAAATTTTATTTTTTCAATGGGATTTTGAAACCGTTGATTTTAGGTAAACGATTGCTTCAGGAATTTAAAAGGTCATAAAATGAAGAAGTTTTTCCCATACTTGCGCATCCCATTATTATAAGAAATTTCCAAGAATTATTACTTTCAAATTGGGGTTTATTTTGTTCTAAAGGCACGACGACACATTCTAAGTCAAAAATAAAGGACGGCATATCACCTTGGAAAATTTTTAACAAACAGTTTAAAAGTTAATTTGTTGCTCTAAAAAAATTACTACGTGCGATTTATTTCCGCAGTGTATTTACCGAGTTGTAGGGTAAACTGTAAGTTACGGACCGGATTCTAAGAAAAATCAGTTTTTCCTTAATAACTCCAAAACTACGCAAGATAGGACATATGTCCTGTTGGACTTTTCTGTTCATTTTTCTGTCAATATTCTATGGGTGCAGTATGGCGGTACCCTTCCAGGACACCCTGTATAAGAGAGAATAGTATAGAAACTAACCGAAAATTAATTAGATGTTTCCTTTGCATGGATGGATGCAATTAGACCTATAAAGAAATTGAATTTTTAAAATTCATTGATGCAAAAAAAGTGCTGTAAAGAATACCATGATAAAACGTAAGGACAAGAATTCATATTTTGTTTTTGCTATTTATTACTTTGATACCGCGGCGGTGGAGGGGGACAAAAGAGTATCACATGGTGGACCATTTACTGTCTTTCTCATTGCTTTTCACTTGAACCTTGTTGTCTTCTTTTAACAGATCTAACCAGTTGATCTTACAGTTTTCATCCTGCCATCTGGTGTAGATTGGTCAAATGTAGAGGAATTATATGTAGTCCTAAGCATTATGAACGTTTCATGTAAATTACAATCCCGACATATTCCAGAATGGATCAGATCTGAAGGAAAAAAAGTTCGTAGGGGCGATGGTTGTAAAGGTTTTATCTTCTACTTAAAATTGAATCCGAATTAGCTCATATCCGGATACCCGAATCTGCGGACAGAAGTTCATGTGTGGTTTTACGTAGGTATCTGCAATGTATGGCTTAATTTTAGGGAATTTTTCGTCCAAGGATTAGTTATAATGCTACAATTAGCGCACTCATGAGACATTTCTGCTTCTATGAGTCGTAGTAGGTCAGTGCATCCTTGACTTTCGTTCTGGTAGAAGCGAAACCTATCTAACATCTCTTACCGATCTTTGCGTCATGGTGCCCGGTTGTTTGAACGCAACTCTATGCCGATATGCGAATATCGGAGCTTGCAAAACATACTAGACTCGAAAATATACTCTTACTGCCGACGATATTAGCCACCAACAGTCACCACGTTACTCCCATCAAGGGGCCTCATCCCCTGTTGGGGTGGAAATCCTAATTTTTCCACGGGGACCCAATTCCATGGCACCAAATTAAACTATATGCTGTCTACCTAATTGGTATGGCTTCATTTTCCAGGTCATAGGATCATGAATCCACTGGGATTCTTCATGCAGATACCCTTTTTTCTATTCGATATCGGTCTTCTAGCAGACTTATAGGTACCTATAGCGGCATCTCTCTTACCTAACCTAACCAAAGATATCGATCTGCGCTTAATCCTATTGGCTCTGCCCAATTAGACAGCTCTCCCGAGAACCACAAGAATGTTAAGATTATCTAGACATATAAAAACTACTATCATGCACACCCATCTTCTGAAATCATCCAACCGTCGCACATTGGTCCCAAACCCCGAAAAGCTGGCCAGAAGTCGAAAGAAAATTATTTTTTCTAGTGGGCTTTCAATTGTTAACTATACCATACCATACCATACTATACCCCTAGTATGTATTATGAGGGGAAGCGTCCCTACCTGGCTTGGGAACGCATTCCGTTCGTGAGCGTTAGAGCAGCTGAATCGTTTACTCGTCGCGCGTCCAAAATAGACACGTGTGGAATCGCGAAAAGTGAACGGATTTTGATTCTCCAAAATGGATTCTTCTCCGGAAAGTACAATTTGAATGTGTTGCTCGAAATTATGAAATAGTAAGTCATTAATAAAAATAGCGATACTTTTCTTGGTTATGTTCTGAAAAGTCGTGTTAGAAATAGCAATAAGGTAAAACCCTAATCGAATCCTGCTTTGAAACTAAATGGATGATGTGTGCACTAGGGTGGTCCTTGTTTAGGAACTATTGATTCCACCTTCAGTTCCAGAATCTAGTCAGATTTTTTCAAATAACACGAGCGATACATCGGACGATGATGACAGATCGCAATACAGCGATTAATTGTAAGAATTGCTCAAATTATATCGATTAAATATAAAATAATGAAAGAAATGTATTATAAATATTTATTGTCATTGTAATAATGATTAATTACTGTAGTATTCAAATCCTCTTCTTCCCAAATCTTCAAATGTCAACTGTCATTACATTTTCTATTTCATTTATTCACAATCATAATTTCTAAAATTCCCGAGTACAGACTTTTACCCGAATTGAATACGGGTTTGAAGAAATTTTCCGCCATATTGGATCCGCCATTTTGTTTTTCTACATTTTGACTTCAAATTCGTAATCAGCGACCCCGAAAACCCCCGAGTACAGACTTTCACGCGGATTGAGTACATTTTTGACTTTTCTCCAGCTTTTCGGGGTTTGGGACCACTGTGCGTCGTCGGCATTTGTTTGAAATCTTATTTATATTGGATTATTGTGAGTACATAAATTTCTAATACATGATTTCTATGTCATGTACCGAACTACAGTGTCCACTAAATCAAAGATCTCATATTTGTCTCATAGTGGGGTCGCGTTTGTGAGCATATAACTTCCGTATATGCTGCCACAACACAGTGCTTACGTTTGGAGAGCCAAAACGCTCCTCTATTTCAACTGTGTTTCCAACAGAACAACAATTTGTATTGTTATGGATGCATGATTTCCTCTTACATATCTTTCACCATGGCAATATTTCGGGTCATAGACTCCCTTTCCATCTGCGGACAATCTGATTCTTCAAATCTGGGTATTCTGATAATCCGGATCCGAATCTAAACTCTGCACCCTCTCCTTCCATCTCAAATTGAGGCGTGTTAAATGTTGCTGTATAACTTATTTAAAAATACGAGGAAATTTACAGTTTCCCAAAGAAACAATACAATCTGGAGGAAATTTTGAAGTTTCTTTGTTTAGTCTATGGATCCGGATACACACGAATTCAGATAGGTACTAAGATCCGGATACCATCAAATCTGAATTATTCCGTACAATTCGGATAGAAAATTATCCGGATATTTTCAACCCTATAGTTTTTTTCAGTCATAGCTATACTAAAACCAACCATGATAAACTCGCTAGATTTCGATCGAGATACCAATTTCTAACTCAATCTATTAAGCGTTATGAAAACCAGATATAGGTTTACGAATAACCTACCACGTTCTCAAGATTTGCTTTGAGGAAGACCATAGAAAATGGTTTAGATAATGGGTGGTTGCTTGTTTTTGCGGAATTTAGCAAACTTACATAAGGTTTTAGGGTATATGTCCTTATCATTTTACCAGGCAATCGAACTGCGTGTCCATTATTAATTTTCGTAAATATCAGTTTACATTAAATTAATTATTTTCGTATTGATATACCTACTACAATTATGAATAGACGGCTACTCTTGAACTTTTAATGGCATCCAACAAGGTTCAATTCTAGGGTCATTACTATTTTAATTTGCTTATATATAATTCATTTTTAAATTTACATTTTCATGTATGCTGGATGCTTATACATAGTCAATCATATGACAAAATGTGGCTCTGGGTATTAAGTTCTATGGTTTCGTTACAAATACAAATAGCTGCGACTAATTATTATCTTCCTCCCACCTCTCTCACCAATAGTGCATCATCGAATAAAGTTAGATGATGATATAAAAATAACAAGTTCCATTGATGTGGTATCATGAAAAAACACTACAAAACCTATTTTGATGCTGTTATACACTGCGGTTCATAACTATAAAAGCAGTTATTTTTTAACGTATACAATTTTTTTTTTTTTTATATTATTAAGCCAAGCTCAGGGGATACCCTATGATGCAAAGCACAGCATGGCAGGAAGGAGATAGGGAAAGGATTAGGGGATGTGAGGAGAGTGGCGGAGGTGCCGATGTGTGTCGCCCTTAAACTTCCGCAGATTGTATGCCGGAGGAAAAACAGAAGATGGTAAGCTGTTCCACATTCGCACTGTTCGGGATAAAAAAGCATCTCGGAATTTTACTGTACGGCCGAAAGTAATTTGAAGGGTTAAAGGATGTGCGCGGTTTGCAGCGCGAGTATTGCGTGCAGGAATCATTCTACAAGGGATTAGACTAGATATTTGTAGGACTTGTAGAGGAGCGCTAGATTTGACGGGCTGAAATATTTCTTACACCTTTTCAGAAATCCAAGACATTTCGATGCTTCTTTGGCAACAGAGAAGATGTGATCTGTCCAGTTTAACTTACTGGAAATATTAATGCCAAGAATGCTTAGTGACGGTGAATCAGAAATTAATGCTCCATCAAAAGAAACGGGTGTGGTTAAGTTATGTTCTCTAAAAAGGATAATAGGTTCAATTATATGATCCGAGATTATTGAGAAACATTAACTTTCAATATAAACTAACACAATATATTTTTGCTTAAGTATACCGCTGTATTTCAGTTTTTGTTTTATTAGTGGTGCATAACTGCAGACGCAGATTAAAAATTAACAATAAATGAAAATAAATTCACTGCAAATACACAAAAAATTAATTTCATTGGAGTAGGACCTTGCATCTTTTTGTGTATGCTCAAAAAGTCGATCTGGCATGCTGTCAATTAAGGTTTTTAAAATATATTTATCAATGGACTCCCACGCTTCAATCACACCACTTTTCATTTCCATAACATTTTATTATTAATTGTGTTCCGTATAAATTAAGCGTACAATTATACCCCAGATACTTTCTGCAAAGTTTTAATTTTGGGAGCAGGCTGGCCATTCCAAAACATTAATATTTTGGGCTTGCAGCCACATACGGACCTCACAACTACTGTGCACCGAAGTGTTATCGTGTTGAAATATCCATTCTTTCTCGCTATTTCTTCCTAGGTGTGGAATTAAATGAATCTCAAACCAGTCTTATATACCTACTTCGCATAATTCGTACGCGTGGTTAGTAAAGTCAATTTAAGCACACTGTCAAGGTAAAAACATCCCCAAAAAATAACTGTCCTCTTTCCGCAGATCCTTCAATATGAGTTAAATACATTAGTCTAGATTGTACGGATGGATTTAACTCCTATTGGAGGAACGTGTCGATTTACAGAGTATTGATTTATTATAAAAATGGTACATCTAAGCTCGAAAATATTCGAAATTATGCAATTGCTTGTTAGGTTTGCCATATAAAAATTCAAATTTACACGTAGTACCTATATTTGGAAAATTCTGATACTGGTTAATAACACGCACAAAGCCTTAGATTTTGTTTGAAGTAAACATATTATAATTTGAGAAGAAATTTCCAAAAATAACTAAATCGGAATACATTTTTATATATATAGGCATTCATTTAGTCTTAAATGATCTTAGGCAAAATATATCTGTTTGTCACTCTTTTCTTTTTTAGAAATTTTGAAAGTTTTCAGATCAAGGAAGATCGCCACATTTTTCATCCAATAATTTCTTAAAAATATAGTACATATCCTTATTTAGGTACCAACCAATAAGTTTAAATACATAGGGGAATGCCCACTTTTCATACAAAGGGAGAAAGCTTTGGCGATCGAATTTAGCTTGAGCGATTTTCTTAGGTGAAAAAGTGGACTTTTCTACTTCTAGTGATTGAGCGGGATTGATGAGTCATAGAACTTGACTTCATAACATATTCATAACAGAGCACTAATCGCCATGGAAGAAAGAACTGCAAAAAATGAAATTTAGTGACTGGGGTATATGTGACCCAAGTGCATGAAAATGGATTTTTACGGCAGCAAAAACGTTTTCTGAATCGGGATAAAAGTACACCACTCGATAGTACCTACTCAGCGAGACCTTATATTTGATATGCAACATGCTGTATCGAAACCACCCCTCACCCCTGTGGGTTGTTACCCCCACCCTTAAGGTATCCAAAGGAAAAAATTTTCTACGAATTGTAGCTGGTAATTAACTGAGGCGAACAGTGAAACCCATTTTCCGAACGAAAATAACTCTAACCGATTTAGGTACAACAAATCTAGTACTTCAGTTCGAATAACAAAGAGGGAAATGGGGATCGATATTTTAGCCTTCGAGTATAGTCGTGTGGTTACTCAAGCTTCTCCTCAGGACCTAAAGAATTCGATTCTGTACTAGATTTTCTAAAATAGACCAAATCAAACTTTGACCTCCCCCTCTGGGCCTTGCCCCCCTTAAGGGGGTATTCTAGTCTAGAGGCCCGAATTTTAGGTGATTTTTGAAGTGCCGTAATAAAAAGGCAATCAATATTTTTCTATCCATTTTTTTATGAGTTATTTACTAACATTGCAAGAATACAGAAAAAAATGAAAAAATTAAAAAAGTTAAACATTCAAAAAATTAGCAGCTGATGAAAAGGGGGGCCTAAAAAAATTGACGCGTGTTCCTGCTCACGATTCCAACCCGCCTAGTAATCCGAAAAAAAAAGATTATTAGTCTAGAGTAATGTCGCTATGTCCGAAACTAGGGAAAAGTTGAAAAAAAATTTTTTCACAAAATGGCCGCTGCCTAAAAAAAAGCAATTATTGTACCACTTTTTTGACTTTTTCGAATTTTTTCAAAATAGTAAAAATTGAAATTTTGGGATGCGGCTAGTTCCGGACATAGAGAAGTCTATAAAGAAGACTCTCAAAAAAATTTCAAGTAAATCGGACCAGTAGAACTTGAGAAATCGTTGGCATCGTCTTGAAAAAGGCAGTTTCGAGAAAAACGCGTTTAAGGTGTAACACCACTGTAAATTTTTTGAAAAATCGTTTTTTTTTTATTAGCTTGCTTAAAAAATAGTTTAAACCCTCTAGAATAAAAAAAAAAGGTCCCGTGCGAGAAAATTTTTTTTTCCTTTGAAAATGGAGGTCGCTTCCAAGCGCGTCAAACTTGCTCCGAAACATGTCCCGGGAAGATGGCTGTAGACCCGCCATTTTGTTTTTTTTCGCTGTCAAAAATTTATCAATAAAGTTCAATGTATGCCCGATAATACCCTTAAAAGGTTTTTTTCAAACACCTTTAATTTTGCGAGAAAAAAATTCGTGAAAAAACCTTTTTTTTAGCCGTTACAGAGGCGTTACCCCTCAAAGTCCATACGTCCACGTGGTTTGCAAGTTAGAATTCAAATGTTAGCAGCTGGATGCAAGTGAACACTAAATATAAAGATACAAATTTGAAAAATCCTCTTGTAAGCATATTCTTGAATAGTTAAGTTAAACTTTGAAAATATGAAAACAAAAAAAATCGATTTTTTCGAATTTCTAGACTAGAATACCCCCTTAATTGAAATAAATATTGTTAATAAAATATGTTCAGAGTATCATAATGCATCACTTAAGACATCTCTCATGTATGCTGATGTCGGGACTGAAATGGGCATTCCCCTTTAATGCCAAGATTTTGTACATATGACTAAAGCATGGAAGCTTTCCGTGTTCAATTACTAAAACAACGTTTACCACCACTATCACGACATTAGTTCATTTTCTATAATAAAATTCTAGCATAAATTTGCTCTAACTATGCTAAGGGTATAATTGGTGTGTGTGTGTGTGTTCATTTAAACGGAAGAAAGACACAAAAATCACATCCTTTTCTTTTCTAAACTTAGAATAAAAAAAATATCAAATATCATCAAAAAACTGGAAATTTTCATTTCATTGCATATTCACATCGCACTAAAATCATGGTATAAGATAATAAAAATTGCTCTAAAGCACAGCTTAAATTACCTTTCATTCATTTCTAGTTAGTTAGGACCTCATGCGAGTTCCTGAAGGAATATAATTTACAAGTTTTAAATGAAAATATTTTTTCTGTTTTTTTTTCTTTTTCTTTTCATAAATTAAATTAGCATACCCATGATAATGATGATGATGATGATGATGCCATATACGAACACACACACACACATACAGTAATGCCTATATTTATAAGCATTGGAACATAAAATACCAGGAGACAGGTAATCAGAGTTGAAAAGAAAAGATATAAATATTAAAGTACTGCGGCATTAAATTACCTAACCTTGATGAACTTTTCCCTTATACATCGAGATACCAAAAATTAAATCAACCGAAGAAGTTGAATCAAGTGCATCATGAGGTGAGGTGAAATGATGGCCTATACACATATTATATTCTATCACTTGAAAGCTATATCAATTTACCTTTAGCTATAAAGTTCAGATTCTGTCGATAACTTACTTCTTGAATGGATCTTTGATGTGTGGTTGATTTGGTTGTGTGATGTTTTGAGTCTCTACCTCAACGTATAAATCTCATGAATATACCCTTCTTAATCGACGGCACAAGAAAAAAAAATAAAAAAAAAAATGAGAAAAAATAAAACTCGCTTTGGCTTCAAATTCTTAATTGCCTCCCTCTGTCCTTCACTTTACATCTTCCATATATAAAGAGATTAGTAACTAACAAGTTCTGTCCGGAGGGCGCAGTATCTATATACGCGCGTAACTGATACTTACTGTGATCATAAAAACTAACTTTTCCCAAAACATAATAACGCAAGAACGCATGTCTTGAAGTCATTAATATGTTCTTGTGCCTTCCGTGAGCCTCTAACAACCTGAGGACCCCATTGAGATTTTCTTGCCGACCGAAGACGCTACCTTTCCTTAGATCTCTTTCTAGCCGGCTGCTTCTAATATTTCATGATTTTTACTGTGAGTGAAATTCATTTTTCCTTCGCCATCGTATCGGACGTGTATGGTGATAGTGATATGTAATAATTAATAAATATAAAAAAAAATAAAATAAATAAAAAACACCCACAAAAACGACAATTTTGACATCGAATCGCAAAAAAAAAAAACAAAAAATAATTACCTACCGAGCGGATGCTGGATAGAAGAAAGTCATCTAACCAACTCGCCAACCAGAGAGATAACCACTCATAGACACTATAGCCAAAGCTACCAAAGTTAGTTACAAGAGTTAGCTTGAAACCGGTTCACTTAGCACATGATTACAGGTAAGTGGTGTAATTTATGGAGTCAGCTACTTGTCTAATGCCCACGCATCTATCAAAGCGAATCGTGGCCTTTGTGGGCAATCTTTTGTGGCTATGGCTATCTTTCATGTATCTACATTGAGACAGCCACAAGAGAATTGGATATCGGTGATGGGACTCTTAACTATGCTCCTGAATGGTCAACATTTTGTGACATGAGTACTAATCGGGTTTTTATCATGAATCGGTCGTGTTACTTAATTATCTTTACAAGATTGGAATCTCTTGATTCGTCGTCGTTGTCCATGGACTGCCAATATATATATATATTATGGACGAGTGATTGTGTATGTATTTAGGTATAAACACAGTGACATGTCTAGGAATTTTTCGGGGAGACCTCGAACAGGTGACAGGTTATTAATATAACTGGAAAGTTTTTTTTTTGTATGTTTTTTTGTTGCTTCAAAAGTGTCAAATCAATATCTGGGACACTTTATATATTTTTTCCATGTAGTTGGAATGTTTTAGTTGCGCTGCGGACCATAAGATTGCTGATTCCTGTTTGTCGATTGGAATTTCACATAAAGCAAACAGTTTTGATCTTGGTTCCATTGAAATGTTTCTGAAATTACTTTTGATAACGAGGCCGAATTTATTTATTGGCTCGTGTCCTGTTTCTTTTTTTTTAAATTGCAATTAAAGCTGTAGGTGTTGGATATTGGTAGATAACTTTTCTGATATAGTAATTTTAGCTTTCAGGGGACAGGTAAATATGTATGTATCTGTGGGACTAGAAAGGTTTTGAACAACTAAAAAAAAAAAAAACAAAAGAGCCACAGATTATTCGATAGTCAGCTAGGGTCTTCTAGTAAACATCTATATGCACACGTTTGAGGATTGACTACTTATACTAAAAGAATCCGAAAGATCGTAGATTTAACCGTGGGGGAAGGGTGTGGAAGTTTAACTATTCACTTGCTTTCCGCTAACTCAGATCAAAGTAGGGACGGTAGGCAAAATCACCGCGAGCCGGCACCATCGTCTCGGTAGTCTTCAATATTATCAATATCAACTCAAAGGGAGCGTCTATACAATCCTTGAGTAATTTTGCTAGTATATCTTGAGACAACTCATACATGTATGTTTATTGAGTATGGACGAAAGTAGTAAGTAGGTACTCAAATCAGTAAATGAGTCGGTCTTTAGTAGAATACCAGTTTGGGGTTAATGTTGCCGTATACAAACATGGTGGCAAATTAGCCCACAATTGGTGTGTCTTCTGAGAGGATATTGCCAGGTATAGATACCCGGCTTGATGTAGGTAAGGAGTTGAAAGTCCTTTCGGTCTTCTACTTCTTGTTGAGAGTATGTTTCCCAGAGTCCAGATTGAGATTGAACTGGCTATGTCTGCAATCCGTCAATGGTTATACGTGGGACTACCACCAAATCATCTTCGTGGGTTGCGGTTGACCTTTGACAACTCGGCTTAAAATAATTCTCAGTAAACAGATTAAGACTGGTATCGAGATGTTATACAATTTTAGATTAAAATTATAGAAAGTGATTGATTGTCAGATAGATTGCAGGTCTTGTACGACTTATAATAACAATGAAGGTTTTCTCATAAAGACTTGTTAGTAAAGTTATCGTAAAGTTATGTTCTTGGACGACTTGTACATAAGACGATTGAGTTTGGTAGCTCGTTAGAGAATCTGTCGCCGAACTGTTCCCATTAATGGTGACAAGAGAATTAAATCGATCCTATGTCAACTGTGTGAAGACAGCTACCGTTGAATTGTGGAAGTGCAGCTATAACTCTGATACAACTACAGTGCAGGTGAAAGACTGAAGGCGGCCCTATGTCGACTTGAGGACCACCGCGAGGTTAGTTCAGCATCAAACTGTAAGTTCGCACTACACCACGAAGGGAATTTCTGTCAGCAAAAGTTTATATAGAGTATTAGTCATCTTGTCGCCCAATGAAATTCCTTTTGTTAACCTTTATTTTTAATATTGGTTAAATTGATTTGTTCTTGTTTATATTTTTTTCAAATCTCTTTCTAAGCCTGCATATATTATTCGTTGACGTTAGACTAATCACATTCTTGTTTTTCTTATTTTAATACAATTTCAGAGCCAATTTCACTAACTCCCTTTTGTAATCAACAAAATATTTCAAAAATAATTTTGCTAGAATTCATTTGCAGCGATTTTTTCTTTAAAAATATATCGAATGTTCAGTCTGGAACGAAAGTATCGCCATAGGCCAAATGCTAAGAGTTGAGTTTTTCTCTATCACTCTTTTTATGTGATAGGCTACCGCTCTCATCATTTGAAAAATATATTGGGCTTTCTTTCCAAAGCATGCAGTACAATGATATCAATTATGAAATTTCCATTCATGTAAATGTACTCTCAGATCCAAAAATATTCCCCGTCCACATGACGAAAAACCAGTCAAGCACAATAATTTTTCAGATCCACTCATGACTTTTCTTTCAGACAAGAAAGACATATCCGTGTCACAGCGACATTTATTTATTTTCATCTTTCAGGCTCTAAAAGTAGAACGTCGAACAAAAATTTTTTCCACCTACAAGCACTTAGGTCTGCCCAAAATTGTTGATATTACCAGCGAATATCTTTTTTGATACGGGATCTTAAGCTTAAAGGACGATCTGATTCTGTTTCTAAAGCGGACTCTTGAAAACATATTTCAGCTCACCCATTCCATATTTTTTTCGCCTTTGTAATCTCTAACCATGCGTTCCTTCGAATGATGGTTCTATATCATCTTATTTCTTGGATTTGGTACTTTTTTCTATAAGCTGTCTGCAGCTACATTATAACTGGGATCACAGTATCCAACTGATTTTTAATTAGCTCTCTACGAAATGCCATTTTTGTTAGCCTATATTTGATAGTTTCATAGGAGAGGAATTTACAGATTATTTTGTTAATTTGAGGTAAATTCTTCAAAATGTAGTTTCTGGACTTTTATTGTTAATAAACAATTTGTTTTTCCAAATTCTAAAATATGAAGTACAGACTGAAACTTGTTCTCGTTTTCATCGATGAATATTATTCAACGCCTTCGATATAAATGTTTTTCAAAATTTATTAAAGTACTTAATAAATTTTCGCATAGAGTTTTCCTTATTGGCTACGTAATGAATGTGAAAATGTAATGTAAAATCAGAATGAAAAAGGCACAACCAATTTTCGTTTACTAACAAGAATAATAGAAGTGGTCCTAAGTCACTACCAGAGTTAGTCCTTAATACTTTGAATAGTAAGGATAAAAATTGAAATTGATATTTACAATTTACAAGATAGTAAAAAACTGTATTCATCAGCCAGATTAAGAAACCTAAAATTTGTAATTTGGTAAGAAACCTAATCTAAGACTTTACTAAATTGAGCTTAATACGCATGTTCAGAAAATTTTATGTTAGGTAAACTGAAGTAGATTTGTGGTTGTTGATAATTTTCTTTAAATAAAACAAGGTTGGCGAAGTTATACAAAAAAAGTCTTAAACGGTTTTGAAAATGCTATGGGACGCTAGTAAACAATAAATGACTTCACAACTCAGGAAATTTGTGTGTGTAATTTGAATGGCAAATTAAATAAAAATGATTTAAAGGCAGGAGATATGTGAGGCGTAGTTTAGCTTACACCTGACTTTGGCTGAATCATTAAAGATTTGAAAAAAAATTCACTATTTGTCATATTTTCATAAAATATTTCCCAACTACTACCTACATCTCTGTCGAAAGCCCAACTCTCATCTTTTAAACATTTGTTGATAAGCTTCTAGACAGTTTAAAAACATCTAAAATATATCACTCAATAGCAGCTCTCTTTTTAGACCATCGAACATAGATTTGTGCACAAAATTAAGTAATCCTAAGAACTTCATGGGTTGTGTAGGAAAAATTTCTAAAATAGACTTTTTATCTGTCCCATCACGACACTCTTATTTCCGTTCTACATTAGTTAATAGAACCGCCCCCCCCCCCTACTCCAATTCCTACACTTGGCTTTCTACACACATATCCACAGCACAGATACCATCAATTTCCAATTCGTTTTAAGTAAAAGTTTTCATTGGATCTATAGAAAACCGGAACTTATCTGCTCGTAACTATCTTTAATCGTATCATGATAGGAGGCCGTAATCGATGTTTTCCTCATAAATTATCCAAAAATGCCTAAAGTGTCATTGAATTTACTGTTTGGTAGTTGTACGAATATGTACATATGTACGTACATACATATGTATGTATGTAAACTATCCATACCAGAGAGCCCTATACCCTTTTGATACGTTGTTGTACGTCTATAAAAGTACATGAACAAGCCGACGACACGGGCCAAATAATTCCAATGCCCAGTCGTTTGCTTACTCAATGGACCAGTAATCACTTTGAGATTCACAAGCTTTCCATGGGTATCTGAAAGAGGCTAACAAGGCCTAAATTAGTAATTAGGATCGGCTAATTAGGCACACGTTTATACGAATTCTGTTTATAACTGTAGGCATATACACTACCGAGCCGCCCGCCCGCCATTTGAAACTTTTGATTTAATGAATTAATTATATTTTTGATCAGCTTCCATTGCACGTGCTGCTTCCCTTCACCTTCTTTGTTTTGATTCGGTAGGTAGATATAGATATGTAGGTAGGTAGCTAGTTAGTTAGCTTATTGCTAGGTTTAAATGTCCGCCCCATTATAGAAAACCGCCTCTAGGTAAATTGCTCTGAATTCAAAATATTTGAACTTTAAAGTAGTCAAGTTAATGTTGTCGAAATGTTAAAATTTTGATACGCGCATAAAACCATTTGTGTGATGTTTATTGTTGGTGAAGGGGATGATTACATTTTTGGTTATACACTTACATAAATCCAATAAAGGACGCCACAGCGAATTAAGTGATTTATAATTGAAATTTGTGTTTTTGTTTTTAATGTTTTTATTAATTGTAGTTTGTGTGTGATTTTAACTGTTTTGTATTTCGAGTTGAGTTTTGGAAACAAAATACAAAATTCATCAAATTTAATTCCGAATTTGGGATATTTCTTATGAACTGTCAAAAATGGGTAATTTAATTATCATCAACAGCACTTGTTTTAGAATTTTCTATTCTCTTGCCACTAACATAAATAGATCGCGGTGTCCACAGAATAATAAATATGAACGTAAAATGATGTGCTAAATTGTAAATTATTAGGATTTTGAGGTGGTCGTGGTTGTGAGGTGCCAGTGTTAATAATTTTAGAGGGAGACATTCCTTCAGTTTAAACTTTGAAAATGCGTATTTTTGCTAATTATATGTTTTTCTATGGACGTATTCCTTCCCAAACCAGTATAGCCTCTTTGAAAGGTTTGAAAGCTTCTGCTGCGCTGTAACACAATGCAGACCTCTCTTGGGTCTTGATCAAATATGTAAGCATATTTAGCTCCAACAAGTTAAATCATTTTAATCATATTTTATAATGAACAGGACATGTTCTGGTCGTATTATGTTCCCCACTCATAGGCTAATATCTCGTTTTTTTTTATGATGCCAATTATCAGGTCTTACCCTATTATGATATGGCACAGCCTCGGCAGACGTGGAAAAGGAGCTGGGAAGTTGAGATTTTTAGGTTGACATTGCATAACTTTCTCTTAAATACCTGTAATTTATAAGTGCAAAGAAAGACAGAAGATGATAAACTGTTCCACATACGTACGTAGGACGAACGTTATGGAAAATTTACGAAATTATATAGTATGTGAGGATGAGGACGTGTTTACATTTTGTCCGAAGTGTCTCATTTTAGACTTTATCTAACGACGCGGACAACACAATGCTTGTAGTCCGCTGCCCAAATGCTATCTAGTCCAATTTTGAGGCGAGTCTTGTACGTTATCCTTGATATCAAAAACATGATCAGATCAGATAAGATTACTGGATGTTTCAGTACCGAGTACAGACGAGTTTGACAGAAATGAGTTGAGACGGTTTTCGATTATATGTTCGAGATCTCGATTTTCGAATTTATTTTTCGAAATGGTGTATTTTTAAATTAAAAATAGTGTTTAGTCGAAATTGGGTTGTAAAGAGTTTTGAGTTAGAAGCCTTAAATCGTCCAAGACCAGCTTAATCTTTTCGGTCATAGGATGTTAGATATCTGTTAACTGTTTAAAAAAAAAATCCAAATTCGAACGCAGTCTATGATATTTGAAGAATTTTATGTTATTTTTATCGGACCTTTGTAAGGAAGAACAAGACTTGAAATATTGCAATCTGCATTTTGTTTTTCTGACTCTAGTGGATTACGGACATCCACTAGACAATAAGACAGGACAGTGGTGGAGGGGCTATCGAGATCTTCTTATCTAATTCTTGCACATAAATGATAACGATGTAGCCCACTTCAACCAACTCAAGGGCCGTCGAACAATATCCATTCATTTTACAATCAATTAAATATCGCAAAATCTATTGTTTTACACTTAAGGGGTACTGTAACGGCTAAAAAAAAGTGTTTTTTCACGAATTTTTTTCTCCCGAAAGTGTATTATCGGGCATACATTGAACTTTATTGATAAATTTTTTGACAGTAAAAAAAAAGAAAATGGCGGCTCCACAGCCATTTTCCCGGGACATGTTTTACTTGCAAGGCTCCGCGGCACATTTGAATCTAGACCAAAAAAAAGCATTAATCTAGAGGCTTATAGCTAGAGAATGCCGTACGGATTTTTAAAAATATTAATTTTTGTAGATTTGGCGCGCGTTTGAAAAAAAAGTTTGATGTTTGACGAAAAAATCGGCAGGTTTTTTGTTAATAAAAAATCAACAAATAAAGTTATTGAAAATCCCGTACGGCATTAATGTTTACATCTGGTTCAAAATTTCAAGTCGAAAATATGAAAATTGTTCAAGCAATGCTGCGTGCCATTTTGAAAAACCGTGTTTCGAGAAAAACACGTTTAAAGTTTTGAGAATAGTTTTTATTAGAAAAATAAAAAAAATGAAGGTAAAAATCTTTTTACTGTTAGTCTGTTAGTTAAAGTTGCCAATGTCAAAAAGGTCAGTTGTGTTCAATTCGGCTTTTTCTGTCAGCTTTAGAAGAAAGCTGGCGATAAAGCTGGCTGAAAAGCTCCAATTGTGTTTCAGGCTTCAGGTAGTCGTTTCGGAGCAAGTTTGACGCGCTTGGTGGCGACCTCCATTTTCACAGGAAAAACAATTTTTTCGCGTACGGGACTTTTTTTCTTATTCTATAGGGTTTCAACTATTTTTTAAACCAATAAAAAAAAACGATTTTTCAAACAAATTTACAGTGGCGTTACCCCTTAAAACATAATCGGAGACATAAAACGGAGAGGAGGAGGGACAAATTTAATATTATTGGAAAGGTCCAACTATTATCAATCTAACAAATTTTAAATCATCGTCATTGGAATTACAACGTTCATAAATTACAAGGTCATCTATAAAAAACATAGCCGTTAGGATTTCCCCCCACCACTCATATAAATTTGTGCTTGGATAAGCATGACCTATTCATAGCCTTCAGGTGCAAGACCACATACAGGATCCTCTTATTTTATAATTTTTTATTTTTTGGTTAAACTTTTTTGATTTTTTACCCCTTGATCCCGTTGATATCCTAAGTTAAAATTTTAATATGTTTTAGTGTATAATATAAGGTAAAAAATAAAAAATAAATTAATAAAATCAAAAGTACGTCTTCAAGGATAAAATCATTATTCTTGATATCCTTTTCCGCATATATTCTTAAGATACTTAAAGTCCTGCCTTTCAAATGAGCCATATTTCACCGTCCTAGCATGGATTGAAAATATATATGAATTTTTAAAAAAAACCATCAGGTCAGCATTTTTGCGAAATTTTGAAAATGCCATAACTCGCAAAATACGCATTGTACAGGAAACAATTTTAAATTTAATTTTTGTATTCACAAAACCTCCAAGTAGGTGTAAAATTTTAACAAAATTGTTGATGGTCATGTCATACATGTTGCCTATTTGATATAGCTAAACTTGGCAACACCTAGCAACACCTTTATGAGATTGTTTAGTGCTAAGAGCATATCGCAACATAGTATCCACATTGTTTTTTTTTCTTTTATACAATGTAGACTGATTTTTTAATCCGATATTTTGGGAATTCACCTCTGAAATGGGTCCGACAAACCCCAAAATCAGATATGAGTGGTGGAGAGATATTTTCGTAAAATCCAACGAATATGATTGTAGTGACGTGATGTTCCATTAAGAAATATTTAAAATTTTCCCAGAAAATTTTGAGATTAATATTTTCTTTTTTTTGCTGACCTGACGGTTTTGAATTTTTGATGCCAGGAGATCATATTGGTGGAAGCCATTCCCTTGACTGTTTTTTCTTTCTTGATTATATTAATAAATCTGAGTCTAGTGTTCGGTTTACTTTAAAAAAACTTTCAACAGTTTTTTTCTTAAACTAATAGGGTACTTCATAAATCTTATTTAAATGTGTGTACTTGACCTATCATAATTTTTAGATAATAAAAAAAAAAGAAAAAACTTTCCAAATGCTTTATAACAATTTTGTGCATTTAATTTCATATTGCAATATCTCAAGAACAAACACTCATTGCTCTTCCAATCGATCATTCGATCTTCTTTGTATAAAAAAGAATAAAAACAAAAAAATTACAAATTGTGGGAAGATACAATTTCAAGAAAGCAATAAAGTAAAAGTTAATTAAACGATCACGATTCGCATTGTATTTGTATAATTGTGTTGCACGATTACCCCGAAAAAAAACAAAACAAAAATCTGATCTCATCACTCAAATTAATGATTCACAGGGTGATCATTAAGTGTGAACTTTTTCTTTACAAGATCATATTAAAAAAAAAAAACAAAAACAAAAATCATTTCATAAGCGAATATTTTGAAGTGTTGATTTTAGGCCTAATCAAAAAGCAGCAATTGTTTACCGTTCAAAAATCCTATTAAGTTTCCGACAATGGAAAAATCAGAAGACAAGCGCCAACATACATAGTACTAGAAATAAAAGCAGCGTAGCACACCAAAAGTAATCAATGTCGATCATCAACTGCCTGTCATTAATCATTGTCGACACTGAGAATGTTTGGAAACATAACTAATTACAGAAACAAATTCATCTGAAGATAATGAGATTTCGGCGTCTAAAACGTTTATTTATTGTGGATATGTGTGTGAGTGCGTACGGAAGAAAAATCAGTGATATTCTATTCGGCGAGGGCCCCGTCAGCTGCTGTATGTCGATTGGTTCATTCCTTAGTCATCGGACAATTAATATATGCACGATCAACGACCGTACATCAGAAACAAGCCAGAGCCTTACGGACTACTCTCTCGATCTTGCGTAGAAATAATGGGCAGAACTTAAGTCATTTGTTTGTTTGTTTGTCTGTTTGAAGACCCTCATTGATTAATTTCCGTCTTCTTCTCCATGATGATGATGATGAAAATGAATCTGACAAAAAGGCTCCAAATCTCTTCACTATCTTCAAATATCGTTTTCGATGACTGTTTATATTCGACCATCACACATGTGTGTACCTACTTAAAAGATTTATTTACTTCGACGGCGGCGGCGCGGTGCGATAACCGTGCATGTACATAAAAATCATCTAAAACTGGTTTTAACTGCAGATTTCACCTTAGGCAGTTGAGTTACCTTCTACAGTACAAAAAAAAATGTATTTCTTTCGTTTTTTTTTTTTAGGGTTTTAAATTGAGATCATTCTGAAAATATGACCAAGTAGCATTTCTTAGGTTACCTAACTTTTAACAGTTATTATAGTTTGCTTCTCAGTAGGTACATTTTGATTGTCTGAAAACATGCAATGTTTGGACCAATTTTTGAGGATACGAGTTTAATTTTTTATTTTTTTGCTCTAGAATTTATCTATGGGAAAGGTAAGGCTTTTGGGAGTGTGTAATTTTTTGTGTGTGCTAAATTATCAAATGATTTCTTAATTCAGAAAAATCAACTTTCATGGATTAGATTTAAGCTCAATACGGGTTGGGCAGGTCATTTTCGGTGTACTCTTCTCTTTGCATTACATGCCTCTCCCTTTTTTTTTCTTTTATTCTCTTAGGCTATTTTCGAAGTTGTTTATTTCCAGGTGAGGGAAAATTAGGCACGTACTACGGTGTAATAATTAGCTCTATATGTAAACTGTGAATAGTAATGCGGTGGACTTGCCGAATTCGATTGTGAACGATTCAGATGAGAGACACATTGTCGAAATAGAAATTCAGTTGCTTGACAGATCATTCTAACATTATCCGATTTCTAATATAAATGGAGTATTACTTAAGTTATGCGCGGATGACAAAGTTTTAAATTTGTTATTGTTTTTCAAAATATTCGTCTTTATGTTCTACAGACTTTGTATATGCATGAACCAATCATCAAAAATATTTGGCTAAGTGTTCAAATCAGAAATAAAATTTTTATAGGCTTCGATTGCGCCGCTTGATACATCTTAGATTTAAAGCTGCGAATTTTAGCCCGTATGTAGTTACAAATCTGCCAAAATGTGGACTCTTTAAGTGGTTAAATTAGGAGCTCGGGTTGTCTGAGAAGCGATGTATGCTGATGCATTTTCTTGATGGAGAAAAATTTACCTGCTTTGCCGGTTTTTTCGCATATGTACATTCGGCAAACAATTCAGCATTGACAGCATATGACGATGTTTCAGAAGTGGAATTTGGGCAAAATGACTCATACGTCCGAAGAATGACCCAATAATTTTCTTGTCAATGCTTTGGATGGCTTATCATCAAGCACATACGAAGATCCATTGCTGTGATTGCCATTCACTTTCTAGCTCATATCACTAAATCTAAGTTTCGCCACTTTTCCACAATGTAGAACAATTCTTTTGACCGATCTCGATTGAATTTCTTGAGTATTTTCTTTTGCTCCCATGAATTCGCGCTTTTTTTTCTATCTTAGGCCTCGCGTAGACTAAAAGCGCAGCACAGCGTAGCGTAAATGGGCGTTCTGTCAAATCCATTGTTCCTTTGATATTGCGTATATTGCAAACATAGCGGAACGTACTATAGCGTGGCATAGATGCGAGAGTATTTTGAATCATATGATTGGTTTGAATTTTTACGCTCGTAGAAAGCAACAGTCGTGATTTATTGGTTGAAAAGTGAAAATGGATTGCGAAATTCTAATATGTGAAGTATGTGTTCGGCCTGCATATTATCATTACGCTCCGCTGCGATACGCTTTCAGTCCGAAAATTGTACGCTCAAGCTTTCATTGGGTAACATGCCACGCTACGCTGTCCTACGCTTTTAGTCTGCTCGAGGCCTTAGTCAAATTATGCTGTATCCACTGAGTATACTGAGTTCCTGAAGGGAAGCTGGTCATGAAAGGTTGTTTTAACTCAAATCACATGTATACCCAGGGATGACTCGATTATCTTCGAACAGCATTTCCATAAAGCTTCGATGTGATTTCTAGCATGCCGACAGTTGATATATCGTAGTTCATCATTTAGCAAAATATACGCTCACACTGGAATTCATTGAACCACCATGAACTACAGTGGTCTCCTTCATCTTTAAATAACCGCATAAATTTTTGCGATCATTGTTTTCAAGTGAGTTTGGTTTAAAAATCATAAAAAATCATCTCTAGAAAAACATGCCTTGTGCATTCTAATTCAATTTTTTTTTAACGAAATGATTTTTTTTACTAGCTGTAAAAACATAAAAAACGTCACAGAGTTAAAAAATGAAATAATCAAAAGCGACATCTTACAGGAAATAGGCTATCCGGGAAATTTATGAATTTCTTCCCTCATCAAAAGTCTTGCAAATTTAGATGTAGAGACCAGCGAAGTGATGTTTTGGCGGCTTAACAGAGCCATCTACACGTCGTAAATGGTCTTGGATAGAGCCTTGACCTTTCCAGGGTTTTTATAAATCCAATACGAAAGTCACTTGGAGAATTGGAAAAGATTATGTGAAACAAAACAACTAAATTATTTAAAATCC
The DNA here is from genome assembly GCA_963930735.1 of Dioctria linearis. Classification (NCBI taxonomy): domain Eukaryota; kingdom Metazoa; phylum Arthropoda; class Insecta; order Diptera; family Asilidae; genus Dioctria; species Dioctria linearis. The sequence continues at coordinate 14,380,403 of OZ005743.1, read as the reverse complement.
TGTCAACCTTTCATTCACCAAGTCTGAATCCTTTTTGCTTTGTAATTCTGTGTTTAATAAATGAAAGAATTGTTATCAAGGTTCAACCCTCATAAGGATGGAGGTCTCAATTTGAATTAAAGGAAAGGAAGACCCGTAGATGATATGCCTTTTAATTGGATGCCTTTATGCTCCCAAAATATATATTCCCACGTATCTTGCTCTTAGGTACACCGTTCCTGAACGTACGTAAACCGAAGAGTTCCTGTACTTAGGTACACCGAAGAGTTCGGGTACCTAAGTAGGTACATCCAATAGTTCCCGTGGTCAGATACACTCAGGACATAACAGTGTCGTGTAGCAGCGGCGAAGCTCGCATTTTATAGTCCAGCACTAGTAGAACTGAAGCTCGCCATGGTGTAATACTCCCGCCTGGTCGACATAGGGCTGACTTGGCTAGCTTACCACCTGCTAATTCCCAACCCACACAGCGTAGCGACTCACTGGCCGTAGACTTCGAGAAGACCCTAAGTTCGACCCGCTCTCGACTTTCACCCAGGCACACCTATCCAACCACCACAAGAGGTCATATATTAAACTTGATCGGAACGCGCAGCCAGTGCTGTCATAGGGATTGTCCGGGTTTAAAAGGTAGCTTGTCCGACATTTCTGCTCTATTTCAGAGATAGGTGCTGACCGTTCCTAGGTAAACAGAAGCGTTTCTGAACGCAGGTAAACCGAAGAGTTCGTATACCTAGGTACACCGAAGAGTTTTTGTACTTAGGAACACCCAGGCAGTCATAGTAACAGTCTGGATTTTTAGGCCTAACCTATCCCACTACACCTGCAGGACATAAGCATGGCATGCCTGACATTTCTATCCTATTTCACAGATATGTGCTGACCGTTTAACCTGAATGTTCACCGAGGGTTTGAATTTCTAACACCAGAGATTGGGCTTCAGCTTCAGGAGTCGTATATTCCCTTGACGAAAGACGCTCGACTCTGTTAACATTTACCGAGATTTTAAATGACTCTTGCTTAATTTAGTGAAGTGTTTTATGTTTCAACAGATGGTCTCATTTGATTATTGCTTAGAAATCAGCCCAGGTTCTTCATAAAGTAGTCTATTCGACCAATCCGTTTTGATATATGATCTTAGTTAACCGGGCCCCTGAAGAAACTCTTGATAAAAACCGTCGGAGAATTCGAATCTTGCTTAGCTATAGAATTTCATTTCACTTAACTGCTTTTATCTTCAGAATTATTTGGCTAGAGATTGACATCTTCTATTTTCCTTTATACAATATAGCATGACAGCAAACGTAGTTTATAATATTCTTCTAATCCAATGCAGATCATGTTGAATGACTAAAAATGGCTATTATTATACGCTAAGGAAATATTCTTTATCTTTTCAAATTTTTCTAATCATGATCTATTTTCAAAGCTCCATTTTTTGTCACATCATTCGTGTCGAACTATAAACTGGATTGAAATATCTTTTAATAATTAAAATTTTTAGAATTCAATAAAAAGATCTAGCTTCAAAGGCATGCCGAAATTCCACAATGAAATAAGAAGAGCAACTCACGCTTCTCATGATAACTCATGCGTAGAATAATTTTTATGTAGGAAAAATGAAGTCGTGAAGACTTATGGCATTTAATGGATCTTTTTTTTTCTTTTTACTGAAAGAAAATTAAATTCAATTGAGGGCAAAACTATTGTAACTATGTATATAGTCGCGGCTGATGAAGATAGTTTAATTGAGCGTGACTTAAGTGTCACTGATGATAATTAACTTGTCGTGTTAACGGATTTTTAATATCATGTCCTTGATATACTTTTAAATATTATTGATGGAATTTTATGTCATGTTTTATATTCATGTAAATCATTAACGTCTATAAAAATGGACTGAGTTAATGTGGAACCAAATTTGCTCTTCTGAAGGGGTGAAAAACCTTTTTTATATCAAAACATTTTGTTTCGTTTTATATTAATAAAACAGCTAAGAGAATAGTTGAATGGTTTCATGAAAATATTACTTTTATCAAATCTATTTTGAGTAAAATCATTAAAAAAATAAAATTGTGTTATTTACATAAATAAATTTTTAATTTTGGGTTGTTTTACCCTGAATAATGCTGATACAAAAAGTAAAAATAGTTTCCATCTCCAGTTACCTAAAAGAAATTCTCGTTGGAAGCAATATCGTAGTATTCTGTACAAGAATAACACTGGTATAAATGTATGTTACGAGGTTTTGCTCTTATCCAGACTAAAAGATGAAATGGATTAAAAAAGCAAGTTGTTCCAAATAAATAGCTCCGATAACCTCCTCATGTCAGAATTCAGATTGTCAATATAATCTTTAACTAGGACGATCGATGTGTGCAGGTACATATGTATGTATTTTGGTATCATTGACCACTTTGGGAATATCATTAAGATATATAGGGAACAGTAAAGGACCTAGAATAGAACCCTGTTGAACTCCATATTGGTAAGAGGTAAAAACTTATATATGTACTCTTTTATCAATTTTAATTTGTTAAAAATGGTGGCATTCATTATATCTATTAGCCGCTGAGTAAACTTATTACTCGATGTAAAATACTGCCAAATTCGATGACACAGGTGCATTTCAGTGCACTTAAATCGTAAATCGTTTTGAGTAATAGTAGAAGTTGTGAAAGCTGATGAAAGTGTTGTGACAGTTTTCCAAATATTAACAAATTGAGATTAAATAATCAATTGATTGCAGGATATTCAAAACAGTGGTGATAATCCATGTTACGTTAGCAGCTTAAGAATGTAGTGGCGGTATTTCTTCCGGATTAATTGTTTTAGTCCTGAGTAGACTGAATAGCATGTAAAGCTAAATTTATCGAGCAGTTAATAGAGAAAACAATATAATCGGAAAGCTAACACTTCAAAATTTATTATAATTCTGGTCGTTAGAATACGTTTAAGATGTAAGCTAAAGAGCAATGGAGCAAGTAATGAGCCCTGCGGAACTCCAAACTTTAAATACGGAATTGCTCTTGTATTTGTTCTAAGCACAACTTTTCATGGTGTACGTTTGGTTTTTTAGATTTTTTAGCTATTTTGCTAGATTTTGATAAATTTTTTTTTATTCAACTAGTCTGTATAGGCGTATTTCTTTTATCAGGCTGGAACGAGAATGAGATTTGTTTGCACTTTTTGACATTTCCGAAGGAATTAGTGGAATGGGTTATAAAAAGGAAATACTTTGGAACGATTATTATAAGTATTGACATTTCAATCGAAGAGCGTGTAATGGATATTTTTGTTAAAAATTTAATCGTGGAAGTCGCAGGTAGTGATGAGAGCGACGATGAGATTTTTCGTCGAAGGCGCCAAAGACGTAAAATAATTTTAGAAATGCTACCGGAAAGATGGAAAATTCCCAAAGTAAACATGTATATGGCAACGGTATTAAGATAATGTAATTTAAAGTAAAAAAGTTATATTACCGGCTCATTTTAGGTTGAAAGATAGATAGATAGAAGATATCTGTTCATTGTCATCGGTGGAAAATATCGACGTGCAGGAAGTCTTAAACCAAAGGACGGAACGTAAAAGGAAACGCCTTTGTGAAGAGTTATTTCAAAATAAATAATTTAATTCAAGAACTTTTTTAAAAATATATATATATCTTCGCGACATCCAAATACACTAACCATTTCTACAAAGTGTTCCCACGTTATCGCTGATTCTCCTGTCGATTTTTTGCGCGCTACATTCGTGCGGTATGTTGCCAATAATGACTTAAATTTATTGAAGCAATCTAGAGCCGTAATATTATTATAACCACTCTCCTTCATCCGCCGAGCAAGCTTCGAATAAAGGGTTATCTTTTTTGCCTGCCGCTTTTGAAGCAGGGCTCCATTTCAAGCCTTTCTGTGAGAAAATATCGAGTACCATTATCATTCCATTTAATATCAATTCCTGGACTATGTGAGACTTCATCAAAGTCGCATCCGTCCTGCAAACTTGTGTCACCTAGTTCTTCTCCATTGCACTCTAAAAGTACTCTGGTATAAGTACATACGGTCTTCTTTAATTGTTTCTCAATAAACCGCTTACAGAAATCATTATCTAAAATTTAAGTTTGAGGTTATGTTTGTGCTACTAATTTGAATAAGTAATTAGACAAAATTATAAAATTTCAATTTAGTACCTGTTTCCAATAAGTGTGAAATAGTGTTGTCTACATCAAACTCGTGAATACTCCCATCTACAAGAAAATAAATCAGTTTTTACATTTGTTGGTAGGTGGGTATATCAGATGACAGACACTTCTGGATACTTCATTCCGAAAATTCTAAACTTATCTCGGGTTTAAAGGAATCGTTTGGAATTACGCACGTAGGAAAAAAGAATACGAGGAAACGACAATCCGGAATGAAAGGAATTAAAAATTGAATACCTTGGAGTGATGCGGATCGATCTGAATGATAAAAGAAATACGCACTATGAGTGTATATCAGCTGGAAGCACTTTGAATACTCCTCTTATTAAATTTTTGTAAAAGATAAATTTGTTTAACTATGGTTCGCTAAGTTTGAATCTGTTGAACTTGGAGTGCAAAGTTATGGTGCTCTGTTGTATTTGGCCTTGCAGAGAACTGAAGCCTTCGATTTTTTTTTTCACCTCGATCAGTTTATTAATGGATCATTGGATATAGGAAAATGTGACAATTGGAAGGAAATATCTTTATATTTTTGAATCCACCGTTTGCCTACGGCAAAAAGTAGTAAATCCTAAGGAGCCAATAAATAAAACGTAAAAAGCTGCAAATACAGGCTCATTTAAAAATGTATACACAAAACCATATTCAGTGATGGCATAGGTGATTTAATAAACTATAATAATAATAATATATTTAGCTATGGGATGTGTACACAAAATTACAATCTTTTACTTGTACAACTATAATGAGGTACGAATTCAAAATTATATTAAGCACAAATGGTAGAAGAACCGAAGTAGTTAAAGAATTAGTTAAATTAAAGCCAATAAATAAAAATGTCCATCCCGGCATATTAGGAACATAGGAAAATGAATAATAAATACTAGAAAGAAAAATAAAAACAAGATGACATGTACCCTTTTGACTGCACTAACTGTGTATACGCATTGAGGAAAGAAAGAAAGCGCATGCTTTCTTATTCAATTGTTGGCTTGAAGAAATCTATAGATTTTTGTGGACATCTGCCGTTTTATGCGCACAGGGAAACATGGTCAAATCTTCGCAGACCATAAACAAATCGCTCGCCATATCCATCCTACACCTACACTCTCAAAGCTAGGAAAAATTAAACTTCTAAATGTGAAATAGGGCCAAATCAGTGTATTTAGTGATTTCAACCTCATATTTGTTCTCAGAATACTCACCGAGAGCCATAAACTTCTCAACTGCACATACACCTTATTGAGAATTATACTAAACACTGTCGCAGCACAACATGTCACAGTTCAGAACAATTCCGCAAATTATTAACCCTTCTTGGGCACGTGGACAAGAAAGCAAATTCATGATCACCATGACGTTGAAAGCGCTATTGTAGAAAGCTATATACTGTGACTTTGCAGGATTAAGTAGAAGTTAATTTAGAATCGACCACCTGTGTATTCGACCTTGGTCAAAATTAAGTCGCTCAATACAATCCTGAAGCATACCAATAGTCCTGATTAGATACATTTGGACATGGTCGGCATACATGTGTATTTCCACATCCTCTACTATCAAAGGAAATTCATTAATAAAGAGACTAAATAATAATGGGCAATCACAGAACCCTGTGGAACATCACAAAGCAATTGAAAAGAGGAAAATTGCGAAAAAGTAGCCCATATGTCTAAACCGTCTTAGAATTACAGATTATACCAATGCAGGGTTCATGCATATTTCATTGTACGCGTAACAAATACTCCTCTCAAGTGTGTTATTCTTTTTTTCCCCTATCGAAGCATTTTCCCCTGGTCCAGAATTGTTTGAAGAATTTCTGATTTTAAGTTTTTGTCTTTTTACCAAGGATTTTGCATATCAATTGATTTTATTGAAAACTCTTCGTTGTTAGCTAGACACAATCTAAATGGAATTTCTTTCAGAACAGCTTTATGATAGTTTCGATAAAAATGAATATCTTATGATAAATTGATGCTATTGCGCACTCCTATCTACATTCGACTCATAACTACCTACATACATACATTCTATCCGAAGAACCATAATGCCATTATGCGAAATTACGGTGAATCGTCATCTTTATTGACCCAAAATCGAAACGCAAAATCTCAGATGGAGAATTTTCACATGCAATAGGCACATACCTACAATAAATGTGTTGGTCCCGTTAAAGTTGAAGAAGAAGTTTCCATTAAGTCAATAGTTCACCTAACGTTAAAACTAATCTCCATATATTCTATACACAAGGAGGTACATATAAAAGATGTTGAAGAACAATTAATTTGAACAATTTCAAGAGATTCCGCATTGCGTATATACTATACTTGTTTGGTGGGACCCCATATCACCATTGGATTTTACCGCAAGTATAGTTTAGTTGAAGACTCTTGGGCTGCTTGTCTGGCTGGTTCTTCAATATTCTTTCAACAAATACAACAATAACAACAACAACAATAATAACGTCGCGAGTAAAAATCAAGTGAGCGTACCACTCGAGTGGCCATAACAACATAATCAGCTTTCGTATGCGCCATTTGAAATTCATAAGAGACGACAAGTAAACGTCTTCAAGATCAAGACAGAATTGCCCCCCCCCCCCCTGGGGGAGAGAATAACTACAGCAGACAAGTGAAGAAACATTATATGACCGTTTGGCCAGTTCTTGATGCCCTCCGTCACCATACCGGGCCGCCGCCAAGCATAGAATCCAAAGAAAAGGAGATACAAGTTATATTGCGGTGAACTTAACTGACTTAAAACTCATTCCTCTGCGCGCCTGCGTGTTATTAAATGGAGGATCTCCAGTCGCGAGTTTATAAAGGGGCACTTCTATCTATTCAAGAAGAATCGTCATACAAGAACACTTTACAATCCCAGGGACTGTGTGTATATAGAAGGCATCGAAAAGAATTAGCTTCTTGTACTCAACTTAAAATTATATTTTGCTTCCACTTATGCTTATCTATCAACGCTGTCAATAGGTTATGTCAATGTTCCGTTAAAACGAGATATAAACATGCCACAACAGTGAAATTTCAACCGTACTTCCATATATATATGTACTAAGTACATGCTCATGTGCGCATGCGATTCGGATACCTTTCTCCATTTCGCCGTATACAAGAAGAAAATTCTTAGGAGAATTTATTAACCGATCTTAAGTCCTTATAGGTGTTGAAATATTACCGACAAGATTTTTATAATATTGTGAGGTTTTTGTTGAATTTTATGGTTAATAAATTTTGGACATAAGAACCGATGGTCTTTAGAGATTTATTGCTAGGTCAGTTAGCTAAGGTAAGAGATGAGGTATAAATCTGTTTTGTTAAGTGTTACTATGTTTTTTTAGTAAAACAGTAGCGCGCTAAATTTAATAAGGTCGGGGGTTCAAGTCTATTAGTTTACAGAAAATTCTTCAGTAGATGAAGACCTTGTAGTGATTACTTTCAAAATTTATTAACACAAATACTAAAAGCTAATCACAATGATTTTGATGAGTTTCGAAGAGTTAGATTTGTTCTTTGGTAATTTAGTGATTATTATCAAAAAATGTTTAGTGGGTTTTTTATGAACTTTAAAATTAATTTTTTGTCATATAATTTTGAACATATTTAGCTTATACAGATAGAAGAAGAGAGAAACATTTACTTTCTGTATGGATGAGAATTTCTACACCTTATAAACAGAATTTTATACGAATATTAGGATTTTTTTCTTCGTAGGTATTTTTACTCAACAAGAAATGTAATTTAAGGGGGGTTACCACTGATATCTTAAAAAACACGAAAAGTTAATACAACTTTGCGTCAAATTTGTAATAATGGTACATCAAGTAGATAAAATTGTACTTGAAGATAGAAGATCTTGAAGTGGCAGAGGAATTGACGGAGGGAAAACTAGTAAAACAGTTTTGGTTACTAATATATCTGCGGTTTTTTCAAATAACTCGTTATCTGCAAAAAGCTAGTTTTGAGAAAGCGAGGGAAAAAAGTGAGAAAAAGTTTTGTGAAATCACCAAATTGTGGATTTTTTTTTTCTTTTTCTCACAGGACATTTTGAAATAAATTTTATTAACAGTATACTGATACTATTTTTCAAAAGATGTTAAATATGGCGAAAAAGTTGCACATACAATGGTTTTCGCTCTCAATTATAACACTTTTTCCGATATACTGTGTGCGAATTAACGACTCAATTGAAGATGAATATTTATATGAAATCAGTAATCGCTACAGGAGTTCACTTATGCGGTTTATTGAAAAACAAGAAAAATCGCGAAAGCCATTTTATCAGGCAAAATGACTAGAAATGAAAATGAATGCTGTTAATACTGGTATTGATAAACGCCATCTTTTATTATTGTTGTTAATACATACACAAACGAAAATTGAAGAAAATCAAACAAAACAATGAAAATTAGAAAAAGTCGGAATTTCATTTTAAAATAACAATTTATCTGCACTTGCATTGATATTTGATAAATTTTTTTAACTTCTCGGTAGCATGTCTACTTGTGCTGTTTCTTGAAAAAATATTTTAATATTTTTGGGTACTTATGTAAGTGGTTATTCTTTTGTTAATAATAGGGTAATTGCTATACCAGAGTACGCAGGATTATAAAATATAAAATTTTATGTCGTATGGTACATTTAGTTTAAAATTGTAAATTTTGAAGATAACGAGTTATTTGAAAAAACCACAGATATATTCGTTTGATAGTTGCTATTTTCAGAGAGGAATAACTACCAAAATTATGATATTATTGCAAAGAAAGTTCAATTTGTGACAGATATCGAGCCTTTTTCTCTGTTCATTTTGGAAAACTCAAATTGTGTAGTGAAATGATAAAAGAAATAAAGTCAATAATGTTAACAATGGTAGCGGTAAAAATTTCTTGATTTTATATATTTTGCATACAATTTGGCGTTTTTAATTCATTTCATCACCGTCAGATGGAATGATGTGCTTTCGGAAAGCATTCATTTATTTTGAAAGCTCTGCGGACTGTAGTCTGCATGCCTGTAAAGTGTGTTTCGCCATTTTCTGCATTAGGTATACACCGTGAAAAATATCTATTGAAAATTCCGCTACTATAATAGACAACAAATAGCCAACAATGGTAGCGGAAATTTACACAACTTTATGTGCACTGCATAATCTTATGTAAAGCAATTTCGCTCTGTATGTAATTTTACATTGCTTATGCATTTTTCAATTTCCGATGTAAAATGCGATATGTAAATTTACATCATGCTGTAGAACTAAGTTACATAAGTTGTGTGTAATTTTACAATGTTTGCGCATTTTTCAATTTCCGATGTAAAATGCGATATGTAAATTTACATCATGCTGTAGAACTAAGTTACATAAGTTGTATGTAATTTTACATTATTTATGAATTGTTTAATTCCGTATGTAAAGTACATAATATGTAAATTCACCAATAGTTACGAAATTTTTTTTCAATTGCCAATATAGTTATGTAATATTACGTACGGAAATTAATGAATTACATAGAAAAACAAGTAAAAAAAGCTAGATTTGGTCTAAGACCAATTCGTGGCACTAATAAATATAGATTTACAATCAACAAGTAAAAGAAGTAATACTAGTTTACCTAAGAAATCACCATTTTCAAAATCAATAAATATTTTTAGGTATGCAGTATTTCTATGATTGAGTTTTTTTGAGTGAAATTCAATTATAAAAATACTTCGAACCAAAAAATGTTTTTTGATTTTTAAAACTGTTTGGATTGGAACTATTAATATTTCTTTACATGTTTCATGATCATTAATCTATACTTATTAATGCCATGGTTTTCTACATTATTTTGTTCATACTATACCTGCGACCGCCTTCTGAGATAAATCCAAACGTCATTACTTATGTTTTATTGAAATTTCTTTTTTAAATATGGGGAATTCAATGCAAATTACAGTACCTACTGTATGGAATTTTGCACAAATTTACAGTACAATACAAAAGTTTTGTATGAAAAAATGTAAAATCACAGTACTGTATGGAATTCTACGCAAATTTACAGTACGATCCAAAATGTTTGTGTAATTAAATGTAAAATCACATAAAATATCTAGAAATTACTTACTTTACTTATTTTTACAATTAAAAGTAGGAAGTTTTCAGATTACGTCAAAAGTATTTAATTTCTTATTGATTATGTGTGTATACATACATTTTAAGCGGTAGTGACTATTTTAACTATAGTAATTTTCCACAAAGTTAGTTCATGATTTTTTACGGTATACGTGTGTAGATTTCGCGGAATATTTTAAGTTTTATCATTGGTAATTTCTTATTTTTGCTTGGAAGGCGAGACTTTTTTGCAGTATTTATAATCTATTTGTGTATAATTGTGAGCAACTATTATTTAATCATGGGTCGTGTTAGTAAAATTCGGTCCAATAATATTATGAACTAAAGAGGAGAAAGCTGAATTTGCTAGGTATACAAATTTGTGTATATGAAAAGGAAATAATCTTATAAGGCCGTTAAACAGAAAATTGATCAATTTTGTGTAAACTTGTGAATGGACTATATTTCATTTTAATGGAATCTTACAGGAAGTTTGGTAATATTAAAAATAGTAATATTTTGTTGCGATCCATTATGACCAAGATAAGGTCTTGTGAAATTTAAAAAAATGTGGCAAATTTTGCTTAGTAGATGTAACTTTAAAAATTCATATCTCATGAAATAAACGTTATTTATTTTGGGAAGCTTTGAGGTTTGCGAGAAAAATTAATCAAGGTAATTTTTTCTGAAAATTTGAATATTTCGGTTATCCTTGAATATCTCAAAATGTGCCATATCAATACCATTCCAATTCCATATAAGACTTATAAATGAAGCAAACAGTACAAATAGTTCGGTTCAATCGACAGAACAATTTGTTCTCTCCAATATAGGGGAGTTCTAAAAGCAAGTAGGTACACAAAAGAACACAGCTATTAACTCCGACTATGCTAATCTAGTTGAATAATATTCCTTGAAAATGAAAAATTTTATGCGAACAAAAATTGAGGAATTAGATAGAGATAAAATTTTATATAATTTTACACTAAAATTGAGTTGGAAATTCTACCAGACATAGCTCAACCTGAAATTTCTGTTGGCCAATTCAAATTTATCACTCGAATGTAGTTCTTTGGTTATCTAGTTAGTAAAATGGTAAAACTGACAAAGTCTGAACATTGCCAATATTATATGGTATATTACAAGTTAAAATTCTCGGAAGAGTTTTATTTCATGACAGGCTTCAGTAAAATAAAATTTGCCCAAGCAATAAATGGTGGCAGACAAATTACAAGGAAAAGTGCTTTCAAGAACAGAAATCGTCAGCTTTTTTTTTATGGTAACCCCCCTTAAAAAGAAATGTAATTTTACTCAAAATGTATAAAAAGCTTCACTTCACTTCTATATTGGCTAAATGCTGCATTAATTTTGTTAGTTATGTCAACGGAGAAACATAAAATTGACTTAGATACTCCCATAAATTTATTTAGGATTTAGGTATATATGACAATAAAGAAAATAAAATAAATAAAGAAAAGTATTACACTGATATTCCATGTTTCCTTATGTTTTATCTAGTGTAAAATAGTTTTAACGAATGTGTTCCGCAGAATTTATCACTCTATGTGGTACACCCCAGTAATTTGTTTAGAGAATACCAAAATAGAGCTCTCCCATATTTTTGCCCCCCCCCCCCCCCCCCCCCCCCGGTAGGTTGTTAGATATTTCATGATTTTAGGATTAAACAGCATTTTCAAAAAATCATATCTCATGAACGGATCAACCAAAGTTTCTGAAAGTAATATAGCGAACCATGCAATCTGGCAAAGTTGCTTAAAAGTTGTTAAACTTAGCAGAAAAATGGCATTGAAATTAATGTAATGGCCGATTAAACGTAGTATGTTACAGAAATCATCTTAGATTCGGTAATTAGAATCTGATCGAGATTGAGTGAAAAGAATTATTTTTAGGACAAATAGGGATTTTAACTAACTACCCCTATTTAGCCTTCCTAGGTAATTTCCGAACAAAAAATTTGATTTGAAAAAAATAATAATTTAAAATATCCGAAAATTTTGCCGTTTTTATCTCTACCCTCCACTACGCTGTGCCCACCCCTTAGATTCACACTCCTAGTATTGCAGCATATCTTAGCTATATTCTGAAAAAAGAATTATTGAAATCCTTGCAACATTTACATAAAAATATCGATTTTGGTGTATCAAGATAATTCGTGGTTACCCGAAAAAACTTCAATTTGGTCGTCTACCAGCACAGATGAGACTATATAAAATTTTTTAAATATAAACGTTAAAGCATCTATATTTTGTCCACTAATTAAATATAGAAATAGTTTTTAAATTAATTACTTTCGGAGATAGGTCGAAAAGAAAGGAAATATTAAACTTTTTTAATAACTTCCTTGGCCTTTGTTGTCGAAAAAAATCATCATGCCGTGACGCAAGTGTTCGACGTCGATTTCAACTTTAGTCATTAAATTTTATATACGAAAAATGAAGTCAACAAACAGTTCTAAACTGTTCTGACATATACTTAATAAGAATGAATTGAGCCTTCCTATCTAATTCCTATAGTCAAAAATTCCACAAATTTTGGTTAAAATTTGTTTGTCTCCTTCATGCATTCCTCAATGCATTGCATTGACATACAAATTTAGACAACTATATTGCTTATATTTCTAGTTGTAGACGCACTATGGAACACTGCGGTAGCCCATCTATGTAGCAAGAAAAAGAAAAATGTGTGATGACAAAACACATCTGCCTTCTTGTAATCGCTGACACCAAGAAAAGGAAGGAGTTTTTGTCTGAGGACTTTTCGGTACTGTACGCTCTATTCATACGATAGAAAGAAAAGGCCAATTCCACTGTTTCATGATCTCTAAAAGCGTCCAATGCTCAATTAATTTGCCTCAAAAATTGCATATTTGAAAATTCTGAGGAATTCTCCCGAGATCCCTTCAATAGCCACACAGACCATCTGGACCGTCATTTCACCTTCAAATAATTAATTCAAATGATAAAACATTTTGCCTTAATGGTCCAAATAGTCTGTGCGTATATTGAAGGGATCTGCGGAGAGATTCCAGGAATTTTCAAATATGAAATTTTTGAGGTATGTCGATCGCATGGTACGCTTTTAGAGATCATGGAACAGTAGAATCGGCCTTTTCTTCCTATCGTATGAATTGCCGGGAGTATCCAAAAGTCCTCCGACAAAAACTCATTCCGTATCTTGCGCACAATTCTCCCGATCATTTAATTTCTCAACAAGATAGCGCTACGATCCACATAAGAAACTCCGCAGAAGATGTTTCTTGAGGTACAAAATCAACTTTTTCGGCTATCCGACCTGTGCTCCTGATGCAAACCCTATGGAGGATGGTTAGTTCCAACAATTTATAAAAATGCCAAGGAATTTAACACCATCAGTGAGCTTAAAGATATCGTTGAAGCTGCTTGGCTAACTTTGACTCCAAAATGTGTAGATCCATTGTGGAATCAATGTCAAAAAGCCTTCTGAAAATCATGGGGAACAAAGGTGGATCTACTGATTATTAATAGAAATTATTTATTTGTTATTGTGCAATCTCATTTTTGTTAAATAAAATAAAGTTAAGTGCGTCCATAATAATGCAACACTCATTTTGCTCATTCCCACAACTTTTTATTGAGTTACTCTACAATCTAGCGACAAATTTTTTCTTTGTGCCAGCGATAACAAGAAGGCATATGTGTTGTACCATCACACATTTTTGCTCTTTCTTCCTGGAGCTCTGATATACAGAAACACAATATTTTTTGTGTCACATGAAATAGCAAATCGTTCAGTCCATGGTTATATATAAGTCAGTGGTGCATTCTAGTAAAATATTGTGTAAATAATCACTTTTTCTTACAATATGTATAACTATATTGGCGCTCATTCAATTATACTGTGAAAATTATCTATTTCATCTAAAAAAAAAAATTTTTTAATTTTTAACAACCTGCTGTTCTGGAACATGAGTTGCATTACGTTTTTGCAACTTAAGAGAAAATAAAAGCGTTTCAAATGTGTTAAAAACATTCAAATCCGCATAACAATTTTGTATCCTTTTATCTCTCACAAGATGTTATCAACCGTCTAAGAATTGCATATATGCGTAAAAGTTTTAGTAAAAATGTGTGTCAATAAGTTTTTTGTTAGAAAAACATCTATGAATTGCCACACTGTTTTAAGTTCATTCCATGAGTTGATTTTCTACTTAAAACTCGCTTATATTATTATGCACGTACCTGTTTTGGTTACATTCTTGATTGCATTCACCGATAAACGGAAATCAGTTAAACCATTTTCACATTGGAATTATATGAAATAAAACAAAACACCAAACCAAGTCGATATTACTTTTTTTTGTCTCATTTTTGATAGAGTTATGGCATAAAAAAAATTAAACAAAATCAACTTCTTCGTTGCATTATTAAGAAATCGCCGGATGTTAACAAATAGCAGCTGCTGCTGCTGCTGCTACGACGCAATAGCGTCAGAATTGAGAGCAATGCAAATGTGCAATTTGCTCATGCGTACATTGCATAAATAAAAGAAATTTTTATTTTTCATCCTTATGTAAAGTATCTGAGATATTATGTATTTTATGAAACACAATTTTCTTACGTTTTGCGTAGTGATTACATAAATTGTTATTGAGTGATTTATTTTATTATAAAATTTGCTTTTATAAAATTCCCCGAATAAAAGCACAAAACAATCGAGTTATTGCTAGTAAGAGATAGCCGATTACAAGGAAAAGGATATGCTATTATAAAAAGTTCACGTTTATGATACAACAAACAAACAAAGGTACATTCATGCGGCTAAAAAGACCCACCTAATTTGAAAATGTAATAAATCAAGTATTTGGGGATATACAGGGTGTTTCCCCTTAGGAGGTCCATAGAGCGGGAGGTGATAGTACTCACCTAGACGAACCAAAAATTGTAAGGCAGGGGGGGGGGGGCAATATCAACCGTTTAGGAGTTACAGGGTGATTCATAAAAAAAGCTAGGTTTTCACAAAACACCCTGTATCTTAAAAACTACAGTGTGTACTGTCACACTTGAGAGCTCATTGTATGCAGAACTTCATGGCCTTTCCAACGACAGCTCAACCAGCCCCGTACCCCTCTCCCCTCAGAAGGTATGAAGGTCTAAACTAAAAATTTCGGATTTTCTTTCCTTTTTTTTACTTTGACCTCTATTATTTTTGCAAAAAGGTCATTAACATAACTTTTTTTTATAAAAACTGTAAACTGCACGCTCTCCTCTTTAAGTTGACCTATTACATCCTTTGTGTTAACTGTACCCGTTAAACAGTTATTAACTCATAACCTATTTAGGTCACACCGAAAAAAGACGATATTTTTTAAAATGACGTGCTAAGGGAACAAATTATCGTTGAGAATAGGTTTGAAAATAGGTTTGAGAATTGGTTTAGAGCTAATAACTCTTAAAGAGCTTCAGATAGCACATTGGGTGTAATAGGTCATATTAAAGAGGAGAGTCTACAGTTTACAGGTTTTATAAAAAAAAATTATGTCAATGACCATTTTTCAAAAATAATAGAGGTCAAAGTAAAAAAAAGGAAAGAAAATCCGAAATTTTTAGTTTAGACCTTCATAACTTCTGCGGGGAGAGGGGTACGGGGCTGGTTGAGCTGTCGTTGGAAAGGCCATGAAGTTCTGCATACAATGAGCTCTCAAGTGTGACAGTACACACTGTAGTTTTTAAGATACAGGGTGTTTTGTGAAAACCTAGCTTTTTTTATGAATCACCCTGTAACTCCTAAACGGTTGATATTGCCCCCCCCCCCCCTGCCTTACAATTTTTGGTTCGTCTAGGTGAGTACTATCACCTCCCGCTCTATGGACCTCCTAAGGGGAAACACCCTGTATATAGAACTACAAAAACAAGTTTTCCGTGAAGTTTATTTATTTGCACAACTAAAAAGTAGAAAAACTATAACAGAAGTGAGTATTTAAAAATTTAATTCAGATTTATAAAATCCTTTCCATGGGCCTCATTAAACTACCACAAAATTATCTTTTTCAAAATCTAATCAGCGGAATGATTCTCTTTAAACTTGTTAAACTAAGAAAATCAATAAAACTCGGCTATTTTTAATAATTTACAATAAAAATAAATATGGACCTTTTTAACCCCAAGGGGTACAATAAGGCCACCTAACAACTTTAGTTATAAATTTTTTAACCTACAACACTGTTCATCCAAACAGTTTTCGTTCTTTGGAACAAAAATAAAGTCACAATCATAATCCTATGTAGGAAAATTAGTTTCATTGAGAATTTAGGTTAGGTGGGGTAATAAGGCCCACGGTCTACTCCAGTGGGCCTTATTAGACCTCTGACAAGAATTTACCAAATTACTCCTTAATCAAATAAACACAATGCTGGGCGAAAATATACACCGAAATCATAAACTAAATTACCTAGCGTTCAAACTAATCAAGTTACTACATGTGAAAATAGTAATTAAACAACGGAACTTATGATTTTGTCTAGGCGAAAATTATAATTCCAACCGAATCCATAATCCTCTCGGCGCGAGCAGCCAGACGCCCCTCGACGGCATTCGTGTCGACTTAATGCATGTGCGCATAAAGTACGAGATTGCTGCGATCCATTTTAGTAGGATTTTTTAAATGTGGGCCTTATTATCCTCCGGGCTTTATTTGCCGCAGGTACCTTATTTCTTATAAAGTAGCTGCTTATACCACATTGAGGTTCACTTAAAATAATCAGAAATCTTTTTTGTGCCTTGGACCTTATGGACATTTCTATAAATTGTTCTTTGAGTAAATCCAGATTTTTTAATTCAAGATCAGTGCACGTAAGTATTTGTGCACTGCGTCCAGCTCAAGAATCGCATCCTTTCGGCTTGATACCGTATTGGTAGAATCATCACTTTCAAGAACGTCACAGCCTGGACGATCTGCTTCAAGGGTTGTCCACTATCTCTTTGTCTGTTTGTTAATGTTCCTAAATATTCCAAGTTGTCGTCACATTTTAGCTACTCGTTAAACTCCTCATCTTCAATAGGCAATTCGATAACCTTTGAAAATCGCATTTTGAGAACAGTTCATACCCAATATGACCCCTTTTAGGCCCGAATTACAAGACTTCAATTCGACTATACCCAAATGGTAAATGAATGTGGCAAGATTAAATTGTAGCTTCGACTGAGACTTCGACTTCGAATGTTGATCAAAGTGCAAAATTCGTGTCGGCTGCGACCAACTTTAATTCAGAAATGTCCCCATTAAGGAAAAAGTGTGGTAGGAAATCGGCAAAGTTGAAGTCATAATTTAATTACAAATTTCACCTCAGCTTCGCCTTCGACTGATAATCGAGTTGAAGTCGACCGAAAAGTCGTAATTGTAATTTGGGCGTAAGGTATAGTCGCTAGAAAGATAATCGATTGCAGATTATGCTATATTACTACAAAAACAACCGCGAAGTCAAAAATTTAGAGTTTCGGGTCTGAATTTTCATTTGAAAAAATTTATAAAAATAGAAAAAAATAATTTTTCTAAAACGCCTTTCACTGCAGTAAGTTTTTATAACTAATTTTCCTTAAATTGGCAAAAAATAATTAAGAAAAAATAATGTCAGATTAAAAATTTATGAAACGAGATATTGAAACAGTTTTCCAGCTAAAACTCATTGCTTTCGATTTGAACAATCTCCAAACATTAATGGATTTCGCTGAAATTTTGGATAGAAACTTAATATTACATTCAAATATTCAAAATTGTTTAGGATAACATGCGGAAAGCAGGAAGTGTCCAATTCACTTTTATAGATTACGATAGCATTGGATTTAGAGGCATTTAAGCTCAAACTATTATTAACAGCCCTCAACCACATCAGCGAGGTCTTCGCTCATAAGGCATATGGCATCCTCCAGCAATCCCAACGGCCTAGAAATGTAAAGCTGTATATCATCACCATACTTGTGGTAATCAGAATTTCTCAGAACCAGAAGATTAGATAGGAGGTTCTCCCCATCTGGTGTAGGATTTTTTCAAAGGCTTTAGAGAGAAAACTGAGTATGGAAATAGGACGATACTCCGTTGAACTACGAGACTTCTTGGGGATGGGAATAATTTTAGAATACTTCAAAATAAGAAGGGATCGTAGATCTTAAAATAATGTTGTTGAAAAAGTAGGTGAGATTTGCGGGTATAACAGGTAGAAGAACTTTTATAAATTTGGGATGAAGGTCAGGATTTAGAAGTGTGAAGGCCCTGGGGCAACAAAGGAGTGGAGGCCCCTAATTATTTTTAAAATAGGTTACACATTTTTTTAAATTGTTTAATTAATTTATTGCACGAAAAAATAATAAAAAGACAAAATAAAATAAACTAGAAAAGACGAAAACGGGAAAAAAACGGAGAATTCGGGGAAAAATGGAGAATTCGGTGAAAAACGGGTATAAAGTATACGCAAGCATAAACAGGCATTCAGTGTTCGATTCCTAGTCGCGATTATTTTTTTCTCATTATAGAATGATGAATAAAAATAAATAATAATATCCAATTAATTCATATTCTTTAATTATTAAAGAAATCATTATTTCCTTATCATTTCTTTTATGCAATAAATGGTATGTGAATAAATGATTCAATTCAATTGTTTCAAAAAATAATTATTTGGGTATTTATAACTACTTATACAAAATACATTCGTATTGGTGTCATCAATATTATCAGAACCGATACAAGGGTAACCTCCGAAAATATTTATAATAATGTAATATTATTAAAAATATTATTCGAGGTTTGTGGATGAAAATGGGTGTATTTCGTCTGTGTAGTTAGATAGTTCTATTGCGGGTTGTGGAGTCTCCTATCTTGTGGATGCCCCGGGCTAGAGCCCCGGTTGCCCTCCCCTAAATTCGGCCATGGCAAGTGTGTTTAAATTACTACAGGATAATCACTGACAGTAGAGCCCTACCAAATAAATTCTGAAACATTCAGACATTTTAAGACTTGTGTAATTTCATACGTTTTTGGGTCACACCTGAATGTTCATTGAATGTTTCATTGAAAATAGAAAATTTGTTTATTAATGGCTATAAAGGAGGTACATATTGTTAGTAGGCGGGGGTTACTATTAACAGAGTAAAAGTGTTCGGAATTACTACCAAAATGTTGCGGGCTTCGGTAATAGATGATAATAAAATGGTTTTAGTAATAATAGGATTGTTTTTTATGCGGCGAGTACTGTACATGGTCTTTCCTCTACAATTTAGTACTTACATAGTTTTTCCTCTGCAAATTAGTTTCAACAAAATGATCCGCCTCCCCACAACAATAATATCGGGTAAATGAAAAGTTCATAAAATAACAATCACCTAATAAACTTTATTCTACTTTACTATGAATTTCATCAGATTTCGTGATACATACCTAAATTTATATTTACCTGAAACAATTTTATATTATCATCTCCCCTTGGAAATTCCTTTCTCATTTATCATCAATCCTCACGTTCTGCAGAAAAAAATAAAAAACAAAAAAATGATAATAATAATTTCTCAATTCACAAATTAACAAAGACCACGGGTTAAATACTCTAAATGAGTGTGTCCGTTGCAGCATAATTCTGCGGCAGCATCATAATATCTCCCAGACTGACACCATTATGATAAAAAAAAAAAAAAACAAAAAAAAAACGAACCAAAGAAATTCGATCTCGTTTAACATCAAAATCAAACAAAAGCGCTCCTCTAAAGAGTCTTGGTTGCTTTGACCTATGAACTTTCTCAACAAATCTCTTTCAAACCATAGTACAAGTCCAGACTCATTTCATGAATCATCTGTGGTTATAACGCAAGTCTCATTATTTGTAGATAGATACGAGTACAAGTTTTAGTCGAAAAGATTCGTTCACTTTCTGCTGACTGATGCGATATATATTGAAAGCGATGCCGATGACGCCTTCTCTTCTATTTAACTGTAGTTAAACTATAGAAGACGAAACTCCTTATCATCATGGTTAAGCTTCATATATTATATCGAAGTTAGAAGGCGCACTATTGTAGGTGAGAAGGAAGGTCTGTAAAATGTTGATATCGAAATTTCAAGTATATACACGAGTCTGGTTTTTGTATATAGAAGAACCTCTGCACTCTATGCGGGCTCAGTAATGCAATTTTCTTCTTCTGTTCTGTTGTAGTCTACTTGGAGGGCTCCCCAGAATGAAATGAAGTCGTGCTGGAAAGTTCTTTCATTTTATTCCACATTTCAATTCATTCGCGTTCAGAGATGATTTTTTGTTGTTCTTGTCTTGATTTTACACAGTTTTCCATTTATAGGTGAAACTTTCGATTGTACTAGTACACATCGATTGCGGGCAATGATTGGTAACTATATTGTGGATACCATGATGGAAATGGAGAGAGTATACAAACCCATGTGGTATCATATTCAATTAACGTCGAACAATGCAGATAGTTTCTATGGCATTCACTTACTTAAATTGCACTCATCATCGACCCAATTCCCACTGGCATCTAATTTCTTTCGACATCTTTTCCTTTTTATTCGAATTGGAGTTGGATAGTTCGACGCTCTTTTGCGCAATTTTCATGATGCGCAAATCGCCTGCCTACGCGCAGTAGATTAAATTTGTACACAACAATTTTAGTTTTTGTTTTTTTTTGTTAGGTTGCATTTGTATAATGCTGCCAATGGTTTTTGTTATAATATTTTGTTTTTTTTTTTGTAAAAAAGATGGAGGGGATTCTCTACATAAAATGATTTGAAAATATATTCCACATTATTCATGACAACGAATAAAAGTTGATTGTCACAAAATTGATGAGAACGTTGTGGGTGCGATAAAACATCATGAAAATGAACTTTGTATATAGGTATGAAATTTTACTTTAGGCTAGTACCTTACCTATATGTACCTGTACCTATCTAACCTATCTAGTATATATATATGGTAAATGTATAGATGAACGGGAACTTTTGTAATTTTCAATTAATAACGACGTCATGTTGGGTATTATGTTTATGGCAGACAAAACAATTTATTCAATTTTAAGCTGTTTTGACACTGCATGTGGGCATAAGTTTTGAGGTGTTTCCAATTAATCACAGTTCGCTAACATAAAGAAATCTCGTTACTAATTTATTTGAGCAAGCGTTGTTGACCTATGTACATTGTACTTACACACACATGCATATATATATATAGATATGTAATATATGTTTAATTGAAATACATTTTATAGTCAAGCAAGACTGATGACAGGACGGTACTATTTATGATAAATAAATATATAGGTAGAAAAGGAGAGATAGTGAGAGAGTTGTATTAGGCGTAATTGTGTTGTTTGTTCTTTAAAATTCGATCGTGTGTAGGTTTTGTAAAAATTTACTTACAATGTTGATAAATTGATAACGTCTGTCATATTATATTGAAGCAAAAATAAGGGTGTAATAATTGACAAAAATATTTAAATATAATCAAAAAGTTGTAACCAACCGTATAAATGAGTCATTCGATGAAACTCTTTTTAGCATAATTATCATTTAGGAGTGGTAAACATATAATGCCGAGGTAATGAGAATGTTTCGATTTTGAAAATTTTTATTGAATACGAATATATTCCCTCGAAATATGGACACATCCGTTTCAAAAATTCTTATCTACCTATACTTGTGGTCTGAAATGTTCTTTAAACTGAGGTCGTGGAATTATTGATTGTTGCTCTGTGTATACCACCTTGATCAAAAAGTTCCCGGTATTTATTCAGACAATTAAAAATACAAGTTTATTCATCTCTAAATGTATATTGTCCCCTTCTAAGTAATCCGCATCGACTGCAACACACTGATGCCACCGCTTGATCCAATCCTCGAAACATTTTTTATATTCGGTTTTTAGTGAAACCCATTCACTAGCCTAATGTCTGGATTGCGTGTCGTACTAATAAACCCACGTCTCGTCTCCAGTAATGATCGTTTTGATGAATGTGGGATCGGATTCAGCCTCGCAAATCATGTTTTTTGTGATGTCAACACGGTCTCTTTTTTGCATGAAATTGAGTTCTTTTGCCACCAACTTTGCTGCTACGCGACGGAAACCCAAATCATTAACCAAAATGTCTTGGACGGATCCATAGGCTATGTTCAAGTCCTCCGCTATCTCTCTGATGGTTAATTTGCGGTTCTTGACCAACATATTTCTTTTAGTTTATCAATGTTTTCGTCGGTTTTCGATGTCGATCGTCTGCCACTGCGTTCATCATCTTCGATTGACTGACGACCACTTTTGAACCGTTCGTGCCACTGGTAAACGACCGTTTTCTTTAGAGAATCGTTGCCGAAACACTTTTCCAACATTTCCAACGTTCGCGCACCATTAAATCCGTTTTTTACGCAAAATTTAATACAAGTTCATTGTTGCAAATTTAAATCCATTTCTAAAATTGTAACAAATCGCCAACACACACAGAGATAAATGTACTATTGGCTACGTAACTTTTGCAAATGTCAAGCTATGACGATAAGATTTAGAGGGAATATCAACAACAGATGTACCAACTTAACAAAAGAAAAACAGAACTCAAGTCGGAACGATGGGAGCGCCACAGCGCCTGTTTTTTAAGCAATGCTCTTTCAGCCAAATCCTTTTCAAGCTAATTCATGTCATCTGGCAGCATTAAAGGCCATTTTGGCAGCAAATCAAAAGAAAACTGGTCATTATTGTTGAACTGACGCTTGAGATGTTTTATTTCATTGAAAAGGCCTTGGACTCCCTCATTCAAAAGTTTAATACTTCCTAATATACTTTTTTGTACAGCTCCTTAGAGACTTTTGACATTTTTTTTTTTTAGATTACATTCCTCCTTTTAACTCGTAACAATCAATTATTTAAAACTTTCTTATAAAAAATAAATAGTTTCGCACCTAAACAACACAACTGTACAATATAAAATTTCAAAATGCCGCTGCTTACTGGAACAACGCACGAAATCTCTCTGATCCCACGAAATGCTACTGCACAACCTGCTGATCAGCATAGCTGAACAACACAACTTCACAATATAAAATACCAAATATGTATATTTGGATTATGGACACAATCAATGCACGAAATTCTCTCTAATTCGACCTAATTCGACGACTGTTTTCTGTCCTAATTGTATATTTAAACAAAACGCCCATAAATCTTTCCGAAAGACGTTCCAATTCCAACACCGTCAAATTGTTAGAAATCTCTCTGTGTGTCTAAATCACGACAAAAATGACGTGAATATGATGATAATCTGTAGTTCGTCTGAAGTTCACTAAATTTTTACCACAATGGTAGAATGAGATAATTTGATGACTTATATAAGACGCCGAAATGACGTTTCCTTTCGCAGTCAATTTTAAGTCATAAATTGGTAATTTATAGACCGACTTGGTCTCAATGACAACAAATTTATGAATGTCAATAAGACCACAAAAATATAGATTGAGATCTTAATATGTCGTACATAGGACGTCAGAAGGACGTTTAATTTTTGGGTCAATTTGAAGTTATTAATTGACGTTCTATAGACAGACTTGGTCACTAAATGTTTGCTGAGTTACTTGAATCAGATGAATTCTATTCGTTTCCTAGACAAATCAGTTTATACATAAGGAACGGTTAATGGATGGTAGATTAAAGGATCGTTAAGGTATAAGGTTTACTTTACAATCAAAATGCGAGGAAAGGTGATATATTAATATTTACCATCCTGAACATTGGCAAACTGCTATATCAAAAGGTTACTTTGACTCAGTTTAATCGGTTTTAATAATGATAATAATAATACATAATTCTTTATTAACATACAATTCTCATTAATTTGTGCAAATCTACAATTTAAACTAAACAAACTAAAGGAATGAATGGTAATCAAATTAACAAACTAAGAGGTCATATCATTTATAATAAAAATATGAAAGAAAAAATAATGATAAAATTAGTAATAGATAAATCAAACGTGTAAAATATGGAGTTATAGGATGAAAAAAAGAGTAAAAATAAAACGATAGAGACATAATGCATGCAATTGTATAACAGTTAGCAGATAGTAATAACAGACTTAAGACTATGGACTGCTAAAGTGTTGTGAGGCTCTTAATCTGAAACCCCATGGAACTCATACTAATATTCAAAAGAAGATTATCCCAGACTCTGACACCATGAATGAAAAAGGTGTGAATTTTAAATAATCATCAAGTGAGCAGCCAAACATCTGTCTAGAAAATTCAGATATATGATCATATCTCCGGAAACCAAAAATATATCGTACGCAAGCACCACATTAAGTTTCCTACAATTAATGCTGTCAACATTGGAGTATGTGTAGACGCCATAGGACATAATGGGAATTAAAAGCGCTTTGACAAGTTACGCACGAACCTTATAAGGTGTATACCTTGCATGACGCCATAAGTTTCTTAAGCCACCATAACGCCATGTCAACTTTGCATCCACAGACATAGCTAGATTATTTACCACTTCACTATATTCTATACCGGTATTGTTAAGATACAATTCCAGGACACTTACAGTTGTAATCGGTCTATCAAAAAGTATTATATTTTGTTATTTTACTGGATTCACTAACAGTTTATTATTTAATTCCTCAACACTGACGGATAAGTTGTCAAGATTGGCCGGAAGAAATTCAAAAGTATTGAACAGAATTTCGGGATACGTATCAAATCATTAATGTATATTGTGAGCAATAACGGTCCTAAGATTGATCCCTGCAGTATACCTGAACAAAGAGGTAATAAACGTGAAGTTCGATTGTGTACTAGAGGAGCTTGTTGTCTACCTGTGAGATAGGACCGTATAAAGTTTACTGCTGAGGTACAAAATTCAAACTAATTAAGTATAGTTCGTAACATAAGATACGATGATCCACCGAGTCGAAGGCTTCCGAAAATCGAGTAAACACAGTATTGTGGGTTGTCGGAGTTCAATGTTTTGTTTCACCTTCTCAATAAGATAGATCAGTGTAGTAATAGTATTGTGTTTAGCTCTAAAACCAGACTGTTGATCGGAAATTAGATTATTATTATCAATAAATGGACGGATTTGACTGTATAATAAGTGTGTTCCAATACTTTCGACAGCACAGAAAGAATGCTTATGGGTCTAAGATCCTCAGACGTAGATGCAGATGCTTGACATTTTTTCTTTGTCGGGTATATTTTTACAGCCTTCCACTAAGCTGGGAATGAGGATGTGGTATTTGTCATATTAAATATATGCAAAATAGGTGTAATTATGTATGGGAAAATGATGAAAATCTGGTCCAAAGGAAGTATTATATGTTGTGTACTATTTATAAAGTAATCATTTAATTCATCTGGATCGAAAGTACATGAGTACATGACATCCTTAGGAATAATTGCTGCCTCTTTGATATTCCTCCAAATAATCTTAGTTTGCAGGATTGGGTCTAGTTAGGTACTAAAATGGGACAATGTCAAATTTTGAATTGCGGACACAGGTTTGTTGCAAAGTCCCTTATATAGTTTGCTTTTAACCCAGGACCTCCGTACCTTTTTCCTGCAATTGTAAGCAAGGTTTTGCTCAATTATTAGTGGCCTAATGCCATCATTGAATAACCAAGGAGACCGAAAACAAGTTCTTAATGAATACTCAGGCACAAATTAATTATTTAAATTACCTACAACCTCACTAAAGTATT
Organism: Dioctria linearis; assembly: GCA_963930735.1. Classification (NCBI taxonomy): domain Eukaryota; kingdom Metazoa; phylum Arthropoda; class Insecta; order Diptera; family Asilidae; genus Dioctria; species Dioctria linearis. Next base: position 14,354,369 of record OZ005743.1, on the reverse strand, counting down.
CAATCTGGAGGTCCATATTAACAGTGTTGAAGATGGGGTCCAATCTACATGCAGCTTGCTTCATTTAATTTTACGATATCCGCTCTGCTTAGATTTGTACACATGATGGTTCGCTGTACAGGTCTGATAAAATGTAAAAGTGATAAGGATGCCGCAACAGCGTGTTGATCACTAATCCCTAGTACAGCAACCTCAATTTGTCCCTTAACGTTATTTGGTATGTTGACAATAATCGGATCCAATAAGCTTGCACCACTGTCATGATATCGGTTTTGCCATATATGTATATCCGAAGAGCTGTTCATCTTAGCATTGACCATCCTTGAAATTTTCATAATACCTAAGATCTATCTCATGGGATATCTTCCTTATGTCATTCATCTTACTGCGTTTTTATTGAAGACCATCTTGGAAAGCATGAAACGGATCAACCTAAAAAAAGTGAAATTTTCCTCTTTCATCCCATATTTCTATAAAGGAGTTGAAGAGCGGTACTGTTGAGACCTGGGCTTGCTTGTCTCTTTAATTTGTCAATTGTGAATGCTTTTGGCTTCATTTAATTTTTCGAAAAAATTTCAGAGATTTTTTTAAAAGTGTGTCAGTTGAAAAACTTTTTTTTTTTTTTTTTTTGTATAAAGTTAGATCTCAGGTAAAATGTCACCGAGTGTAAGTTACTTCAATAATTCTTTACAGGGCTCATTTCTGCTATTATTTTCATCCGATAATGCAGCATTTTTTATAAATGCCAGCTATTCACTGTGCCAAAATTAAATTTTGGTGTTATTGTGTGATTTGAAAGGTTTTTTAATGCAAATTTATATTTTCTTCTCTTGTAATATTTGTCATTTTTCCTTTTTTGCAACTTAAGCGAACTACCATTATGGGTGGTATATCCAATAACCTCCATATCTTAATGTACATACAAATGTAGGTATATGTAACTCAAGACCTCAAGTTAGGTATTTATATAACTATATTAAAAAGAGGACCATAAATTCATCCCTAATTCAATCTGAAAATTCGTGAAATTAAATGATAACTAAACTTAATTTTGGTTTGTCGTCAAGCTCGCGTCGAGCTCTACATAAATCCCTGTATAGCTAGAATCCACAAACTTGATTCTTATGATGTCAATATAAAAATTTCTATTCATTATATTCCAGAACATCTGTAATTCATAGAGCAGGTGAATTTTACAAACTAATTTTCTCGATATTCTTGAATATCTTTATATGCACAATTTTCTCTTCAGTTCCCTTCTTCACAATTTCTTGTTATATAAATGATATTCTGAATATTATAACTAAACTGTGTTTCTACGTTTATTATATGATAACTTTTATTTAAATGGAGCTTTTCAAAGTTCTAGACAGTATGCAATACAATATCCTATTCAGATATGACTTTGCGTCATCAACCTTATCGTTATTCCAGAAATTTCTCCATAAATGGACGCCATAAAAATGTAAAATTTATCAATTCACCATATTCCTTTATCCCTCATTAATTGATGGTATACCATAGGGCTCAATGTTAGGCTCTTTGCTTTTTATGCTCTTTATAAATAATATGCCCGAAACATCTGCATGACAATGTGCAGATTCTTCCCTTATGAACAGGTGTGGTCAATGCAGGACAAAAATTATTCTGAATTTAAATAGTTGAATTAATTAATTATAATGGACTATATGTTGATCCTAGTAAATTTTGTCTACCTTCCAATTGCAAAAAGTAAAGTATAATTAATTTTAATGAACTTGCAACTAACTATTAAATTTGCGTCCACGAGGTAGTCTTTTATAACGGAAGTGAAAAATCTTTTTGTAACCCTGATCTCAAGAATATCTTTATGCGGACTTAAATAGATGAGTGAGCTTTCATTTTAGCTTGACATTTTTCAAGACTAGGAGTGGAATTGTAATGACACTTCGAATTCTACACATAACGTTCAATAATTTTGTTTTCCATGGGTTCGATTTCATAATATACTAGAAAATGTGTATTTCTAATTTATTTCTGATTTCATCATTTATCGTTATATTGGAAAAACTTCATCCGGCTCGAAGGACCGAAATATCCTAATCACTTACATGTCATTTGAAAATGAAATCCTAGAGATTGAAATAACCGCAAATAAAGACTCTGACATTTTGAAAGATTAAATAAATAAAGAAAAAATTGAATTCTCATCCCTCTTTTTTATCACCTCAAGCGAAAAATTATGCACTTAACAAAATCTGCCAAAATCACTTCTTTTTTTTTACCCTAATGCAGCACCCAGCAGTTAACCAAAAATAAAAAAAAAACACTATCCACAAAATAAAAAAAAAAATCTCCTGAAAGCTATTCAATGGTGTGAAAATAATTTTCAGTCACTCATCTAATAACATCTTCTTTCTTTTGGTTATCCCTTTTTTTTCTGATGTCCCCTTCCATTTTATAAATTGATTAGGGAGCGAGAAAAATCAATTTTTTTTTCACACTTCATACTCTTCATAATCTCATATATGCCGCCAATGATTGACAATAAGATCAGCAGCAGCAATTGCAATCCTTATCCAAAACTAGCCTATGAAATCCATTTAATTTTGGGTATGTGGCTATCAATCCCTGAACGTTGTTGTCACGTCAGGAACAATATATTTGACAGACCCTTTTCGATGATTTCAAGTCTTACCAATTTTCCTAGAGTAGTTGTCTTTAAGTATGCTTTAAGTATCCAAATCTGCAGTAGCACGACCAATATCCCATATACACTACATGTACTTAGAGAGAGAGAGTCCATTCTCTTCTACCCCCTGCGACGACGAAATATGAAAATTGTGAAACGCACTTAAATCACTCGCTGAAAAAAAAAATTCGCCTTATTATTAGATTGATTGACATTTAATCTGAGTCTGTATTTAATTTCCCTTGAAGCTCCCCACGATGAAAACTGTTTTCAAATGATTCCACATCTACATACATAGATGGAGAAGGGAAGTCTATAGGGTAAGAGAACTCTGAGTTTATAATATACTCCTGATGGGCACATGCAGGGACGACAATATTGCTCATCCCTTTTTAATATTCTGATTCTTGTAAGCTGTAACAGCTGACGTTGAATTATCATAAATTATGGTTTAGAAGAGGCGGTTCATATCGACTGATTAATTCCTGCTGTGATTTGGTTCAGTTCATGTTTGTGTCAGGTCGACGATTGAAGGAAACTTATTCGGTGTTTATTTCAATAAACAATATTCTGCAGTCTGTTTATACAGGGAGGTGTTTCCCTTTCTCTTATTTCGATACTAGAAGCCAGTTTAAATTTATCTAAGGTTAAGTTAATGTTAGGCAATATCAGGCTTAGAACACCACAGGATATACATGGGAGGGGGGAATGCAATATTCTGGTAAATTGGATTTGATGGGGAGAAAGAGAATGCTGCTGTTTTGTTAAAGTTTAAAGCTATTTATAATCTCATTTTAAAAAAGAAAGTAAAAAAAAATGACGAAAAGTCTAATTAAATGGCATACCTTTATGAGAAGACCGGATCAGGAGATTTTTTTAAATTATACAAAAGAAAGAAAAAAACAATCTTCATTATTTCACCCAACTTTGGAGGGGTTGTTTTTTTTTTCTATACCTGTATTTTTTCAGATATATATGTATATGTAATTATGAAGTAAACACGAAGGTAACTATGAAGCTAGTATGAAATTAATTTTATCGTTCCTTCGTTAGTAACAACATGTACGTGTCATAGCCCATTTTGGTTCGACCCTTACTTCTCGGAAAGTTGAAATGGAAGCTCTATGGCTTTAGGTTTATATACGTCTACATAAACATAACTAATATAGTTATGTCGCATAATATATTCTAATTGCTACAATGTATATGTGAGTCGTATTATTCAAATTTTAATAACCAAATTGTGTTTATATTTTATTGTCAGAACGAGCTAATGCTGTTAGGGAACAAATTTACTAACTTATTTCACGAAAATAATTCAATTAGGTCCTTTATTATCTATATCTGGTTGAAAATAAAATTAAAAAGAAATCTATTCCGAATATATTATAAAAAGATGTAACATTATTGAAACAATGTTACTGTATTGTTACATTTTATAAGAAAATTCATTAAAACTTTTTGAAAAATTTGTAGATGTAATAAAAAAGTTAAAACTTGTACAAAATTATTAATTGAATCTGAAATGAAAAAAAAAATCTTTAAAGAATACATTCGGATAGGTTAGGTTAGGGTAATAGCAGACCAGCCTGAATCACTTACACCTCCAGTAGGTCCTTTGTGCTCCTTCTTAAACTCATGGGATAACCTTTAAAACCGCCCTAGATTCATTCTGCTTCCCTTAGAAATCTCAGGATAAATCTGAATACTTTACCTTTGAGCTCCCATAGACTTGATAAGAAATTAGCTACCTAATAGACTATCTCTCTTATTCATCAGAGTGGGGCACTCGCAAAGTACGTGTTGGACGGATTCAAATTCTTCCGAATCTTTACAGGTCCAGCAGAAACCGTCCGCCGCTATTCCCAGTCTTCTCGTAGCATATAATGTCCTATGGGCCAGTAATTGTGGAAAGAACGAGGAACAGAATAAGAACTAACTAAAAAATTTAATTATCTTAAGATATATCGGAAAAAGGAATCTAAATTAAAAATTATCAAAGCTAACATTAAGAGATTAATGCTAATACTAAAAACTTATACTGTACTATAGAATTCCATGGCATATAGCTATTGTTTCTAGAATTCTAATAAATTGTTCTCTTTCTCTGCGTTCTTTTAGAACAATTCTATTGTAAAAAGAAGCTGACCCTTCTATATCTCACTCAAGGTAGTGGTCAGAGATAATTGATGGTAACTATCTGCCCTTTCAGTGAAAATGAAAACAACTACGCTAGAGTTTCCAGAGATTTTTCTAGAACCATATGGATTATAACAATGTTTCTTTAAAAGTAGTATCGACTCTATATTGGTCGGTTACTCAGGCGCATATATTACCCTATGTTGGTTTGATTACTTGTCAAAAGATTTCTGATATCCTTGAGGTAGGCTTTCGAATAGACGACTTGTTGAATATGACAAATATTTGCTTATCCTAATGCCCTTATATTAAATAAGCTCAACTGATATCTATTTTACTTACTCTTAACTAAATCTTAATTACGAATAAAGTGCTCCACTCAATACTGATTTCGAGAGAGGCTGAAAGTATATTCCACTCAGATTCCACTTAGATTCCACTGTATCTGCTGTGACTACTACAGCTCTAGATATAACAACACCAATACACATCATTGTCCTGCTTGGTCAGAAGAAAATATGGCAGCTGTAAATGAAAGTGGCATGGTAAAATCCAAATCCTTATCCAAATCTCAAAGGAATTGAACTTTGTCGAACTCAACTTGGCGCATTTTGTGAGATAACTTGAAAATCAACTGACCCCGTTTGTTAAATTTCAGATTCACTTATTAGATTTGAAAGGTTCGTATCGATTTCGGTAAGAAAATCTTCTCATCGATTAAGTCCATTTTTTGATTAAATAAGTTCGTCAACAAATAAAATTGTCGAATATGTGGGTCGATACCAATCCACACAAATTATTCACCATCTCGAAAAAATTATTGTTTCATATCGATTTTGGACATTTTGTTATCGAATCTTATGTTTCAAATATCATGATGCAGCTGTTGTGAATAGAATAGAATTTCTTGTAGCCTCGACTGATTAATATTGACTTAAGCCATGGCTATTTTCAGCAAGTTAACGCAACATTGTCATACATCAGCGTCCAAAAATCAATTTATTGAAAGGAAAGTTCGTGATCTTATTATTTTACGAAATAGTGATGGTGATTGGCCACCAATATTGTATGATTGGCCACCAACATTGCGTGATTGGCCACCAACATTGTGTGATTGGCCACCAACATTATGTGATTGGATCTATCTGTATACTTTTTCTGTCTCCATGGAAAACCACATATTTATACTTGAAGGCCAATATAGAATTTGTATTATTGAGAAAATACAGACTAATTATAGTTTCTCGTTACAAAAATGACTAGGTCATCTGCATATACCGAAATAAAAGGTGTATGGCTGCCTAACCGGTTGCACAATCTACTGGCACCTATGTTTATAGTTTACATTAGCTACACTTATTTCTATTTCAATTCAGACTAAAATTAGTTAAATCTTTTTTGATGTCTTATATTTACCCTGCGTTCTTTTTTCCTTTCTTCATTCCACTTGGGAACATTGGGCGTTCGCATATAACCTTCGTTATCTGATTTTGATTTATCCATCCGAAATCGAAGTTTTACTTTCAGTTTGTAACGAAGGCCGCTGTGGCTATGATGTGGCTGTGGCCTAATGATGAGGTCTACCATCTTGCGTTTATTGGGAAAAACAATGTTGGCGATTCTGTTGCTTGTTGTCACAGATGCTTTCGTGTTAACAACTTTGCTTATGGTGAAAGTTTTCCTGTGCTGGATGCTATGAGCCGTACAAATGTTCTCCCATCGAATCTATTTCAGTTGTTGTTTCTGAGGGAAGTAGTAAAAATCGAAGACCAACTCAAAACCCAGACCCCCTCTGATGGTACACCAGTCCGCTGTCCAACGAAACATTGAATTTTCAATGCAAAATTTCACAATTATTACATTTTTTTTACGGTTAAACGGTTAAATATGTTCAAGATATCTAGTAGTGCCAGAACAACAAAATTTTACCTATCCATGACGGATCTGACTGATATCAAAGGTTACTTTTATTGCTGCGAACTCACAGCTAAGCGACGACGCACCAAAATAATAATATGCTGATTGGAGATATATTTTTGGCTATAGGTAGGACTATAATGACTTTCAGTTCTCGGAAGGCAGGAGGACGTAAGGAAACAATTGACGATGTGAATAAGGTACTTACTAATAAACAGTAAGAATAATTTAAGAAAACGCGGTGGTATACACTATCAGGGCCAATAGACTCTGTCTGATTTGATAGAGAAAATGGAGGAAACGAGTTCATCAGTTTTAACCCAACGGAACGAAAATATCCTGGTGGTATGGGCAAGTACCCGTGCACTATCCAAATTGCTAACAAAACACGAGTTCGGGGATTGTAAATGAGACGATGTTCTGTTGGTGGAAATGAAGTGTACGTTGAATTAATCCGGATCAAAATTGTAATCATCTGCTTTATCTTTGCCAAATACTCCGGTTTGGCGTAGATTACGCCACAAGTCCTTACGCGCAGCTATACAGGTTGTTCCATACTTACCGAATTTCCTTTATACCCCGGATTCCTCATTCAATTTCAAGAAATAAATTGTATGGGTGTAGAGCCGGAAAATGCACGATGTGGGCGGTAGGGGGCTTACGATTTTTAGTACTGTTTCCACTTTACACCCTGTAAATTTCTTGATATACACCTTATCAAGTCTAGATTCATCTCAAGTGATAACAAACCGTTTGATTTTTACAACGAATGCACAACTAGCTTTTCTGTCGTTTTCCATCGTCAGTTGTACGACGTCAAAGTCAGAAAATTGAAAAAAAGATCCTAATTTTTCCAAATTTTAACGATTTTCCAGCCAAAATGCATGATAACTATACAGTTTATTTACAATATTTAGAAACGCCCGAATGTTACCTTTAATTTGACTATGCTCATGTACCTACCTAAATGCTACCGTTTTTTAGATATTCCCGTTTTTATAATGCATAATTTCATTAATTTTGCTAATAACAATAGAAATCGCGCCTAATTTTATGCAATTCCACATAAATTAGATAAATTCATGAAATTATGCATCATAAAAATAGGAATATCTCGAAAACGGTAGCATTTAGGTAGGTACATGTGCAGGATCAAATGAAAGGTAACATTTGGAGGTCTCGAAATCTTGCAAGAAAGTGCTATCCATATCTCGCCTTTTAGCGGAAAAATCGTTAAAATTGAAAAATAAATTCCAAAATTTTCCAGTTTTCGGCTTTGATGTCCTATACCTGCCGGCGGAAAGGGGGTAGAGAGGTGTTTGGGCATTTGTTGGAAACCGTAGATAGTTTACTATCACCTGAGATGCAAGTCACATTCATAGGGTGTATAACAAGAAAGTTAAATGGTATTAGGATAAAAAGCACCCAAAATCTCAACCCCCCCCCCCCCCTACCGCCAACACCGTGCATTTTTCGGCTCTCCTCCCATACAATTTATTTCTCGAAATTGAATGAGGAATCCGGGTTAAAAAGGAAATGCGGTACGTATGGGACACCCTGTATACATCATCCGAGATGCATCAGATCTAAGGCTGGTACAAGAACGCTCGCTTTGCAATTACCATTGGTAGATACGTTCACCATTTTTAAGGAAACATAATTTTCAAATAAGTATATAATGAGAGAGTTGAGGATATGAACTTAGTTTTCTACAGATGCGCTATTAAATAAAGTGCTCCACGGCAACTTCTCTCACATTCATGATATAACAACGCATTTACATCAATATGTTTGTAATCACCATATGTGAAACTATAGTACGATGTTTACGTAACAAGTTCATTCATTCTTCATCTAAGGACCAAAGCCTGGAGTCTTCATTTAATGCGATCATACAACAATCTTATATCTACTTTGTTACACTTTTCTTTAAAACAAATTTAACCTTGAAAGGTTATTAGATCAAGACCTTATTTCACGTTCCGCAAACAAAAAATAAGTAAGATAAGTATGAAGTAAGTAAGGAGTGAAATGTACCTACTCATCTCTCCTCTACTTGTTCTACTTATTAACTCTTTTTTGTTTTTTCTTTTATAATGTTAATCTTGTCCCAGGCATATACCTACATACATACATACATACATAGAGGGAGGCATGTGTAAAAGAAAACATGACAAAAGCTTGTTAATTTAAATCCTTTTGTGGTGTTCCATTTAAAATAGAGATGACAAAACAAAAACAAACATTCAACAAAAGTTTAATTGTATATAAAATCCTCACTCCTCTTCTTCTCTAACAACAGCAACAAAAACAACAAATACAACCCCGTCCCCTCCCCATTTCCCCCCTAATAAAATTCTGCTGTGCTTTAAGCATTGAATTATGTTTACTAGATATTCGCTTGGCATATTTTAGCATATTGTTTTGTAGGGGAGGTGAAGGGAAAGTGAGACAAAAAAAAATTCTGGCAACGATTCGTTTCATATCAAAGTATATCCGCATTGCATCTCTACACACACATACACACACATGTATACATATTTCTCTCATGAACGGCCGTTTATAATAACTTAAAAGTAATTTTAATTTTCTTCTTATAAAATATACATACATATATACATACTTACACAGGTGTGTACCAAACTCTTGTCTAATTAAAAAAAAAATTCTTTTATTTGCATTACAGGATCGACATGTGAAGCGAAACGGTGACAACGAACCAGTTGTAGATCCATCTCAAGATTATATTCTCATGCTGGGCTATGAGAACGCAACTCACACCGTTCTAAGATTCAAAAGGAAATTGGACACATGCGATACAGCTCACGACATTCCCATAACGGTGAGTTCTAGTTTGTTTAAAAGTCAATGGTATAGAGTAGGTACTATGGAAGAAAAGATAGGTTAGGTACCCACCTAACCTCTTATACATACCTATGTAGAATAGCAACATTAAATTGAAGATGAGTAAATTCTATGATGATCACGCTAGCTATACAAAAGTATAAGTAAAAGTCTATAACTTCTCTATATATACATACATAGTACATCTCCTCACCTTGGGGCCCATGTTCATCCATTACGGCATGCCGCGTATACTATTCATCACCTTTTGCCTATTTATGTGTACTTTGATGAGTGCCCAGAGCTACTATGTATGTTATAAAGTCTGTGCACAGCTGTAACATGGATGTTAATTAACTTTTTGTCAATTAGGCAAAGTAATTAAAAGCTAGCCACGGTTATCTACATATTGTATATACATACATAGGATGCTCCCTCCATCTATGAGGAGATAATTGAACGTCTAAATTTTTCCATTTTTCCAGGAAAACGATTGAATTCTCAGCTTCGGGGCTGATTAGCCGGTGTAATATGCAGGAATATTCCAGGAATATTTTTTGGGTAGTTGATAGCAAAAATTTTATTATTCCATAAAATTGAAATAATTTTTTTTTGTTCTGCTTTGACGTGTAATGTGGACTCTTGTATGGATATTTATAGCAAGCAGCAGATAACTGTTGTAATCTATATGAATGTGTTAATTGCCTCACTGGCATGACTAGTCGTCACAATTTCACATACCTAACGTACCTAATTATCAAAAAAAAAAAAAAAAGAGAAGAAAAATAGTCGCGACGACTCTAAGGAGTACCTGAAATATTTATTCAGATTATCGTGTTCCTCTTAATAGAAACGCAAATATTTGATTAGAACGCAGAATATCAGCCCTTCGGCGCGCAGCGACGACGCGGCGGCATTGTAAGTGTATATTTTAAAGGTACAAAATTACCTCCAGAAAGAAGAACCTTTTATCTCGTGTCGAGTTAGGTAGGCACCTACTATAAGTATCTATTTCTTGTGGGGGTAGGGCGTTAAAAGGAAATCTTTTTATAAACATTTCAACAAGTCTCGCATTTTAAGCTTGTTAGTTTCGGTTGAAGAAAGGCTAGAGAAGAAAAAAAAACATCAACAACAAAATAACAAAAATTATCTCAACATGAAGAATCGAGACGCTGTTTATTGCACGGCAATTAAAATCATTTACGGCGCTCATTTTTTTGTTACTTTGGTGTTGAAATCTTTCCTTTTAGCACCATTGTGAGAGAATTTTATACCACCGTCGCGTTGTCGCTCAAGTAATCCCCAAAAAATCTTAACTTTATGGAAGAGATTTAGCACTTTTTGTTGGCAGCAGCGGCGGGTGTAGAAAAATACCAGTCTAGGAAGGGGCGGACAAAAATTCAAGACTTTTTAATGATGATTGTGCAAGCCTTGTTTATTGTTAGTGTGTTCTTTTGTTTAAGAAGGCAAGTACTTATCTCTTAAGAATTATTTCGCTCTTCTTTGATGAATAATCGACTTCTTCAGAATATTTCACGCTTTGTTATTATAATACTTAGTAGAAAAAGATTAATTCTTGTAGTTATGACCTGAGTTTACAATATTTTAATATGATGGAGGAAATAATAATAATAATGATGACTGTCAGTTTTTTTTCCGGTTAATTGCAAATTGGTTTTTGAATTTTTTAATCTCGTTTCCTGTTATTTTTGTTGCGCTTAATTCTTTTCTTCGTTTGCTTTGTTTTGAAGAACTTAATAAACTCATTAAAATCAAATAGGTACTCCCCAGTTGGATATTTATGAAGCTTATAATGGCAAAACACAGTACAGAAATGTTCAGGCAAATCGAAATGTTGCTAAGTGCTTCGTCAGGGGGGTAAAAGGGAGTATTTGGCGAGATGCCAAATTTCGTTGAGAAGATAAGTCCACAATGGGGATGCCTTCTATCGGGTAGAACTACACTGACTAGATATTTGCAGATCTGCTTAAAGTGCGAGAACTTTAACACAACTATTTATCTCATAGATTTCATATCATCAGCATAGGGTGTATCGTTAACAAGTGAAGAAACAAACTTTAACCCACACGTCTTCAATATACTCATAAACTTATGCCCCCGCCCTTCTTTGCTTGTCCCGCAAAATTGGCTGGCTGTCAACTATTCTTAGAACACTGTGTGTATAAGTACATAATATAGGTACCTGCTTACCTTAATTAATTAAGCTTAATCAACTTCGACTCTACTGATCTTAAAAGAGAGTCAATAAAAATTCTTTACGCATGGCCTCTCCATCCATTTCCATGGCTCTCCTTTAGTTTCTTGAACCGTACATATTTTTACTATAACAGCTTCAATTGAGGTGCAATGTTAGAAAAATGGTAAGTGCCGCCTTTTTATACCCTATATGAAATCTATAGGGTATACTAAGTTTGTCATTCCGTTTGTAACACCTCGAAATAATAATGGTAGAGCAAAATGGATTGGACACTCACGCATAATATTAAAAGTTATTTTGATTTTTGGATGTCCGTCTGTGCGCACGATAACTCGAGAACGCGTATACTTAGAGAGCTGAAATTTTGTACACGAACTTAAAAAAAACAATTATACAAATCGGGCAACTCCTTCGTGGGGTTGCCATACAAAACTTTCGTTTTCCACTATATATTTGGACACTGCCTGAGAACGCATCGATATAGAAAGCTGAAATTTGTTACATGGTGTTTTCATTGTACTAGCAAACAAAATTTCTAAAAATGACTAAATCGGGCAACTCCTTCTCGGTGTTGCCATATAAAAATTTAGATTTTTTACGTATACTGTGAAAATGATCAGTCCAAGACAGTTTTATTGTACTAAAAACTTCTTCATAATACGAAATCCTATAAAATTGGTTATAATCATTTTTTCTGTCCGACAAACAGTTCTAGAAATATATGCGAAAAACTACTTCAAAAATCAAACTTGCACAGAAGGGTGACAATACGAAATTTCATACGGGCATTCATCTAGGGTATCATAAGAATTGGTCTTTTAGACCAATTCTAGCTTTTTTTACTTGTTATTATAACTGATGCGAAAATTAGCGATCATGTTCAAGAAGAGAAGTTTCTAACGTTTTTATTCCACAAGGGCTTATTTCTAATGGAGGAGCGTGTTATCCGCTCCTATCTTCCATTAGAGGTTTTAGTAAGACGTTGGGCTGGATCATGTGGCAGCGTTTTTGTCATCCGACATATGGTGTAGATGTTGATTATTATTATTCTATTTATAATGCATCCGCTATGAAAATATTTTTTGACATATGTCAAATGTAAACGATATCAATTTCAGTCATGGAGTCGTATACAACGAAGTAACGCATGAAAATAACCCAAGAAATTCATTCAAAAAGAGTTTTTATAACATTCGTGATTATTTCGGGTAAAATACTCGCCCTAGTAGTTCGAGGAATAGTGCGACGATTTGAAAAAAACTGGTTCGGTGGCAGGTCATAGGCAAGACATAACATCCTCGTCCAGACCGTTCAAACGAAAATATTGCCGCCTTTAGTGAAATTTTGCGTGAATAACCAAGCACCTCAATTCGTCATCATTCGCAGCAACTGGTCATCTCGTATGACATTATGGACCATTCTGCACTTTCTGCACTTTTTCTTGAACATATCCAGCGATAAAGTTTCGGTGAATGCCAGAAATTATGCAAATATCTTTTGGGAATGAGGTTTTTAAACCATTTCCGATAGATATGTTCAACAAAATGTACGCAAAGTGCAGAAGGGCTATATTTTGGATACAGAGTAGGTCATTTTAAGGTACGCTTTTCGATTTCTTAAATCCAATATGAAAAACCATGCACTCAAATGTTATTGTAGCGGTTCTAATAAAATATCAGTACCCATCTCAATAGCTGCTTCTTAAGAACTCCAGGAGTTAATTTTTGAATTTTTGAAGATAATAGGCAACTGCAACAGTGACTATGCGAAGAGAGGAGATGAAGCCACTAAACATATCTAATATGTGAGTCTTCCATGCTTGCAACTTTAAGGTTGAAAATCATTGGAGAAATATCTCTCCAAATAAGGTTTTTGCAAGCTAACCCCAAGGGCAATAATCGAGCTCGTAAAAGTGATAGATTTAACTTAATCACTCTAGGGGAGGACAAAATAGATCAGCTCTGGTCGCTGTATCCGCAGGGTCTTAGTGGATTAGTTTCCCCTGGTCTTAATCATATTCTTAAGTACCGACGAATTGGCATGAGTTGCAGTTTTTAGTTCCTTGCTTTCAAATTAAAATAAACGCAATGTACCTACTTGAATATTATACACTCTGTTTCAATCAAAGCTGTAAACAAATTAAAAAATTTTCGTTTTCTCGAAAACGAAGCCAATGATAAATGGTTTTCACAATTTGGAGAGATATTCAAGAGTGTTCTAACGTACTGGGTAAGTTGTCCAGTAATAACGGTATATAAACTCTGTAAATGGGATCTCGCAGAATTTGCAAAATACGAAATGGGAAAATTTCAAATTCGTTTATACCAGATCGTATTATGAAGCAGAGAGTATTATTCGTCGCCCTCATGAAACTGAGAATTTAATCATTTGAGAAGTATCAATTTCTCCAGGATTTGAGCTCATTCTTGAAAACGAAAACCGGGAATATCTTATACATTGGTAAAATAATATAAATAACATTTTTACAGCATAACAACAGAATATAGATTTAATTTTCCTGAGCTACATATGAGTACGGCAGATCAAAACAAGCAAAAAAGCAGATTCGCGATTATATCAGGACGGTGACAAACAAATTCTAAATAAGCTAAATTAAATTATCTACAATTGCGGCGCATTTGCTTATATAGATCCGACTGTACGATTTTGTCATCAATATCATATTTCAAGCCATATTTTCCTTAAAGTAATTTTCCCCTATCCAACTTGAAATTTCCCCCAAGAATTTACTATTTCCACTCGCCCGCGCATCTTGAACATATTTGCCTGCCTACAACCAAAGTTTCCTCCTAACCGACCTACCTACATAAAATTGATAGAAGCACAAATAAAACCACCTCCAGTTGAAACAAATACGTCGTTGATCTATCATAAGAAAAATATTATATATGAATAAAATCAATCTAATACATGCGCTACCGGTATAGCAGTGTTTGTAGCTCCTATAGAAGCATTTTTTCAATTGCATCCCTTAGGCCTATGAACCATTTCTTATGGAGTGTAGATACACTATAAGTGACGAACGAGCAACATGGATGTGTGACGCCATTGGTAGATTCCTGACGAGTTCGCACGTTGGATTTTGTTCGTTTGTTAATGGAAGCAAAAATAAAACCACCTCCTCCAGTCAGTGGTGTCCGTTGTGATATCACACACAGAGACAAGGCATGTTCAAATGTTATACTTTTCGTTGTATGTTGTTCGATTGCTTTGTTTTTGATTGCTTTGTTCAGAGCGAGGTGATTCTATGTATAACTGCTTCTCTTCAATACTTTACAATGAAGGACATATGGAAAGGCCGTAGGGAAATTTTTTTTTAATGAAAATATTTTGAAGAAATTGTTTGTCGTAAATTTTTATTTCCTTTAATTTTTATTTGTTTTAATTAAATTACATCTGAAAACCTAAGGGAAGCAATGCTTCCCTTGCTTTCAACGACGCCACGCACTGATACCTACCAATAATCCGCAAACACTTCAGTACCTGAAAGACAACATTCTAACTATCATAGGTGCCTTTGACCCACTTTAACTGTTAAAAGTTATCCATAATTGTGATTTTCAGATGATTTCCAGTACCCAGGGTAGTTATATGAACGATATTGTTTCTACATATATAAAATGCCAAAAGTCAAACTTTCAGATACAATAAAGTTTTCCGATGTTCAGTCATAAAAAAGTGGTGTGTGTTTTATTTACGAAAAACTTCAAAGCTAACCGTTCGATCAATATTAACTAGTTCCTTAATTTCAGAATTTTATATGTACTATATGTAAAGAATTATTTCTCTAAAAATCACCCAAGTCCATAGAATGTGATCATGGAAACGGCTTATTGTGTGGATCTCCTCAATTCATAGCTCATAAAAAATAACAAAACAGAAGTTTACTTCGTTAATCAATACAAAAATTTCTACATTGGCATTTCTAATGCATTCTGATTGTGTACAAATTCCTAGTTAAAAGTTCTCTCAATGTTTATCATTTTTGTGGATTCACTTTTGACTCCAGTTCATGTGAAAAAGTGCTTCATTGCCCTTCGTGCATAAATTTTCCGATTCATGAACTCAAAAACTCTTGGGATGTTAGTATAATAGACTTTTATGCAAATCACACTGAAAGTAGCAATTTCCAAATATTTTTCAGAAAAATTTTATTACAAAAAATTATAAAAACGATAACCAAAACTGTCTTGATGAATAATCTAGAAGCAAGGATGCGATAGTAAGAAAAAAGAAAACACCTTATTCCACCCATCTTATGTGACTCTGCCTCCTTGTATTTATCATCCTGTTCTTGACTTTTTATTGTAAACTCTATACCTAATAAAGGTGCCGCGCTTCATATCATCCCATTACGTGTGCTCGTTTATATAGTAGTCCCTTCGACATACATATATTATACCTACGTAAATTAACTCCTGGTCATAGGAGCCGCAGTAATTTCAGTGAGTTAAAAACACCCCAACGAGACATACCCAGGTGTAATTATTTCATTTTGTCGTACACAAACGGCTACCATTTGTGACTAAGTGGTCAGTCACTTGCTGTGGACAGAAAATTGTTAAAAAACTCTGGCTCTATATGCATATGGTGGATGAAAGTAGGTACATGACATACAAAAAAAAAATTAAAGCAAAAAACTTTTTTTTCTTTTTTACATTGTTTTTTAGAAATGCTGGTAATCACGCATCAGAATGTGCAAGCAATTTTACCCGTCCACAGAAAATAACCAGTTAGGCTTTAATGGCGTTCCCGATGCCCCTATTAGTGGAGCCAAACTTCATTTTATACCTATGATCGTGTGTACCTATATAGAGGTACCACCACCATATATAGGTAGATAGGTAGAGGTATATATAATTGCACTGATGGTGTCGAGAAGTTATAAAAAACATGCAAATGCAAAGCTTGTCGTCCGGTCTGATGTCAGCTTAACGATTTTGAAATTAAAAAATAATGAAAAGTAAAAAAAAAAAATAGTAAACAGAATAAAAAATAAATTAAGAAAATAGTTTAACAACAAGTGGAACGCCAACGTTGTTGTACAAAAACGCACGCAATGACTTTTATGTCTGCAATTAAAAACTCGCGCCTGCAAAAGACATTGGGAGACACATGCATGCATATATACATTTGCAAGGAGGAGGTGAATTACATACAATATTGCAGCCGGACAAGTACCCAAACGATTAAGAGTAGCAGTTACATAGAGGCGTCTGTCGCACCATTAGCTACTCGAAATGGGCCTAGTTGTTCCCAGGCTATATATGCATGTAGTCCATTGATGATGAGATGGAACCGAGATGAGGCAGAATAATTATAGTGGGGATTACCCGTTCGTTGTTAACATTTTTGTCCTTTTGTCGTCGCAATGTATTCTGGGAGTATAATAAAAGGATTAAAAAGGCTGAGAGTTAGACCGTAATCACTAATTTACAGCCTAATACAAATATATGCGTATATGTGTGTGTGTACATGTAGGTACTCGGGGGGAAAAAGGATTTGTAATTAACTGAGGTTTTGTGTTTAAATTCTCAATTTTTTTATGTTTATATTTCTTTTTTTCGAGGTAGGTAGCTCTCTACCAATGGAATTGTCGTTGTTTTCCAACCACAATTTTAATGGGATATGATGTTCTGCGGCCGAGAACACAACAATTTTAACTTTCCAATTGCACCACAGACAGAGTCTATGGAAAACGCTTCTATACGTCGCGCTTCTGATGAGCGACTCAAAAACCAACGATCTCTCCTGTATCTATGTGGGTATGTACGTGTACAAACGGGAGTCAATTTAATGCGCGTAAGTGAACAGAATTAACGACATGCAGTGAAAACATCGTTTAACTGCATGGAGGAACCTCATCAGCAGCAATAACAACAACAACAACTACAAAAACCTGGATAAAGTGTTTCTGCTGCCGTGTTTCATTTCTATTGCTGTTTTATGTCTCTGCTCCTGCTGTTGCTATTGCTGCTGCTGTTGCTGCACGTATAACTCTTTCACCCATATATAAAAAGTAATTTTCAAGGAATTGCAGATGGGATGGTGGTTGATTACAAAGGAGACACACACAAGACAATTTAAAAAGCCACAATATAGTCAATGTAATAAATTTTCAGGGAGACATAAATTGAAGAATAATTACACACTGTAGTGGCCAATTAGCTGCAATCATTTTTATTCCCGAGCGAACGCGCGTAGAATGCAATTACAATGCGCTTTCAATTAACTTAGAAAATGACTATGAGTCTGAGCTGTTTTTTTTTTTTTTTTTTTTTTTACCTTCAGGTACATATATGTATCTTATCATGTGGAGAAGAGACACAATTATGATCGAATAATTGTCCTTTGTCTGTCCTCATATATGTAATTTCTTTTCTTTCTTTTTTTCATACACTGTGTCTTCAGCGGGAAACCACAAAAGATTATGAGAACAGGATATTGCATGTAATTTTAAATTGTAAAAAAAAAACGAACTAGTGGGAAACTTACCTCAGACATTTTTTTCTTATACGTACAGGGTGTCCCAGAAGTACTTTGAATACTTAAACAGGTGAAAGTAGAGATGATTTCCAAGCGAAAATCCTCTAGATAAATTTTTGAATTACTGTCTGTGGTTGTTCCTTAATAACTTCTTAACCTTAACCATATTTTTTTATTTATTTTATGAGTTGTCAATTAATAATAATAATAAATTTATTCATAATGGTAACGTACATAAGATTTACAATCTTTTATCGTAGGTAATAAAATAAGAAAGTATAACTAGATAAGTGATAATAGTATACAAATGCAAGAGAAATAAATTCGATAATAAACTGAAAGTAAGTAACAAAAAGTAAACATAAAAGAAAATCAATGTTGTAATAATGAAATAAATTTACATCTTGTAAATATTAATTTTTCATTAGCAGATATTCTTAACTGAACTAAACTAACCCCCCGATTTTACATACAAGATTCTTAAGAGATCTCTTAACCTTTTAAATTTAGCAAGTAAGACATTTTAACAGAATTAGTATTCTACATAAATTTTTTTGGAGAAATTTTAACTTTTCGTTTGGCCACCTCTTAAAGACAATTTACTTTGCTAGAATAAAAAAGAATAAATAATTTGTTTGCGAGGCGATGATGGCAATAGGGCCAACCAACACGTAACTAGCACGAAACAAGCGCATTTTGCTACACTTATTCTCAGACGTTTCATCACGATAATTTTGCTATGCTGCAATTCTTTATATCATTACCGAGTTTTTATGAATTTTATTAATTTCCCAAGATATAAACATCACAATTAGTGAATTATCCTAGATATCGAAGCTTGGCTTAAATTGAGGATGTCGCTACGCCCAAGAAGATTTTCGTATAAACCTGTAGCAAAAAAAAAGGCTGTGTCATTTCAATCACTTTAAAGGCCACAAATTTTGCTATTCTGAAATTCTTTATGAATACAGCCTCAGAAATAGTTTTGTGTAAACGCGGAATAATAAAGACTAGGTTTGGCTGAGAGGTTGCTAATCTCAAATTTTCTTTGAGGTAATCAGGTTTGTCTTTGTAAATCGAGTTATGAATTAATACGAGCGCTTTACCTTTTAAATAAGTATCAATTGAGCAACCCAACTGTCTAAATTTAAAAGGCGAAACATGATCATATCTGTGTATATCATAGATGAACCGAATGAAATCGTTAAAAGCCACCTTAACCTTACTCTTACAATTATTGCCCAAGTTCATATATATCAGGCTTAGCATCAGGTTAACATTTTCACAACATTTCATGCTTTCGGTTTTCACCACTCCACATTTGTGACTTTACTTAGAGGCACCAAGATATTATATTGACGCAATATCTGATTTACACAAATGACCACTGTAAAATGAAATACACTGGTCCATTGGTTGCAGACCATTCAAAGAATCTCTGTAGATCTGTACATACTTAAATATACATGTGCGTCATCAGCATACAAATGTAGCTTTGTATTCTTTACCACTACTGCAAGATCGTTAACAAGTAAATTAAAAAAACAATGGTCCCAAAACTGACCCTTGTGATACACCGGTTTTAAATACTTGGGATTTATCAGTACCTAGACTACTTGTACTTGAAATTTTTTAAGTACCAGTATTGGGACTTGTACTTGGACTTAAAAGATTTTAATTCCAGGTCCCGGTACTTCCACTTGTATACTTGGAATTTTACAGGTCTTCCATCATTTCATTAAGTCTATCCAGACAGATCAAAAATCAACTAACTATCAATCTGGCCGGCCTAGTACATCTTTGGCGTTCGAGTATCATCGAAGAAATAAAATAAATAATAATAATAATTTAGTGAATATACTAGTAATAAATATTTGGCATATAAAATTAGATTCTAATCTGTACCTACCTTTCTCATTATTGTCTCTCCCTTGTAGTACCCCAGCCCAGAAATAATGAACACCACGTGCACACGTAAACATAATTCTTCACAAGATATTTTCACCAATAGTGTTAATGAAAACATTTCAGCTACTGTTTTGGGGCTTCTGCAATTAAAATTGAGTTGTTTCGATAGCATTCTAACTTTAACCTCATTTATGAAAGTGTGCTGCTTACATTATGATGCCTAATTAAGAAGTGATTTGCCACTTGAAGCGGAAAAACAATTCCAACAGAGTTTCGTCCATCCAAACAAACACTATATATAACCAAACATCTATTGATGTTACCCCGTCATGGTTGTAAAACTATGTAAATTTTTTGGAGAAAGTCGCGTATCTAACTTTGTATGTGTGTGTGTGTATATATGTACATTTCAAGCACTTAAGTGCCTTTCCACCAAAACGACCAAGTATCTTTCAATCTTTTGACCCTAATCCATTAAAACTTGTTAAGAATTCTGGACGTCATGAGTGCATCCTTTAATAGTTTCACAGCCTCGTGGGTCTTCTCTATAACTATATAGGTCGGTCTGTAACTAAGAAACTGAAATATATCAGGCGAAAAAATAATATTCATTATCAGTAGCCAACCACAGTTAATTAGGACAGTGAAGAAATACTAAGCTACTAAGTATGTGGTTTTGTCTCTCTTGCTCTCTTTCTCTATCTCCCTCTTTACTCTCCTTATACAAATGAGAAAATTGCCGATTTGGTTAGGGTAATTCTGCTGATGGTAGATATGTAAATTTTGGGTGTTGATGTCGCACTTTTTGAGTTCATATTATAAACCCGCTGACATTCCATTTCAGTTTGTCTGTCTGTTTGCTAGAGTGCATCCTAAAGAGACTATACGAAAACTTCTATAACACCCTCAGATGGGATCATAATGGGTATTTCTTGTTTGCAGAGATGATGACTTTTGTGGGAATATAGTTGAAGCGAGCCTCAAGTGTGGTATTATGAAGAAAATGGTTCTTGTTGTAGGTCGTTTGTACTTTTTTTTTTTTTAATTTAGTGAACGACTGTAAACTACATACATATACATCTATAGAAAGATTATAACTCTTAGAAAAAGTTAAGTCCAACGGTAGACTTGGAGAGAACTGATAAATTTTGACGCCAGACAAAATAAAGTGCGGTTGACTGCATTCAATTAATTCTCTGCCCGGGTCGGTCCGGAATTAGGAAGTTATATGGGAGGCGAAGTGGTATAATTTGTAGGTAATAATGTCGAAGATAAGGCACATGAAAAATTTCAACCTTTTTCGATTAGACCACCATAATGTATAGGTACTCTACATTAATAGACAGGTGGAATCTATTTTATGGAAAATAAAAAGATACATCTGTTCAGAGATTGCCTATAAGTATCAGTCCTACTACATACATACATAGCCGGAGTTTATTAATGTCATTGCAATTTACACATTTTAATATTTCCATTATTATCATTTTCTTATTAATGAGAAAAGTTAAAGGCTTTTATGAAAATAAGAACAGACAGTTTTCTTCGGTTGGTGGTACAAAGAAAACAAAAAAAAACTGTAATGCGTTGGAGCTACCGGTGGGAAAAACGTATATCTAGATATCGCTAATAATAAAAACTTGCTGCTTTCTGAATTTAATGGGTATTTAAATATTGCGGCCGCCTTAGTCATTATTATGGTTAATTTATGGATGGATTTATAACCTGAATCACGTTAACAAGTTGTTTTAATTGCCTGCGGTGATTATTAGTGTTCCTTCTCGTTGTTACGACATTTATATTTCTTTTGAGATTGTTGTAAGGATTTGAATTATAATTTTGTTTTTCATTAAAAACTGAACTGGAAACTCATTAATTGCAGAATAGTAATTTTTCTCTATTGTATAGTGTTGAAGTTAATAAAAATTCATACTGGACCTAAATATGTAATTTCAAGGGGAGTTGAAGGGGAGGGGGGCTATAAGTAAATCGTAAAGTAGAAATTATGTTTGTAGATATTCGATCTAAAAACTTGAATTCAACTACATTCTTTTGTTATGATATGGCGTAGCGTATATATGTACATATACCTGATATAATATTTAATCATTTCAACTAAGTGTGGAACTGATGCGAGGCCATTACACAATATAGATTCCCGGCTTTCGGCTCATACTTCTTGAAGCCTGCCGACTTGGAAGAAATCTCATAAAAAAAATACTGTTCTTCCTAGGAAGAGTGGATTTGTTGGAGGAACTGTAATGCAAACGTTGCACAATAAGCTAACGATGGCTGTAGTGCAAAGGCCACTCGCCCCCTTAAAATCTAAATCTGTGGAACTGACACCCCTTGACTCTATCCAATCTATACAATAAGCTTAATTGGTGAATAAACAGTTGTATCTAAATAATGTTTATATATGAGTCCATTATCTATATGGCCAAAGGATATGTAAAATCCACATCAATATTAATGTAACTTGTTTAATAATTAACAAATCTCAGCGGTCTTAAGAACGAAAAATATCTGGGCATTATAGGCATATCAATGTATGTAGTTAATTATTTTTAATTTTGTCGAAAATAATAGTGGTGCAAGGATTGAGCCTTGCGGAACACCAGAAATAATATTGACGAAAGTGGAATATTGTCTAAATTCTTTCTGGACAACAATATTCTTGTACATCAGCTGAGCTTCATGCGAATATAGAAATTGAATTATCGTATATTAATCATACAGAAAAGGACACGATTAGATTAAAATCCTTGTACGTGTTCACTATGATCTGAAAAATCTATTATGAGCCCAGGTTATTCTTTATACCCCTTCTAGATTAAAAGTAATTTAGGACTTCGCTGGCATTTAGACTTGATACATGTTTTACGGAAATTAAATGCGTGTTCAAGGTATGGAAATTTCGGCCACGAAATCACAGAATATAAATGCTGTGAAATTCTGTGAATTTCCTGATAGAAGCGGCGAAATGGAGCCTAAGCCAAGTCAATCTTATTTTGGATGATATCGTAAAGGCTAATAGCCTGAGTAGAGGCTTGTAATTATTTTAAGCTCCTTCCTGAAGTTTTGTCGTCTGAACGTAGTCCTTTCAACTCATATAAATATAGGAATTTTTATTATTTATTTCGCCCAGATATTTAAGATTAGCTCTTGAGATAGCATTTGTCCCACGAAGGCGGTAATTAATTGCTGACGGTCGCGTAATATCACATCGAATGGCTTAAGCGTAACTATATCAAATATTTTTGTCATTTACTCGAACCGTGTCTAGTTCTATTGTTTATTCTCTGTAGCCTAATGGTATTATAGGTTAGGCTAAGTTAGAGTGGCGGCAATCGGAGAACCGGTGATCAGCCACACTTAGACCATTGATGGTCCACTGTTATACAACTTTTTGGAATCTTACCTTGCATGAAAACCAGCTACAAGATTTAATGAACCTCAAATGGTCCCACAGCTCCTTTTCTGCTAATTTCCACAATTCGAAAAAAGTAGCTACTAAGCGTATTCTTTCCACTCTTGGAAAGGTTTGGGTATTGAACGCCCTCAACCGATTCTTCGCTCATACAGATTCTGCAGAAATCATTGTGTGGAGCTTACATGTACTTTGCATGTTTGCCAAGAAACAGTGTCCCGTAATAACTGCAGTAGGATTCCGCATATCATTACGGTGCCTCCTTAGCAGAGTTTTTGTCTTCGTAGCACATAACTGGGGCCAAAGCTGTCTTGAAATCGGGCATTTGATTAGTTCTCCCCATCTACAATTAACCAGCTTACAGGCTTGTAAGTCTAGAATCCTCTTTCCCTAACTATGGATTCCTCTCCGAAACATATATTCATAATGGCACTATAGACCGCCGCCATTTTCACTTAAAGAGGTAGAGATTGAAGGTTTAGTAAGACCTCTATAGCTGAAGTATAACATGTGCTTATGGCACCAGTAACGCCTAAATAGAAAAGTCAGACATTGAATTTTTTACAGTTAATCCTCGGTTTTATTTTGATTTATTTTTGAGCACAATGCAACGGCTGCGTAAGCGACCATGGGACTAAATCTTAATGTACAATCAATACATTAATTTTGGTGCTCTTAACGCTATGTTCTGGCAAACGAAGTAATGGTGTTTGTATAGATCGACTTTACTCCTTTCGTTACAGATTCAATTTCCAGGTAAGCTGGTTTTCATCAAAAGTGATAACTAAATATTTGATCCCGTCTGAAAAGCTTAATTCCGTATTATCGATAGATGCAGCAATATATTGTTAGCTTCTTCCTGAGAATAATCCATGAACGACCTCTGCATCTGCATAGTGTGACAGTGTGGTGCGCCATTTAGACTGGTGGGGTCATTAAACAATTTTTTTTTTCAAAGACACCATAAATAATGCTGTTATCATTAGCGGTAATCAATATTATGCGATGATGTAAGAGTTTTGCTGTTTTTTCCTGAAAGTTGGGCATAAAGATCTACAGTATACTTATGTGGTTTCAATAAGATGGCGCCACATACTATATCTACATATCCTCCAATGATCGAAATTTTTAAGAACGTATTTTCCAATCGAATAATGTCGGAATCAAGTGATGCCGATTGCTCACCACGTTTGTTTGATTGGAGTGTGCTAGACCTTTTCCTCCGTTGGGACTATACTACCTGAAAGAAAAACAGCAAATATTTTTGAAAAAGTAAAAAAAACCAGAACTATATGAAATTATATTAACACATAGTAACAAACAAGAAACAGAGAATCTTGCACAATCAAACTCAACATCCTGTAGTACTCAAAGGATACAATCTGACAAGTACCTTTTGAAATCGTTGACAGAAGTCGCACACTGAGAATTGTGAGGGATTGAATTCCATAGACGAACAATTTGGACAAAATAAGATCCCTCATACGTCGATGTACGAAAACACGGTAATCATAAGCTCTTTCTCGCATAGAATACAAAAATTCTACTTTTTCATAAATAGGAAGATTAATGTCTTCCGTTTTAAATAAGATTCAAACGCGAACCTAACAGGAGTAATGTGGGCAGACCTGGGCAAGTTAAAAATAAATCGCAAACAATCATTAAAAGAAGCAACTTCCACCTTACGTTTACATAGGCAGGGAGTCAATGGTCAAAGACTTCGCATCACCATAAATTTTACCCGACATACCCTTAACATGACCACAACACTTCAGGTGACAGTTGAACCTTACTCCCAGATTAGACACTGAGTCAACAAAAGGTAATATAACGTTATTAAGCATAACTCTGAGGGTGAGGTGAGCTGCACAAAACCAAGCCCTGTGACTTATTACGATTGAGAGAAAGCTTATTATCAATTGACCATCTGTGAATTGCAGCAAGATCATCATTGATTCTGCAAATACAATCCTCAATCAACCCAGGAGGTCAAAAATGTTATGAAAGAGTTGGGATTAGATAAAAAAATTCACTTCCCCTTGTGTTTTTTTTTAATTCACCTGTTGAGTTTGTAACTTGGTGCTGGTGCCTGCAGATCTTCACTCCCAAATTTCCTATGTTTTGTTATAATTTTGTAGAGCCATTTTAAATTTCTTTTACGATTATATATGTAGTTCTGCTGAAATGAAAAGCTAGCACTTTTTTTTTTTTATATATTTGTCTAATACTTTCCTCTGTACCTATACAAAATCTAAGTAAACAATCAATTTGCTGCTGGCTTATTAAGAAATAAAAATTAGACTTAACTCATTACATACATTTTTCTCCATCAGAAACCTATGTGTTCTCTTTTTCCCATAAATGCATCTCATCTTCCACATAAAGTAGCCAAAAATCAAAAATCCAAGAAAGAAGAAAACCACAAGACATTAACACATCTAAAAGACATGTAGGCTGACTCTCCTCTATGAGCAACAATAAAAGAATTTCTTTTAATTTCCGTTTTTAATAAAAATCGTTGTGTCATTTTCGTGGGATAATTTTTGGGGCTAGCAGGCAGGCATCACTTTTTTAATAACCACAAAATCTTCAAAAAAAAACTGAATTTATGACAAACAAAATTTAATTATCACGCCATCACCGCACCACCGTATCCTCACCTAACCTAACGAAATATAATATCTCTCCTTATGAAATCATCTTTGTATCTTTTTAAGGAAGAACAAGAAAGAAAAAAAAAAGTAAAAAATCCAATTTTAAAATGACTATGCGCCTTCATTTTTCTCATCTCATGAATATTTTCTTAATTCTCTTCCTTATACATTTCTTGAGAGCTCTGATACCGTTTTTCTTATATATTTTTTATTTATTTATTTTTTTCTTCATCTTCTATTTTTTTTTATATCTTTTTTTTTTACAGAACGATACAATGAGAGTAATATATATGTATCACAAGGATGAACCACGACAAGGATCTGTAGTACCAGGAACTTTACCAAATCCACAGGAAGCGTTGAGGCAATATCGACCGCTTTTTTTAACACAAAAATTTCAACAGCATCCACTTAGAGATGAACGTGTTAGAATGCTGGAGCTACGGAATGAAGATGTTGAGTTGCCGAATGGAGATGACACCGTCTACTGGTGTAAAATGTTTAAATTGGAGGATATAAATCGAAAGCACCATTTAATTCGGGTATGATGATGATAAAAATTTTTACGTTTTCCATCACATTTGTGTGGTGTATAGTATTTCAGGGAAATTAAAAATTAAAAAATCATTAACCCCATTTTTTTTTGTTACGTTATTTCATTCTTTAGTATGAACCGGTAATTGATTCAACGTCCAGTTTACAGTATTTACAGCACATTATACTCTACGAGTGCCAAGAGAATACTCCACAATTGGAGTTAATGTCCAGAGAACAGGGTAGACAATGTTCGAAAGAGTATAGCCTACAATTAGCATGTAATGCGATTGTAGCAGCCTGGTCTAGAGGATCAGAGGTGAGAATACTAATTATTATTATTATTACAGAAGTAAATGTTAATAGCACACTTAAAAACAGTTGAGATTTGAAGGTGGTGTTTAATCAGTAGTAGCAGAAATAATTATTGAACTCGTTAATTGTACAGGGTGTCCCGTAAGTACCGCATTTCCTTTATACCACGGATTCCGCACTCAATTTCGAGAAATAAATTGTATGGGAGGAGAGCCGGAAAATACACCATGTAATACCATGCAACTTTCTTGTTATATACCTTATGAAAGTGACTTGCATCTCAGGTGATAGTAAACTCTGTACGGTTTCCAGCAAATGCCCAACCACCTCTCTGCCCTTTTACCGTCGGCAGTTATAGGACGTTAAAGTAAAAAAAATGGGAAATTTTGCAATTTCTTTCTCAATTTTAACTATTTCCCCGCTAAAAGGCAAGGCAAGGATAGCACTTTCTTGCAAGATTTCGAGACCTCCGAATGTTACCTTTCATTTGATCCTGCACATGTACCTATCTAAATGCTACCGTTTTTGAGATATTCCCGTTTTTATGATGCATAGTTTCATGAATTTTGTTAATTTGCGCGGAATTGCATAAAATTAGGCGCGATTTCTATTATTATTAACAAAATTAATGAAATTATGCACCATAAAAACGGGAACAACTCAATAACGGTAGCATTTAGGTAGGTACATGCGCATAGTGAAATTAAAGGTAACATTCCGGGGTCTTTAAATCTTGTCATAAAACTGTATAGCTATCATGCATTTTGGCGAGAAAATCGTTAAAATTGAAAAAGAAATCGCAAAATTATCCAAATTTTTGACTTTGACATCCTATAACTGCCGACGGAAAGGGAGTAGATAGGTGGTTGGGCTTTTGTTGGAAACGGTAGAGGGTTTACTATCACCTGAGATAGGGTGTATAACAAGAAAGTTACATGGTATTAGGATAAAAAGCACCCAAAATCACAAACCCCCCTACCGCTCACACCGTGCATTTTCCTGCTCTCCTCCCATACAATTTATTTTTCGAAATTGAGTGAGTAATCCGCGGTATAAAGGAAATGCGGTACGTACGGGACACCCTGTATATACATATATATATATATATTTTTTTTTATTTAACTTACACTTTTTTCTCACTTTTTTCTAGGGTTTCTCATTTCCTGACGAAGCTGGATATCCACTTGAGTCGAAAAAGGCAAAATACTACCTCATGGAGACACACTATAGCAATCCGAATCCAGATTTTTCGAAATTACATGCCCGACAAATGGTCGATAATTCAGGATTAAAAATTTATTTTACTCACACATTACGACCGAACGACGCTGGAGTCCTGTCTATAGGTAAGTTGCTGGATAGTTTTTCTTATAAAAAATTAATTTCTATTCCAATTTTTTTTTTTGTAATTGGAAGTAGATAAAAACGGTGAAAATTACTACAGTAATTCGCGATAGCGTGAACTAATAAATACCAAGGGTATTCCCCTGACTGAATTTGTTCATGTTATTGGCTTTTTTGTGTTCATTTAATTTTATTTGTGTTTAAGGAGCTTATTGCATCTTGTGGAGAAATTCTGACAAAAAAGTCATGTACAAGTTCAGGATCTCGTGTATCTCTGTCGTCTTTATCGTTCTCCTCATTTTCAGATTCCTGCAGACCTCTGCATTTATCCACCTCAAAATTTTGATTTTGTACATTTTGATATGTACATATGTGTATAAAAGTAATACAAACCTGCGGGTCCATTGCTTGAACTGACTCAAGTATTTCAGCCAATGGGACCATCCATGGCCTTTTTTTATTATGCTGCCAAAGCTCAGGGGATACCTTTATAATGCCGTATCACAGCCTTAGCAGGAAAGGAAGAAGCGTAATAAGGAATTGAGGATTATTGAATTGGAGTGAAGGATGTGACGGTATGCATTATGCTTGAATGTTTGTGTCTCATAACTGGGAAGACATAGGATGGTAAAGTGTTCCACATTCGTACTATTCTGCTTATGAAAGGTTTGCGAAATTGCCCTGTACGGCCGGATTTGACTTCAATGGTGTAAGGGTGATCTTTGGTTGCAGATCATGTGGTGCGCACAGGAATAATTCTACAAGGGATTAGGCTAGAGATTTCATCAGAGCGATAGCCATAGATCTAGCGATAAAAGAGGCATAAACATCCCATGTTACGCTGGTGCTTCTGGGAATCATTAGTTTCTATTGCTATGTCACCTTAAATAAGCCGAAATGCCTTCTTTTTGAGAAAGAGAGTAGAAGAAAGAACAGAACCTTGCAGCACATCGTAATTGATTATAATATGTTCAGGCGTAACTCCATCCAATATAACTTGTATTGAACGGTGAAAGAGAAAAATGGTAATCCATTTTAATTAGAGGGTCTAGACTTAATCTCTGAAGGCCCCAGGCGGTTAAAAAAGAGTCTGTGATGCGCAGGGCTGTCATTGTGATAGATGTATAAGAGGAAATCATGCATGCATAACGACAAAAATTTGTTGAACTGAAGAAAGAAAAGTTGTTGGACTGAAGATCGGTTTGGGAGATCCAAACCGTGGGCACTGTAGTAGGGTAGTTAAAGTTGACCTGATACAAAGAATTTATGTGCTGACATGACCCTGTGTGTAGTATAGTAGGGTACGGTAATGACCTTTGACTCCAGGTCATGTAGAACGAATTTAATTTCACATGCTAGTCAGATACTATAAAAATCTCAAACATAGTGCTAAGGGTCGAAGACGTTGATAGTGGATGGATTGGCGAAGTTAAACATGAAGGATAATATTTCTTATATTTCAAGTATACCTGCCAGCTGTAAGATTACTGGCTGTAATATCTAGCCTCTCCTGACTTGAAGGTGCGTATTCTAATCTTCTCGTGGTCCCCGCTGACAACTCGGCGCCAAAAAAAATCTCAAGTCCGGATGGAGTAATCAGTCCCGTTTCATAAAAGGATGTCTGCATGAAGATACCACTGGGAGTAACCATGGACTACGCAGCCATGCCAATTGGGTAGTCGACATTGCTAACTTGGGGTTAGGAGCCCAGGATAGTTTTACTATTGTTGTACTATTCACCTCAACACGGTTGTAGGCCCCTTGATGGAAGCATCGTTGTGGTTGTGGTAGCCCATATGCGGGCAGGGCGAGAGTGTCAGAGTCTAACTTGTGTAGGTGCCCTTACTGTAGATAATGGAAGGAGTATATCGCTTGTATAAAATGCGTACTGCAACTTAGGATTTGAAGTTATGGTCGCTTACGCATTGCATGCTCAGATATTTAGCTCTTGGCGCGGCGTTGCGCTAAATTAGCCGGTTGCAGTGACCCACAGATTGGTAGACATTTTAGATTGGTCTCGGTTCTAGCAGTAATTCAGCTAAGCATGCACTGGCCAAACTGGGACTCATATAGATAGGACATAGTCTGTCTCATGAGGGTACCGTGGGATTAAGCCATTCTTGGCAGGTGCTCACGTTAAGACCCTAGAAACTATCTATCGAAGGCCTTCAAAATATCTAATGCGATAATTTCAAATTCATAAAAATTATGGAAACGTTGGTTCAAATGCTCGGTAAGGAATTTTAGAAAATCTCCAGTAGAGCGGCGAGCGCTGTATAGGCGGTCACTAATAAGGTGGCTAGCTTCTAAATATTTCAAATGCTTGCGGAACTATTTAATGAAAGCTCTGTGTGTTGAGCAAGTATGAACGCTTAAATCGAATCAGAAAGATGTTTAGAAATTTAAATAGCTTTTAACCGTTCAAACTCGTTTAAGGCAAATAACTTTCATAAAAAGTCTCCCACTACACTCTTCTTGCGGCATGCGACAACGAAATTAATTGTTGTTTCGAACCCAACGAACTCCTGCAGAATTATAAAATGCCACAAAACTCTAAAATTTTCTTTTATGCCATATGAAATTTTTATATGCTTAAAAAGGTAACAAATGTATCTAGAAGAAAGTTCAAATCATTTGTATTGTAAAATTTGCGGTTCGAGGCAGTTATAAGATCTCAAAAATTAAGAATTGCTCTTTTCCTTTATTCGGAGGAATGAACATTGTAAATATCCCGTCATCATTCCTTATCAGTTCACTACTTGCAAGGCGATGTGTTATATAACTGAATTGGAATAGCAAACACTTACTTGAGGTGAACCTTGAGAGATGAAATCAATATTTAAAAATGGGAGCAATCATCCATGCTATTTTCGAGGTCTTCTGATAAACACGTAGATAGTGAAATTTTTAAAAGACTGAGGATTTTTTACGTTTCCTATGACCAACGGTCTAAGCTTATATGACTCGGTCACATTAGTGTAGGCTAAAAGTGTGATCGGTTGTCTTAGGATTTTCGTCCGGGAGCATTGAGTGGAAAAAACTGTTTTACAATCGAAAAATCTTTAAAAAAAGAAATTTATATGTAAAATCAGGGGTTTCGTATTAGCAGGAATCGTATACTCTTCAGTAGGGATTGGTTCGTTGCCTGCCGTATACGCCAAAGTGCTCAGCCAAGCTGACGTTATATATGCACTTAAAATAATTTTTAAGTTTGAATTATATACGAGGCGAAATATTAAGTATTTACTTAAATGCCTATCAAGATTAGCCCTATGGGGGACTGGTAAGATGAAACGCCTGCTTTTGTATAGATTTTTTTTTTATAGATTTTTCGATTATAAAAGAGATTTTTCCACTCAATTCTCGAGCTGCGAGCTTGGCAGCAAACTCGATCAATTTCATATTGGTCAAATTCGCTTTGAATTTATTTCATAGCAAAATTCTCGGGAGCATTGACACAAAAGTTGTACTGGATAGAAATTTCTAGTAAAGGTCTATATCATCCGCGTTATAGACTTGAGCATGTGTCACATTTTTAAACTTTTTTTGGTTCATCTTTAATTGCAGTTTAAATGGATCGACTACCATAAGTTGAAATGTTTTCACCGCAAATTCTCAAAAGTCTTATGCTGTACCGAGCTTTAAAACTTTGTTAATCACTCGGATTAAAACCACTCGAAATTTTCTTGATTTCGTTAGAATTTCGTTTAGAATTTCTCCGCTTGCTAGCGTATTTCCATTCGAGGCAGTTCGGGACTCTTCAAAGCTTTCCTTTTTTTTAGCGTTGTACATTCCATACTTCCTAGGCTTATTTCCTTGCTTAGATCGTCAAGTACAATATTATCCTTTACACTTACTGCATTCACGGGAAACCCCCGAACCGATCAAAAGTTTAGGCTGTAAGGAAATCAATGTTAAAAAAATTCCTTTTACTTTTTTACCTCACCGTGGGTCTACGGTATCTACTTTGACATAGTCACGGTCATCTGATATTCGATTTCACATTTTATTTAACTACGTTTTACACTATCAAATCAATTTGGCAGCGATAGTCTTGTCTGCTATATAACTATACATGCATATGTAGCTGAACTGATTGTTGTTGCATGTTGAACGGGAGTTGACAGGAGTAATAGGATAATGGAAATGATTGATGTTAGAAAAAGGGTAAGACAATTAAATATCTCAACGGAAAGCATGGAAGTATATAAATTGTGTAGAGGGACGACATTGTTATAAAAGCTTTTTACTCCTGGATCTATCACGAAATGTAAAATTTAAGCGGGCTGAAGTCATTCAAAAAACGAATATATAATTGGAACACGCCATTTGTAAGCAACCTAAAACCCTGCGATTTGTCCTTAACACAGTATACTTAATTTGCTTATTTATACGAAATACAATTTCTTTTTTTTTTTTGTTCTTCTTCCTCTAATTGCTAATGTTTCTAACTACTACCTTTAGTAGCGGCGGAAATCAATGACTATAGGACTCGAAGGACTCATTTAATTTATTATTCTCTTTGGAGACTCACAGACTTTGCATTTTCCATTTATTCATGACAAACATTGTATTACACGGGACTTGATAAAACTGTTTCGAGGTTTCAAGATAATTACAGTGTCATCGCCCAGTTAATGAGAAATGAACAGTTATAATTGCACCTTTAAGTCCTTGATATGTTTATGACATTGTTTTTGAGTAGGTACCTAGTTTTTTTTAAATTAGAACAGTCATAATAAATTGGGTGGATGAGGGGAGTATAGAACATTTTGCAATTATCTATTTTACTACATATTCTTATGGAGGATATGTGTGCATGTATGTTTGGATATTTCTCATTTTGTGTGAAATATCATGACGTTACCACCCCGGGAAGAAAAGCAATTGTATTTCAAAATTTATATTTCCAAAAGCAAGGATACTCTTGAAGTTATGAAGGGTTATAAATGCATTTTAGAGGAAGTAAAATTCTTTTGTCCTTTATATCATATATTTGCTCATTCTATATGGATTATACCTTCTACAACTTGTCATAAAGATTAGGATTAAATTCTGCTTTAAAAATGTGGTTTTTTTTATGAAAAATTAAGCTGATAAAAAGGATATTTCGGCATATTATCTTTTATGAACTGTAAGATATCTTGCTGCAATATATTCTATGTGGTAAAGAGACAATAATTGTATCCCATGTATATCCATGGTAGCTCTAAATGTTCAAAACTGAGAGCGAGTTACAGCGCGTACAAACAATATAAAATTCACTCTTCAAAATCTGTGTTTAGCTCGATTTGAATGTTTTACTCGATTGATCAAACTCCTTTCGTAACAATAGAGGAATTATATAGGCAGGAGCAGCGCGTTCGTCGGAGCCCGGGCCTGCGTTTTGAAATGCCCCGCGATCTTCAAAAATTATCCAATTAAAAAACACCTATTTTGATTAACTTTTTACAGAATGATGAGACCATTAACAGATGCAAAACAGTTTTTTTTAGTATTGATAATTCAATTTAAAAGAGTGACAAAAATCATCAAAGTATAACTTCATAAAGTCGTCATATCCTGGAAACTATTTTAGATTAAAAAAATCTAGACGCTTTCAGAGAAATGTAGCTTTTAGAGAAATTAAACTATTTTAGATAAAAAAAATCCAGACTCTTTCAGAGAAATGAAACTATGTTCACAAATTTTTTTTTGCAAAAGTCATACATGATTACAGATTTTGTACTTTCACTGAATTTTTTGCCCCTTGAAAGCGAATTATGGATGCGAAAAAATATTACTTGGATTTCTTTGAAAAACTGATTAAAAAAATAGAGATAAGACTCCCACATTTTTGAAAGTCTGTCGACGAGTTGCAGATGCCAAAGATAACCAAATAAGAATCAGCCGAACAAAATTGTGTTCTCAAGAAAGAAACAAATAATGTCATATACTTAAAACAAAAATCGAGAGAACATCTAGGATCAGACCATCCTCGACTGTAGACATATCGGACTGCCAACTTAAAGACCACATTGAGCTTACGTTAGGAAACTTCAGAGATATACATATAATCAACGGGACACATTAAGAATCTAATCAGCATAAATCTGATCTTAAAGGTCGTAAAGTCCGCAGACACTGAAAGCTTACGAACAGATCCGTAGACTTTACCAATATCACTCTTAACACGTTTTGGTATGGAGCAACTCAAAAGGAAAGCAATCTATGCTGCCGGAGCAATAGTAGAAGTTACGTGAATGAAACTTTTTCTTGCATTTGTTTTCGAATATGGCTGCTGCCTTTCTACATGCAACCGATCACCTTGGAAATATTTCAGATTTGGATGAAACTCTCAGAGTTTTTATAGAATATGAAAAAAACTCAGCCATATATTGTTGTTTCATCTTAAGTTAAAAAATTCATGATTTTACGATGAAACGTCATTTTCAAACGATTTTTGTGGACCATATTTCAAATGAAGGTAAATACTTTATATATGTATTTCATAAAAAAAACTACGACAATACTATTTTGGAAGTGTTCAGATCAAGGTTAGTTTTCCTTGGTCCATTTCGAAACATTTCTGTAAGATTAAGCCCAGAAGTCTAGATATGAAAAGCTGGATATCAACGATATAATGTGAAGACAAAAATATTGTAGGACAAGAGGAAGATCATTGATAAAGACAGACAAATAATAGTGGACCGAGGATAGATCCTTGTGGTAAACCACTTATAATATCCAGAAATAATTTAGATGAGATATTGCCGTAAAACAATTTTTGAACGTTTATATATTTCAAACTATAAGATTTAAGTCAACGTTAAAAAAAAATGTTGCAATCTTTGATTTCAAGTCGAAAAATAATTGTATCATCAAGATAATGTCAACCTGTATAAAGTTAGAGAAGAATGCTCTTATCTCTTGTTTCATCTAATCTAATCTAAATCTAATCATCTTGTTCTTCCAGTTCTTTTAGATATATGTATTCCAAGACACAATTCTCAAGAGTTGTTTTCAATTTGAGTCCATTTCTATATTGTTTCATTCTTCTCAATGCTAGTTTCGTCGGAACTATCGAAACTAAGATATTTTTTTCTATACGCTAGGTGATTTCACTTAAATAAAGTCAATTTTCTATATTGAAAATAGTCATTTAATTTATGTAGGTTAGTATGTACATTCCGAAGAACTCTTTTACATTAAAATTGATTTGGGCTATAATCGTATTTCGAACAGCACGAACGAAAAAAAAACCATTTCAATATGGAAATCCTACGAACAGTAGATATTTTATAAACTACCCAGAAAATTATTTAATATAATTACAGCAGCAAAAATGTGTGGTGCCACAACCTCAACCAGTATCCAAACATAAACTCTAATATGGCAACCCTACTAAAGAATTGCCCGAACTAATACTTCAAGATTTAATAAAAAACGACCAGACATACAAGATTTCACTTTGTGCTTAAGTTATTGTGCGAATATATGGACAGAAACTAAACAATAAACTAAAAACAAAACAGTTTTTGATTCGAACAACATTCATTTTTTTTTCATTATTTATTTAATCTTCATCAGTTTTTTTTTTCTTTATCTAATGATAGGCTCCCGTTCTTTAAATCAGCTAAATTCCGGAGTTCCACAAGGATCTATTTTAGGGGCATTTCTCTTCATAATATTTTTGAATAACATAATTTCATTGTACTACGTCAATTACAGCTACATGCAAACATATATCCCAACGATGTACATAGTTGTATCTTTCTTGTCATGTGTTCCATTCTTTGAAGATGATGTTTTATATGTTAATCATAAGACTTTCAATTTATTAGAGAGAACAAGCCTGATAAATCGAAATGTGTAGCAATTGGCTATTAACCATTTATTGCGTGTAGGACAAAGCGATATCCATGTATCTTTTATACAGAAAAATACTCTCCGGTATATGGGTATAATATTCAATAGAACTCTGATCTAGAGCAACCATTTGTAAATTCTTATCTTAAGAAATTATATGGTGGTCTTCGTACCTATGGGTTTCGAACTCACTTACTCCAAATTCCATTCACCTTTTCATCAATCGATACTTTCTCCCTTTTAAGTAAATAAATTCATTTTTTTCCTAAATAACTATCAAACAATCAATGACCTGCATTAAAAAAAAACCCCAAAAATCAAAATATTTCTAATGTTCAAATTATTATAGGAATTTAATTACACAATCGATGGACATTAATTTTTAATTAAAAACAGAAGATTAAAAATTCAATAAATTTTTTTATGCTCTTAACCAAACACAAGAACACACAGAGGAACGTGTATTTTTAGTAGGCACTCCTCAAATTAAAGTTTTTCGTATTTAACAAGTGGGAGGAAGATGACATTGTGTTGTTTTCTTAATCAGTAAAATGGTAGTAAAAATATAAAAACCTTTCAGAAGTTTACAGTCAATAATAACATTTCAAAAATAGTCACATGAACGTAATAAAATTCCAAATTCCATCTGGAAATGACTCTAATGAATATCAACTCAATCAACTTTATACCTACGATGACTTAATTATGAAGAAAATCTTCTGATTTTTTTTATCCGTTTCTATGTTTTACACCATTTTTATGACATTTTTACATTATAAATTCTACAGAAACGGATGTAGAAAAATTCCTATCGTAGTAGGTATATACATATGTAGCATTTTCGTCGATTAACAAAACAGTTATGGATGGAAATTATAAACGGATAATAACGCGTGATCATATCCTGCAAATAAATGGATAAAGTAAATACGAAATATGAAAAGTCGAGAGTTGGACAGTTATAAAATTATAGAAATTAAGATATTTAACTCTACAGATTAGTTAAGGATGGAGCGTTAAATTATCTAATATACTCAAAAATTATCTGGTGTTTGTTACAGAATAACCAAGATGAAGACATTATAATTATCATTTAGCAATCTTAAAGGTCAAAACTAGTCAAACTATCGATCTTAACAGAATTTTCCCTTTTTCTTTTTATCCCCATCGGGTGCAATGTAAATGGAGAACTATAGATGAATTCAATATATCCCGCTCAAAAGTTGTCGGATATTTCCTCCACTGAAGAAGTAAGAAGAGGCAACATTCAAGTGATCTTCTAATAAGCTTTGGTATCCCACTTTAAGACATAATTTCCGTAATTCAATAATATTGTTTCATATTTCATGAAGAAATTCTGAAAGCATACTATGTGTTCGGATCAGCAGTACAGGGCGATCTCATCAGGATAGTAATGAAACCCCGAACTGCTGATCGAAACACACAGTATATTCTGAGATTTCTTCATGAAATTTTGATTTGTGGCTTTAAGCCAACAAAGTCGCAGTACCTCGACTTGTCTTTTAATTCTCTGCTTAATGCAATAGGTTGAACGGTAGACTCTATATGGGTCTCGACAGAGTAAAACTCAATCCCTCTTTCTATTATATTTTTTTCATTATGCGTTGATTAAATATAAATCTCATTTAACTTTTTTCTATGAAAAAAGGTAGTGTACCTAGAATAGACCCCTGTGGAACACCACAAGTTAATTAATTAATTAATCGAAAATGTACCAATTGCGAGGTTAAGTTAAAAAAATTATGGATAATTTGCTAAGAATTTTACATTAATAAATGTAAATAAAAATAATCCCTCTATGTATGTAGGTACTACAAGAATTATGTTAATTTTCTTCCCCAAGGTTTTGGCTATCAAGCAAAACATATTTATGGACCGCATATTAGAAAAAGAAGTAGCCATGCTCTTTTGAAATATTAGCAAAGCTGCGTTTCTAGTTTCTACATGGAAAAGTTAACTTAACTAGTTAAAAACATGTATTAAAAATGTTTAGGATGCAGCAACTTATATATGTATGTACGGCTACAAGATAGACTTAAGAAGGCGACGAGCATTTAATTTTATGGTTTTATCTCTTGATAGTACAATAAAAATTAAAAGAGATACGAGAATATTACTAGAGCAACTGTGGAGGCAAGGATTCAAAATTGGTATTGTGCTCTAAAAATATCTCCAAAGTAGAAGTTTGTAGATGATCGCAAAAAAAAACTCATCTTAAGTCAATTTTCGTACTTTTTTGCATCTCTATGTGGCATATAGATTTTTTTGAAATATTGTTTTTCTTCTTCCTTCTTCACTCTCCTTGGGAGCTTATGGTCTTCACATAACCTCTCTATCTGATTTCTTTTTTTATCCGTCCATATTCGAATCATTTTATTTTCGCTATTCCAGATGATTGGTCTACTCTAGTTATCCCAATAATGATAATGCCATCTATCGGTTATTAGAAAGAGCCATGTTGAGGAGTCGGTTGATTGTTGTCCAAGATGGCTTCGGGTTGAAATGATTTTATCAAGCTATAGTATAGTTTCCTATTACAAACGAGATATTATCAATTTCTTCGACGAACGTTACCTGCATTATTTTTATTTTTAATCTTCTTCTTCTTCTGTACCTTTAGCACTAGGGAACTTCTTCAAGACAAGTCACCCACAATGCTTTATGAAATAATACAACCCACACTGACAAGGTTTCAAAACGCGTCTACCTATAAAAATCTGTCCAATTATTAATTCATCACAATTCATAAGATAGTTCACTTATAGCTGGTGAAAAGTTTCAAGTTTCAAAATTTCAAGCATGAACTCGGTACCAAAAGGAAGCCAGAATACCAGCGTAGTAAAATAGGAACATAATTATCGATTTATTAATTGGAAATACTCAGAGAATCGGAGATACAAAGGATCTCGGGGGAAGATTTTCGATATAGTACGCTCTTCGCTATCATTTTTGCAAGATTTGTACATACTTGTAAGGGTTGTCCGGAGTAACTATAATACACACGGCCTATATTAATAAGAATTACAATAATTTTAGCATTAAAAATAATTTCTATTTTAAATTTTCCATTTGTAATGGCATCCCACAAGGCTCAATCTTTGGCTGTACTTTGTTTTCAACATTTACACAGCAGCTGTTTATATTTCTCAAATTTTTAGAAATGGTTTTATGTTATACCCGTAGCATAAAGTAAAAAAATATTTTCTCAAAAAACAAATTATTATCATGACTCCGACTCACATTTATGTCAAAGTTGAATTTTCCGGGAATGTATCCATAACTAATACACACACACAATCTCTATATAAGCTCAATCGCACTTATTTTTATCTGCACAGACAGAATTCAATTAAATCCATTAGGTAAAAGGTATTTATCTTGCTGCTCTTAAGTTCAAACAATTCTCCACATAATTCCATCCACTCAGACTCAGATATAAATTTCCTCTAGAATCTCTGGTTATGAAATTTTACGTATTTGGAAAAAGAGTTTTTTTTTACATATTCTTTTTACTCAGTTTTACAACTTTTTTTCCTTTTTTACATTTTTATACTTTTGTATTGTGTGCACTTGGAGACTTGTAAAACCGGGGAGGTAGAATGAGAAGCATCTTTGCGAAAATCATAAATACTTATATTTCGTTATATAACAATAATATAACTGGCACAACTGTTACAAACATACCCCGATCGAATACATAACCATACAAACAAAATAACATGAATTTGAATTTTTATAAATTTGTAACAAGAGAAATTTTTTTTTTTTTTTTAGGTATGGAACCAAATTGGAGACACATTATACCACCTGGGCAAAAACATGTTATCTCAGAGGGACAATGTATAGAGGATTGTACAGGACATGCCTTTCCCCAGCAGGGTATCAATATATTTGCTGTAATGATGCAGACCCATATGATTGGGAAAGAAGTAAAACTCCGGCAGGTTAGTAGTACCTACATATACCCTTTTTCCCTATTACTTGTGCTTATATAAAGACAACCTTTTTCAAAATAAATATTCACATAATCATTTTGGGGCATCTTCATTGTCTGTATTGTAATAGATAACAAGCTCTTACTAAACCGATAATAAGACCCTCCTAAAGAAAGGCATATATAGATATACACACATACATATGTATTGCTGCAAATCGTGTATTTATTTCTAACTACAGAAAACTGATATTATTCTTTATCCTTTTCAATATCCTAAAAATAGATTCGGAGAAACGAGGAACTGCCACCGATAGCACATGATAGCAATATCGATCCTAATTACCAGGATTACAGAAGACTGCCGAACCCAGTTCGTTCAATGCCTGGCGATAGACTTATTGCAGAATGCATTTATGACAGTTCGTCACGAAAGGCAATTACTCTTGGTAAGTTGGTTTTTGTTTGTATAGTTATTATTATTGTTGGTCTTGGAAATATTTCCATGTTCCGCCAGCAGTAAACCAGTATAACAGTATAATAGTAGTTGATAGAAGCGGAAATTTGCTTTTTGGTTTATACTTTTAACCAATTCTTGTGTTATGTTAACGAACTTTTCTTATTCATTTTGTTTTTCTTTGTTGTTTTCATTCAATTACACAGGTGGATTAACGACACGTGAAGAAAGTTGTATAGTTCTGACGCTGTACTATCCACGCCAGAAGGAATTAACGACATGCCATTCTTTACCAAGTCTACCAACAGTTCTACATTCATTAGGAATTGAGGAACTTGCCATGTAAGTTAAGAATTTATTTGTGATTTTGTTTTCTTGTTATTATCATCATCTTAACAAGTGGTTTTAATTATATATTTACCGTGATTTTATGTACATATGTATGTATTAAGGACATTTTTATATAAGTATATACATAGTTATACGCCCGCTATTTATATTAATATGTGGGTTAGGTTTCGATAATGAGGTTTGGATAATGAGGACCTAATTAAGGTTATTTAATGCGTTTAGTACGACCCCATTCATGATGAAGAGATACTTCTTGTATGTAATTTGTAAATTAATCTTCTTGATAGAAGAATATTTGGTGATAATTATAGGAATTACCTACTAATTATGGTACTATTCTGGATAAAAGATCTCTATATATAGAAGTTGAGCATAAAAGTATATAAGACCAGGTCTAAAACTAAACTATATTCTTGATTAATTATTACGTGTAATTCCAGCCTGACAGAATGTGTCCTTTCATCTAGATTTCGTGATGGTGCGGTCCGAAATTTAATTTTTGGCAATGAATTACAGTGTAAGTCTTTATTGCGTTTATGATTGTATAAAAAACAGCTACATAAGAATGACTTAAATCTTCTAAAAAAAAAACAATTAGAGAAAGGTAGCAGAACATTTTTATTAATGGTGGGAGGGGAGAATACACGGAAGGGTGTCATCCTGATTTTTGAAAACACTTCGATCGACATCCCGAATCAAGTTCAGATATGAGAAATTGCAGTCTTTGAGCTAAAACAGCAATAGGTCTACAGTCCTGCAAGACTTTTTTTTTGACTTGCTGTAATATTAAAGTATTTTATTTATTACTCCAAATAAGGCTTGCAAACTAGCTCCAAAGGCAATAGTCGAGCTCATGAAACCTACTATCACTCTAAGGGAGGACACAATCAATAGATCAACTCTAGTTGCAGTGTTCGCAGAGTTCTAGTGGCTTACTTTTAACCTAACCTAATAAATTTGGAATGTATAAACCCCTTCAATGCTATTGAAATTAAATTTTACTGAAAAGATTAATGCACGAACTTGCAAATTGATCATCCATTAACCAGGGATAAAAGAGAAATTTTTAAGATTACCATATACACATAAAAGAACCATTAACTTCTTGGACAGATGAAGAACTGCATGAACACCATTCGTTCAACT
Source organism: Dioctria linearis (assembly GCA_963930735.1). Taxonomy (NCBI): domain Eukaryota; kingdom Metazoa; phylum Arthropoda; class Insecta; order Diptera; family Asilidae; genus Dioctria; species Dioctria linearis. Next base: position 14,312,131 of record OZ005743.1, on the reverse strand, counting down.
CATTTTTTGTTCATTCTCCCCTCGAGAATGTTCGTGTTAAATTTATACTTAGAATTTTGAAGCTGGGCATTGAATCGTTTAATGCGTAGAGAACGCAAATGACAGACTGTCTCCAATCTTCCATAATGACTCAATTTAAAATTCGGTCATTTCAAGGAAATGAAAATGTGACAGACTGTGGATGAAAATTAGTTTATTTGAAATGTCATTGACATTTATATGTCATTGGACAGTTCCTCACTGTGAGGCAGAATTCAATAATTTAATGTAATGTTAACAAGGCAAATTTTACTGTAGTTGTAAAGCATTTAGATAGAAGATTTTTTTTTTTCGTTGCTGAAAGAAACTAGGAAGAGATTTCATGAGATTTCATGATCAGCTGATGTCTGTCATTGCTGGTTTTTTATTGAAAAATCTTTCCACTTTCCAATAAATTCAGTACATTTTAATACCGGTAGGTGCAATTTCTTTCACTAATGTGGTGTAAAATTTACTACATTTGAAATTGAACATTTGACTTCATTTAATTAAAAATTACGTCATTATTGAGACAGTCTGTCTAGGGTATTATATTCGAGCGTCCGAAAATAGTGTGTCTAAGGTTCAGAAAAAGAGGAAGGAAGTCGAATGACGAAAATGACCGTAAATTGGTCAGTGACATCTGTGGCCTTATTATGGCAGAAGAGAAAACGTCAAAGTTCATCGGTTTCTGCGTATATAACTAGAGCTTAAAAAACTAGAGATACAATTTTTCGTTTTCTGACATAGTTTTTGTACCTTTTTTTGACACAATACCTGAAATAGTGGTGAATACCCGTTTCTTGAAGCATTGCAACTATTTCTCATAAAGGATATAAAGTGAATGAATAAACCGGGAACTATGCGGGCTTGACAAAGCCCGATTCGGTCAAATTTTGATTCAAGGTGTCGAATGTTGTTCATCCCTATTTGTTTGTCATTTTTGATAAAAACTTTTTAGTGCAGAATCTCATCTTTAGACCGTATTCCAAATTTTGCTATTATAACACCTATAGCTATGTCACATGACGATTTGAACTATTATAACAGTTAGAACAACCAAAATGGCCTACTTATATGCTGTTTGTAAAAGATTGTACACCAGCTTAAGTTACACATAAAAATATTTGAAATTATTTCAAGAGACAACTGGCGTTATCACATAATTAATGAAGAAAACTCATCTGAATTGTTACATGATTTTTTATTGAGGTTTTTATATTACAACTTTGTAAAAACGTGTAGTTTAAGCCGATGTCTGGCTAAGGTAAAAAACTAAGTGGTAGGTCATGTTGGAATTAAATATGACACAAAGGTTGGTTACAATATTTATTTATTGGACTACGAAAAACTAGTATCAGCTATATTGAGAGAGCTTTACAAAATATGTAAGGGAATTTCATCAGGGTTGGCCAACGTTTTGACTTTTGCCCATAGCTTTCGTTTAAAGAAGAATTTGGTCAATCCAATCCAAGTACATATTTGGAAAGGTTTGAGAAAATGGAATAGTTTTGCTGAACCTCGCAAATTGATTGGGTTGAAAAATGAAAAAAATAAAGTGAAATGCTGTCAAGGTTAGCCAATCGACGAAATATGTGCTGAAATGATTGAAAATGACCTGGAAAAATTAATTGAATGAAATAAAAAGCAGAATTTGTTGCATTTTTCTGTTTGTTTTTATTTATGTTTTTTCAAAATTTGAATTGCATATTATGCTGAATTTCATTTCCGGTATATGTAAAATAGTTAATAGTTCGTTGTTCTATTGGCGCACTTCAAATACACTTCGCTCTTGCATTGTCCGAAGAAAGCTTTTTCTCCGCTTTTCTGGGCGGACATTTTCCTTTAGCTGGTGCTTTATTGTCGCACTTCGTACGGTTTATTGCGTGCTCTTTGTTTTTTGGGCGTCTTCAGAACACACAATCACCGGGGGCAAACCTGACTACATAAATGGTATCAGAGGAGACACAATGAAAAATCCTATAATAAATTCTGCTGCATAAAATTGAAGATCAGATTCACACTTGGGAATACCTTGATGGAGTAACTTATGGTAATGCCTTCACAAAATTCCCCAGTATCAAAGAAGATATTCCGGAGAATTGCCATGACTAACTTACGTGATACTTATATCAAGAGCTACTTGCGATGTCATTGATATAGATAGGAAGTAACTCAATGCCAAAATGTATATAAATAAAAGTCACCTTGTTTGATAGTCCAAAGTTGTTTTGTCACGTTAACAAAACGCTAATTATTAGTTGAGGTCGCAAATGCAAAATCACTCTAATTTCCATTCAATATACCCAAGGGATACATCCAGCTTCGATTTAAATTACCGACATTCAGTTTCGGCAGACTGACTCAAATCTGAAGAACATCAGGTTCGTCATATGCAATGCAAGTTAACCTTTATAATAAGTTTTCTGTGTTTTGGTACGATAACCCCAGAGCTTTCACTTTGGACCATATAAAAGAGGATTTCCCAGGTAAGAATATTCCTCAATTTACCATTTTTTTCTGTTTTTTTTTTTTGTCTAGTAAGTTCAAAAGAACTCAAATCCAAGAAATACTCATCCGAAGACATTCTATTCTCTCTTTTGTAAAAAGATAATTGAGAACTCTTCACCATATGAATTACACTGTTAAGCTCTCTTATATCCTATTCTCTCTATAGAAAAGATACTTCATTAACAACATATTAGATTTTTTTCAAAACAAGAAAAATTCATTTCGAGAATTCTAAAGAAAAGAAAACTGTTTGCCTGCGGTTTTCCAAACGAATGAAAACTAACTGCTGCCTCTAACTGTACTTTTTTTAAAAATCGCGTATAGTAGATACATAGGTCGGTAAGTAATATAGAAACTTTTGAATTCACAGCACAATTCAAATATGCTATGAAAAGTATATATAAAAAAAAAAAAAAAAGGAGCCTAAAGGATGGTTATGCAAAAATTCTAATATACATAGATAGGTAGATAGTCAGTTCACTGTCAGTTACACCAACCTCACTCAGGTATGCAACTGACGTTGTCGCTTTTGTCTTCGCAGTTTGTATATTTCCTTAAAAACCAACCACATCCTCTAAAAAGCTTTCATCAACATAAATACGCTGAAGAAAAAAAAAATAAATGTGGAAAAATGTTGACGAATAAAAAAAATATAAATTCATAGAAGAACAGAGGTGGTATACCAAAAACACTCATACGAAATCTCCTATTTCCAGTTGACAAAATAAATTGCTTTGAAAGATTTCGCTGACGTCTCGGATAAACAGTGCTCACAGGATATAAGGAAAGTAAGTAGATATACTATGTATTCAGATAGGGGATGGGGGTGTAGGACGAGAAAGAGAGTATCGAATGACGACACATCAAGCAGCGGGTAAAATTTGTTCGGCTAGTGTCACGCCCCTCTGTTCATCGTACCATTTTTCATGGATTGTAACAAATTTTTCAAACAACATTCTCTTGACATGGAGTAAACATTTGTATACGACAACTAAATGCATAGAAAAATATAGAAAATTTCTATAGAAAAGAAGGGAGTAGTCAACCGTGTATTCACCTAACCTATAACTATATGTATGTATATATGGTCTCTCTACACCGTACAAACACAAACACACACACAGAGCATATATTAAAGAAAAGTAAAGGAAAGAGTATGGATGCTAGAAGTGCTACTTCGTAGGTGAAAAATAAAAATCAGTTTCCTGAATAATTCATGTTTGCCGTGGTATTTTTTTTTCTTTTCTTCTACTTGGTGTGTTTGAAAAGTTTGCGAGCTTTTACTTAAAAACATCATGAAATGGGCACATATGTAATGCGTCGTCGTGTCCCCAAAACCTTCTATTACATATCATGTACATTACACATATGTACATATGCATGCATATAATGTAGAATCGGGAAGTTTTCTCATATATATTTCTCTTAAGCTCTTTCATAAGGATATGACGTATATGGTAGTTTCACCATCCATCGCCACCACACTCTACAATAGTTGAAAATGTGTTGTCGTTGCTTCCTCTATTTTTTTGCAGAGCTCTACTCATGCGAGTTTTCAGATCCTGTTACTCCTACACACATTTTTACAAAACGGAAATTGTATATTTCTTTTGAATACGACACAGAGAGAATTCGGCTTGAAAATGTATTCCAGACTTTATCACCTAACATTTTACCTAGGTTCAGGTCAATCGTACCTGACTTCTTCTGGGTACCTACTATACTCACATATAACTGAGAATAATCAACGATATTATTAGACGATTTAAGGAAAAGCCATTGACATGACCTTTAGAGCTTATGGGGGCAGATGAAATATTCATCGGTATTTTGACATATGAATGTAGCATACAAAATGTTTTGGATACTTGCATTCATAGGGAAGTCAGCTATATGCTTGGTCAATTTTTTTTTCCTTTCTACTGTTTACTTTTTTGTTGTTACAAGTTAGAAGGGTAAGAGGTTTAAGAAGTTACAATCAATTGTAATGAAATGACGTTACGCAAGTGCAACACTGAGCAAGCTTTTTGCCCGAAAGAACAAAGCTACTTTTTTGAAGAATTTAAATTTTTGTTTGATGGTTACATAATTTATAGCGAATTATTCGCTTGATAATGGCGAAGTTGCTAATTTTCCATGTTGAAACTAATTGATGTCGTTGAATTCTAAGCCATCACACTTTTAAGTTGAGTTTGAGTTTTAACTCATATTGCTTAACCATCAAAAGCAATAACAAGATCTACAAACCACTTAACAGTTAAGTGTGTATCAAAATGTGACGCTGTTGTCAAAACTCTCAAAAATTAAAAACACGGCTAAGCAGTTGCCACACTATGTAACTGGATCGGGCGCTGACGCTGCAGATCAATTTTTAGAAATTTTTAAAAATTTTGTTAAGCACGAATATGTAATCGACTTAATCACGCGGCCATGACTGATTTTGAAAATGAAAAGTTAATAGGAAATGCGAGGAATATAAATGAAATCTCCATGGGGAATATAAAATTATTAAAAAGAAAAGGGAAATTTGAAGGGTGCTTAATATGACATAAGAATTAGCTTGTATTTGCCCTTGGCTATAGGATGAGCATTAGAACAAGAACAAGCACCAACCACAAGCTCCAGCACCACATTCGGCTCCAGCGTTTTAAAGTGTACCATTTTTTCCCTCGATGGTTGTCCATAAGATAGACGTCTTTTATTAAACAACAACAAATGCTCTAAGGGTGGAAGTATAATATCCAACCAACACATCGGAAGGGTTGCCACTTCAGGTTGTGCTGTGTGTGTGACTTCTCGTCCAACGCTCGATGGTCTACGTTCGTTTTTTTGGCAGAGGTGGGGGGGGGGTGGCTGTCATTTTTTTATTGCAATGGGGCCCTCAAAGACTAAATACGCCATGCATGTGGTTGTCCTTTCACCATGTACAATGATTAGGTCACTTTTTGTATCAATGAAGTTTTCGTATTCACACCACCCAAGAATTTATATTTGTTTTAATCGCAGAGACAATTTTCATGAATAAGAAGGTTTCTCTGGCGCTGTATTTCATCTCTTTCAATTTATATGTAGTTATTTTTTAAAGTAAAAAATCGAAATTGACTCCGAGAAATCTGTATACAATACACCATAAGAGGAACTGAATTATCTTCAGATTCGTAATAAAGGACCTTCCCCTACCGTGGAAGAACTAAGAGAATTTCGTCAAGATTTATTACAAAATCCCAAGAACGTAAAAAAGCTCTTGAATTCCTGTACTTTTTATGAAATAACCGTTTTTAGCTGTATACATGTAAAAAAAATACTAACTAAAACAAACCTATGTTTACCAATAATAGTTCTATTAAAATTTTATATTCTTATCTTGGGGAAAAAACAAATAAACCAAATATTCCTGCACTAAAAATAAGAGCACGCAAAAAATAACATACATATAGGCTCAAAATAATTTAGGCTTGAAAACAGATTGCAGAATGTTAGGCGTCAAACAATATTGTAATGAATTTAGTTTTTGCTGAATTTTAAATAATGCAAAAATTTAAAGAAGCAATTCAGAAAAAAACGAAGACTTGACGACTAAGAAGGGAATCCATCTCCAATCATACAAAATTCGACGACAAGGAATTAATATTTTTCGTAGTCACATCGACTATTTTACGAACAAATTTTATAAGATTAAACAGAATAATGATTGCCTTCCAATTTAAAAAAAAAAGACAATACCTTGAATGGAGCGAGTGGTAATCGAACCTCCTCAAACCAAAAACAAATCGGACGCAATCACACAATCGTTAATGGCAACATTTATATGGGAAGATGCTGACTAATTAAAAAATAATAATTCAAGCTACCATTCAAAAAATTAAGGACGAAGAAGTATTTTTTGGGGCTATAGTAAGACTTGCTAGGGAGTTGAAACTACCCTGATTGGCTAACAGGTCTGCGCGGAGCAGATACAGTGGCTGCTGTGATGCCTGATTGTCGCAGGAAACGAACTGCTTGACGCAGTAAACTGATGGTTTGACTGCTTGACGTAACAAACTGACGGCTGGAATATCTGGAATACCAAGCGACCAATCGCTTGATAAGCAGCCAGGTGACACTTGACCAATTTCCGGACCCGGATAGATTTGGAGAACTCTCAGTCTTCTTAATGCCAACTTGATCCTTTCGAAACGTCGCTCTGTAGGCGAGGACACCTCTTCAGCCCAGACTGTCCCTATGTCAGCCTGAACGAATGATCTTCGTGAAGGCGAGCCGAGTCTTGTACCAAGCCGATCTTATGTCGCCTTAACGGCCGTAAGGAGAACAGCTACTACGCTGATGCAGCCTGCGGGATCCACTTCTGCAGGCTGCCAGTTCGTTTATGTCGAACCTAAAAAAATAGACTCAGAAAATAAGCTTAAATTTAGGCCTCCCAATGACATCCGGACTGGATGCCTACTATCTGCGGAATTTAAAAAGGCTGCTGTTTTCCAATCTCAAAGCAACGGATGAGCTCCACCGCAGCGGAATTGAGGAGAGGCTTAGGTTCCCGCAATTTCACCAATAGAATGGCCTAGTACCATCTTGAACCAGAATCGTGAGTAGGCCACGCTAACGTCTTGTCGATCGGTACTGCTGAAAATTTCTGATATGGGGATGCGTCTCTAAAAAGGAATTCAATATTATTACGCGCCACAAAGTGATACAAACGACATCTATTGGAAATGGAAACAACTTTAAGTTAGTGACATCCTAGTAAACTATGGGTTCGGAGAACGGAATATTCAGGAGGGTTCTAGGATAATTCGTAGAGTATAAATACGGGTCTACTCACATTCCAGGAGGCGGAGTCTTATTTCAGACAGTGAAGTGAACGAAGTAAACTAGTTGGATTGCGATAATTAGAAGTACAGTACTAGCGATAACTAGAGAATCGATTTGATAATTGTTTGTAAATGTTATAAAAGTAGACAGTGAAGTTAAATAAAAGAAGAACTTTTGAATTATATCTGAAATATTGTGTTTTAAATAACGAACAAACGCCACGCTCGTAACAAAATAATAATTAATTCCGTATGTCCTTTGACTGATTGATCGCTTTTATTGTCTTAAAAACTAAAGTTGTTTATTGATAACGTTTATGTAGATTCACGAGCTAACACCAGACTGTTCACAATTTTTGTTTTTCAAATTTTTATACAATGAAAAGCGTACCTCTGGCTACGCTTTTCCACGTTCAGCAAAGTGATTTTAAACGCAAATTTCGAAATAACTTCTGCTAGTCAAGAGTTTGCAAATGTACGACCCAGATCAGATTCGTCGCCACATATACTTCCCTGCCAGCAAAACAGCGGGTTTGCGCTATCTGAATCACTGTTGTTGTGATTTACTGGTTCGTCCAACTCGAGTGGCTTGCACCGGTATAATGATAGAGCTTAGAGCCGTCAGGCATGCCCCTTATATGACGTGTGAACCCGACAAAAATGCCATCACGGCGTGTATATTTGAAAGAACATTGAAGTCTTCCCGAACTGGCTGAAAACGTTCTTCAATGTTGTTGTAGCGAAGAATTCTTAGGCACTGGCTGAACAGATTCATCGCTTAGTAGGTGAACTTGATTTCGCAAATGTACGACCCGGCACCAACGCGTTGCATAGTTTTAACTAATTGTACCTTATTGGACAATGTTGGTATTTTTGACCGACAGCCACAACCTACTCAGAACTGCCATATTCTTTACAGTTGATGGAATTAATATAGCCCCCCAAAATCAGTTACTTCACCAACAAATGGTAGGACTTGCCTTCCAAGCAGCAGAAGTGTCTTTGTGAGTTACGGTATAGTGTCATACATTTGGAGTTAAGTGAATTAAAAACGAGCTCGTTATGAAGTGACAAATAATATATTCTACATAAATCGTAGACCTGCAATCCTCAATTAGTCCAATAGGTCTTATGTAATAAAGCTGAATATCATCCGTATGCAAATTAAAATCTTTAGTATCTGGAATCATCAGTAATAACCAAGCTAAAAACCAGTGGACCCAGGACATATCCTTGTGGAACACCAGAGTACGGAGCACGTATTCTAAGCTTCAACCAAACTGTTATTTTTTTCTTCTTGATTTTTTAAGATATCTACTTTGGTTTGAAATTTTAATATATTTTACATAAATATTATCACCAATTTAATTAACCCCAATTCTATGCGCTTAATACTAAGATTTATGCCACTTAGTATAATTCTTCACCTTTATATATTATTCAGTCGTACTACTGTATTGCTGATAAATTCAAATTCAGAAATAATTGACAAGATTTGAAAACAATTAGTTGATTATACCGAATTCCCAGTAACATTTTCGTCTAACCTTAATCCATATCTAAAATGTACATTTCATTCTTATCGACTTCAATTCTTCCTTCATGAAACAAAATCCAACAAATATTCTGCATAGAAGAAGAAGATGAAGGGACTATGATGATGACAGCTTTTCATATAACATAAATTTATAGTGAATCATGTCTTAACAGCTTCAACTCTGATATTATCCTTTATGTATAGCTTGAACACTTCTATGCTATATGCGTACACATACAGTAGAAAGTCTGTATAGCATCCCCTCACTATGTATGTAGTTCAACGATGCTGGACTTTCATAGAAATGTAAAATTGCAACATCACCTTCTGCAGCATAGTCTAGAAAAGCAGGCAGGAAGATGACATCTTTTATTATTCTTGGCAGTAATCCATTTATTAGATATTTACGTGTTCATACAAAATATTTTATCCTTAGCATTTATGGGACAATCAAGCAGTCATACATACATACAAACATATATAAATTATATTTACACCAAGACCTTTTGCAAACCTCAAGCTATGATTCTCATCTAAACTATTATAGTAGTAGTACAGTCTACCGCAGTATAGTAAGGGATGTAAGAGCCCAATTGCAATCTCATCAACTGCATACCTTTTCGGTAGGTACTAACTATACCCATCAACCATCACCAGAACCACCCCAAGTATGGTGAAGCCACAATCAGTCGTATCGGAATGAACAAAAACATATATATGAAGCAGAAGCGTCTATTAATATTGACGGACCATCCCCGGTAGTTATATCTAACGACTATGACTGCGTACACTATATGGAATTACGACTACCCTTGGTTAGGAACATGTGATGAGAATGAATATGCATTCTTACTTACCCTTCCTTGTGCATGCATACAGACATATTTAACTTTAAGCTATCACGAAAATATTTTATTAAAACTGTAAATATTATAACAAATGTGAACAAGAGGTGAAGATGAGAGCAACAAAAGTATTTATATATACCTAGACCTACTACATATATAGACGGAAAGGAACTCATGAGTTTTTATCTTCATTTATATTTTCAGGGGTTCAAATCCGGTATTGATTTCTTCACCCCCCGAACTGGCCGGAATGACTTTTGAATCACGTTTGGTATCGTACGATTGGGAAAATCAATTTGACAAATTCCAGCAAGTCACCAGACGAGGGTCCTTTATGCCATTGTGCCAGGGAGCTAAAAACCATTATATACTGGTAAGTTTTGCTTTGTATTGTACATTTTCCTTTTTATTCGTCCCGTTTTCTATACTTGCTTTTACTTAAAGGACCTGCTGAAAAAGAAAAAAATTATGTCACCGTAGTGTATTTAGTAGAAATATATTAGATAGAACACTTTCTTGAGTTAGTTGACTATAACGTGACCTACTATAGAAAAATACATACATCATCACTGTAGCAATATATTACTAAAGTAACCTTTAACATAAAAAAAGGACCCTATCTTACATACTACCTACATATACATAATAAATTAATGTAGTGATGTCATGTTATTACCAGTAAGAACAAGAAAAAACTGCTGCATTACTTTCATGTGGGTACAGCTTTATTTATCAATTTATAATGTTTCGTTCGTAAATGGTTACCTTAAAAGAAGAAAATTTTCAAATGTTCCACATTCGCATTATGCATTGCATGTATACGCTCAATTATTAAAAATTCGATTTGGGACTTTGTGTATGTGTGGTGTATATAAAAAGTGATTGCAGTGTTCTCTGAGGGGTACATAAATTTATTTCGAAATAAAGGAGTGGGGGAAGCGAGAAGAATGGAATTGAATTTTAAGTTCTGGTTTGTTTAGATTGATTTGGTAGAAATGAATTTGCAATGAATTTTGATTTTATAAAATTCATGTAAACGCGTAATATATGCATGTAGAGGATAAAATATTTTGATAATAGATGGCGCTCCCAAATTGCAGGAGTAGTTATTATTAGAAAATCGTAGATACATATTTATTAAATATAATATTAAGCAGATTTCAAAGATATATTTGCAAAAATAATAAAATGATAGATTAAAAAAAGAAGAAAAAAACTGCGCGTACCGCAAACTAATATCAACTATACTACGATAGGACTTTATGAGTCGTTTGAAGCTGCCGAATGAGTTAGCTGTCTGGATATGATGAGGCAGCGAGTTCCAGATTCTAGTCAATTGAATAATGCAAGATCCGTCGAATATGGAAGTTTGGAACCGTGGAAGTAGAAGTTTGAGCCCCCTACTGGATTTTAAGTGTTGAAAGAAAACAATCAAATAGACCGGTTGGGAAGAACGAATTATCTTAAACAGGAACACTAAAGATCTCTTTGAAAGCGTCATTCAATTTCCTTGAACACTGCGAGTAAGGCTTGGGGAAGACAAGAGAGGCATGAGTGAAATGTTGTAGAATGAGAGACCTAACAAGATGACAACGGAGCTTAGGCGATAGTAAACTAGCAGACAGCCAACGACGGCGGAGAGTGCCATATTTTTTTGTTATGTTAGAGCTGATGAGGTCACAACCGTCCAATGAAATGATAAGAAGCGTTGTAGTGTAAAAAAAGATCCACAATGAAAAGCAATGCACTGCGACCTACTCAGATTCAACTTGAGCTCCTTTTCCAAGGACCAGGTGAAAATATTTTGCAAGTCACTGTTCAGGCGACCAGCACAATCCTCAATCAAACCTATAGGACGATTTAAAGAAATTTGCACGGCGTATACAAGAATGTGAATGTTGACGTCGCAAATACAACCGGTCAAGTCATTGCTGAACAGTAAAGGGCCCAGAATGGAACCCTGTGGAACCCCACCAGATAAGGGAAGTAAGGTTAAGGAACTATTTTGGCCCAAGGTAATCTTCTGCGAACGAGCGTAAAAAAATTCCTTTATTAAGAGGGTGGCTCGGTTCGAAAAATTGAAATTTCAGGACATTTTTCTCAACAGGTTACTATGGCTGACACTATCTAACTAAAGCCTTCGTGAAATCCAGAAGTGTCATAATAGCCACTTCCCGCCTATCAAAAGCTGAGCTGATGTCCGTTGTAAATTTCACGAGAGCACCTTCGCAACTATGTCTAGGTCGAAATCCAGACTGCTATCGATTAAGTAGATGATTTTGGAGCATGCACTGTAAAACAAAGTAAACTGATAGGTCTAAAATCGGCGGAGTATTTACTGTCGCTTTCTTTGTAATAGGGATCACATGCTCTTAACCTATTCTCAAGGCTATTCTTAAACTTATTCTCGAAGTTAATTTGTCCCCTTACACGTCATTTTAGAGAAATATTAGCTAATTTCGGTATGACCTGAATAGGTTGTGAGCTAATAACTCCACACCAGCTGCAAATACCCCATAGGGTGTACTAGGTTCAATTAAAGAAGAAAGTTTACAGTTTATAGCTTTTATAAAGAAAAGTTATGTTAATGACCTTTTTGCAAAAAAAAAAAAGATTAAATTAAAAAAATTATAAGAAGATCCGCAATTTTGAGTTTAGACCACAATAAGTCCTAAGGGGTGACGACTTCGGAGCTAGTTGAGCAGTCGCCATGAGCTTCTGAAACAATAAGTGTGCCCTGTACTTTTTAAGATTTAGGGTGTTTTGTATAAACCTAGCATAATTTCTTAATCACCCTGTAACCACCATAAAAAAAACACACTGTATGGTCCCATAAATATTCAGGTTTTCAAATATACACGAGTTAATGTAAAAATATTAAAGCCTTAAAGTGGGAGCAACCCAGAATTATGTTTTGGTAAGGAGATCATATCGTCCTAACCCTTAAATGAAACGAATACAGCACTTAAACGCAACATTCAATTTACGATAAAAATTATGGTCTAATGCCGGGAAAACAAGGGTATAGTCAAGGTTTTTACTATTTAGCATAAACATTATTTAATATTGAGCATCACATTTAGATTCCGAGCACATTTAAAATTCTATATATAACATGAATCTATAACAACCGGAGGAAAGTCAGTAGGTTCCAATCCCCTCCTGTATATAATTGTATAACTGGATTTACCGGTATTTAAAAAAGATTGTTAGCAGCAGACCATTTACGTAAGCGTTCCAAGTCCATATTTAATCGGAAAAAACCACCCTTCGACATACCATTGGGGTAAATCAGGGAAACCTGCACATCATCAGCGTAAAGATACCATTTTGTATCACATATAACATTAAGTAGATAATTTATGTACAGGCTAAACAACAACGGACCCGAAATAGATACTTGCGGTACACCGCATCTAAGTTGTATCGGCTGTATCCGATTCGATTTCCAAGTTTAACCTGCTGTAAATGTCCCATCAGGAAGCTATTTATAGTGTTGAAATCAGGGATTGAGAAGCTAAATTCATTAGCTGACTTAAATTTTAGATTGTTATGACTTACACAATCAAATGCTTTCGAGAAATCTAGTAGCACATGAATACTAATATCATCTTTATCAAGTGTCACCATATATACGTATATCTCACTCACTTTTAATAAAGCAGTTTCACAACTATAATAAAACCAGATTCCTAAGGTGCTAGTAATCAATGTCCTTCAATATAGTTAAACATTTGGGAAGCCATTAGTTTTTCAATTGATTTGGCAAGAAAACACAACAAACTGATATGAATGTAATCGGATAATCCATTTGGAAGTAGACACTTAAAATTATCATTCCTTTCCATCCATTAACTAAATTCACTATGATTCAAATCTTGTAATTTGTTGAAAGTTGACAGTAATAAGTAAATTGCTTCCTTCATCTAGCATCATCTACTTACTAGACTCTAGAGATTAATTAATGTATGCTAAAAATGTTAACTATACTTGCAATTTTATCATTAGAGCATCATGAATAGATTACATACATGAAAACAAAATTTTATAAAGACGAAGTACCTTTTGTCGACTACTTAACAAGCATTTTACATTATGCATAAATTACCTCTTATCATATCAACATACTAAATACAAGTCAAATCAGTATGTGACCTAATAAATCTTCATAACAATATAAACTTGAGCCTAAGTATACTCTACTCTCTGGGCAATAATATTGCATAATCAGATTTAGTTAGCATTCAAGAGGAACACAACATTACATTAACGTTGGACATCCAAAACTGGAGATAAATTTAGATACTTACTTAATTCGTTTATCTTATGTCTCACATTTCAAAATTGTAATCGTAAAATGAGGACAGGCCAAGCTAACTCGCCCACCGCCCACCCACCCTTACACCATCAAATTTATAATTTATGTGAATTTTTACATTTTTACAACATTATTTTTTCCTTCTAAAATTTTCTCTTCGCATTAAAAAATTATTTAAATATAAGATAAAACAAACAAAAAAGATCTCACCACTCCCAAGAGATGTGAAGCACCAGAAATAGTCCCAGGAAATGTATATATGTAGGTAGAATATGAAAAATTATGTTTGGATAAAAATGGAAAAATGGTTGCATTTTTAAGGAATCCTCCTCATTTTGTATTATTTTCTCTCAAAGGACTTTAGTTTATATAGGACACATATGCCTAATGTAACTGCTTTAAAAAAAAACATTATGCTGATGATGATGAAGAAATGTGAGAAAGTTGGTCTGAAATGAAACCGGAAGAACCATGGTAGAAGAAGAGAGTTGGTTGAAGAAATCCTGAAAGAATGTAATGAATTTTTGTACCAGATTCGGTAAGGACCATTAAAAATGTACGAAATTATGTACCAGAGGAGATGAATTCGCATCGCGGAAATGCTGAATCCACGTCCGGATGAAATATTTCTGTGGGATGATTTTTGGATTATTTTTTAATTTAAACTAGATAGTTGAAAATGAAATGTTTGTGGTGCGTGTGAGATTTCTTTTTTTTTTTTATTTGTTATATTTTGATGATGGTTTTGGGATTTCAAAAGTAGCTAAAAGGAAATAAATGTTGAGAGCATACTGCGTGTTTCGATCAGCAGTGCATTATACGGGTCTCGAAATACCCCCCCCCCCTCTTCTATTTAATTAGAATAAGATGTCCAAGAATCATTTAATGTGAATAAAACCAATTTTCCTTTGCTTTAAATAATTCATATTTAGATTTTTACATAAATCTTTATATATGCACCAGTTCAATGTAGTGTAGAAGGCAGGCAGGTCAAGGCAGGTCATTGTTGTCCTGATGAGATCGCACTGCTGATCGAAACATGCCGTATGCTCTCAAAGCCAGAAATTGATGAGTATGTCGGTATTTGTCTTTTAAAAATTTCACACAGTAGGCAGATACTTGCCTGTAAACTCGTATATTATATGGGTTTTAAAATATTCAAACAATACCCCCCCCCCCCCCGGTAATCCAAAAGCTTCTCAGAAGTATTTTCGGAAGTTGTCGATTTATTTAACTACGCTGAACTAAAGCAGGAATTTATTGAATTTCTTCGATGATGATTTAACAGAGAATGCCAAGCCTCTGTGGTAATTACTAATTTGACTAAGCAAAAATATAAAGAAGTTTCCAGCAGCCGTCATATATTTTATAAACCTGATCAACGTAGGTTATTTGGATTGACACAAAATAAAATATTTACCAGTCCTTTGAGAAGAGAGCACCATAGCAAAAGAAAAAAGCAATTCGTTTAAAGTTAAATTACACACATCATTGTATTGTAATATTGTGTGTAAAACTGTGCAAAATTGTGAGAACAAGCTAAAACTTTTTTTTCTTAAGAGAGTAGAATTAAAGCGTATTTCGAAAATAATATAAACTATCCCTTGGCGACCGAAGTTGTTAAAAATTAAGTCATCGCCAACAATGATTGGCACTTGTTTGAATAATTCAAAAAAAATATTTCCAATTTCCAGTTGTGTTTCAACTAATGGCCGGTTTCACAGTTCAGGCTTGAGCCAGATCTTGGCTAAGCCACGGGTGTGGCTTAAGCCCAGAACTTAAGTCTACTTGGTTTCACAGTATACTCAGTAACCAGAGGCTTAGTTAAACCGCAGATGAAAAATTTTAAAAAGTTGTCAGCACTGAAGTAATTGTGAATTTTTAAAGGTTGAAGAAGAAGACATCAAAATAAAATATTGTTATCACTCGTTTGTTTAAACTCTGCGCAGTTTTTACCAGTCAGTGTCGAGCTTTTTATCTGCAATTGATCAAAGCTGAATGTTTCGACAGTCGGAACCGAGAATAAAAATCAACGTCATCCCATTTCTCGAAATGTTACGGGCGCATTCTTATAAATTTTTCACGAGTCACACTTTGCGATATTATACTATACATTTCTTCATCGCTTATAGCCTCTGCATCAGATAAATAATTAATTTTTGTCTTAAACTGTTTGGTTTCTTCCTAAAACGTCAAATGGAATGCTGACACTAGCTGCCAGATAGTATTTGAAGCTGCTAACTATAGACAACTATTTTTCACTTGGAAAATTTCAATTTAGTTTTAAAGTATAACTTTTGAAATATGCACGTTCGTTTATTAACCAAAATTATAATATTTAGGCAAAATATATATTTAGCAATAATCTCCATATATATTTCACAGCAACATCTGAGGCTTAAGCCTTTGAGATGACGGGCTTCAGTTAAGCTTGCCTTAAGCCAGTGATGTCACTTAAGCCTTCACTGGGAAATCGAAATATTTACTAAACTTTGGCTTAAGCCATCGATGTAGCTTAAGCCTTGACTTAAGCCATCGATGTAGCTTAAGCCTTGACTTAAGCCATCGCTGTAGCTTAAGCCTTGACTTAAGCCATCGCTGTAGCTTAAGCCTTGACTTAAGCCATCGCTGTAGCTTAAGCCTTGACTGTGCAACCGGCCATAAGCAGTATTTATATATTTCTAAGTGCAGACATTTTTTTTTGTGTTTTTATTTATTTTTTATTTTCATCTTTCCCTGAATATCAAAGGTAGAAACGTCTTACATACCTAAATCCCTTCTAAGAACAAACAAATTGTTGGTATCACAACAGTTAAAAATAAATTTAATAAAGTACTCAAGTCAATACCCGTTCTAGTTGCCTAAGTGTATACATAAGTCTCTCTATCTCTCTCTCTATCTCTCTCACAGTCGTTTAACAGGGAAACAATATAATTATCAAATAACAAACAATCGAAAATTCAATGATGCACACCCTATCAAAATGTTGAATTCGGCAAATGACATCGACATCCGCCAGCGGCGTCGTCATCGTCGTCGTCCAATAGGTGTATACGTAAAGAGATAAAAGACCTACTATTATATAGGAGGGGTAACTATATAGTACTATAATCCCTTTCCCAGTTAGACAGATCTGAAAACCAAACAAATTCCCTTTCGAAATGAACTTTTCGGTCGATTGTGGCACAGATAACGAAATTTGTGCAAACAAAATTATCGAAGAAATTTGAAACTTTCCCCGGTCCAACATTGAGTATCGAGGGCCATTAAGTGATTTCATGTATTTTATTCATTGATAGTGTCAACTTTATGGATTTCTGTAGCAATTTTTCAATGGGGTTACACTTTAGGGCAAAGGACGTTGCGGTACCGTCGTATATAGGTTACTAATTGAATGTCATTATAGATTTTTGGTAGATTTTGAGAAGATAGTAAAGCCTTAATGGAGGGCAATTTTTATGTTATTTGTTCGTGTTCGTTTTTTTGTTGTTTTTTTTTTTACTATTTATCTTTTGTTCAAGTTGAAGTATTTGTAATAAGTATTTCCGACATGAGGTGGTTGAGTGTGCTTGGGAAATTAATTAGTCGCAGATGAATATCAGTGGCCTTACTACTGGGCTTGATATGCGTTTGAATTACAAAATGGTCAATATTATCTGTTCTAATGAACTGTACTAAGCGTCAGCCCTTTTCGGTTCGTGATAACACCTATATTCTGGAAGAATTTCTTACTTGTCGAACTGTCGAGTACTGTATGTTGGTGTCAGCTAAGTTCGCCCATTTTAAAACGAACTTAATTTTGTGAACATTTATTGAGCCTTCCACTTTCCGCACTAGTCGCAGTTATCATTTCGTCCAGATGTATCCATCCTCTAATTGCCTCTATTGCCCAGCTCTTTTAAAGACAAACGAAGCAATCAGTAATCGTAACAATCATACGGAATGCCCATTTAGCAATATGTTAGAAGTCAACAAACTTTCTTCAAAGAACTTCATGTGATTTCTTCCTTGATGTAACAAAACTTCCTAGAAGGCCCGTAACATACTGAAAGAAAACCTTTGGCAAGATATCATGCCTTCGACTTAAGATTATTCACGGAATTTATACAACCATGGGACATCCAAATCTTTCCTGTTTGCTAGCTTTAACTAAAGGTTAGAATCATAACTAGTTGGCAAGGATTGAAAAAACTGTCTTTGTAGACATTATAGGTGCCCTCAGAATACTTCTAGCAGGCGACCTTAATGTAATCTTAGATTTTTTCTTCTTGATATACATATCCTTTGCCAGGCATCATGTAGTATACTAAGACTAGAGAATTTTAAGTCTGCTGAGTGGTATAGAAAAAAAATTTGCTCGCTGCAGAGGTGGATGGCTGTAACTTTCACATAATACGTTTAAATTAGACTTTAACAAAACTTTCACTGCAGGAGAAGTTCGCTATATGGGTAGTCGACATATTGCCGTAACTCTTCAGTTAGTTCCAAGACACAGAAACATAAAGTAAATCGAATCGACTGACAAACTGGCCAAAATGGAGTTCGGCTGTCCATTACTCTCAAGTGGAACACGTTTCCATTTTATCGAGCATTGTGGATAGAGACATCAATTTGCATTACATATGTACATAAGTGGCACTCCATATCCATTTGCTATATAATTGCCTCGCCCAAATGGTCTCTCTATAAAGCTGTCCGATTTTACCTCGTGGCATTAAAATAGCGCTTCTTCTAGTATCAATTTGAGCTCTGTATGACATCAACTATCAATCAATTAAAGCAACCAACCAACAAGAAAATCTTATCGAAAGTGACGTTTTACCTCTGCAGTAAAACTTTGGTGGCGAAGAGTTTTCAGCTTCTTCATAAGTTTATCTCCAAATCAGAATCATCAACTTCACCGAGTTTTACTTTTAAACAAATCTCTTAAAGAATTAGAAAAAGTTAACAATTCTGTTAATTGGAAACCTTGCCCAACAGCCCCAGTTCTGCATCTTTTTATGACTTGGAATGCCCGACAAACCACGAATATTGCTTTTATGATATTTTTCGATCGACCATCTGCGTATTTAACATTGACACACCATTCAGATTACAGATGATCTTCGGGGACCATTAATGGTGGCATTGTGGTGACTAACCCTTTGAAAATGGATCTCTTAAATAGTACCCGGATCGATATAAAATGGCAGGTAGAGCCGGCGTGGCATATATGGGTCGAACAACCGACTCGAAAGCAACATGATCCTCATCTACTATTTTTCAGGCATAAATCCTAGCAAAAATATACATAAAATCAGACAATAAAGTAGCACTCAAAGCATTAAATTCGTTTACCTTTGAACCTAAGCTAGTCTGAGACGGTCTTTCTGTCTTCAAATAATTTGCTGAAACAAAGAATGTTATGATATTAGGTTGCACGACATGAAGGCATTAAGGGTAAGATGCGAACTACCTTGCAAATGAAGTAAGCAGATATGTGTTTATTAGTACCTACTGAGCCTCTTTTTGGTCACATCCAAAGAGCTACCTGTCGGCACTAGTCAAGTTTTGGGAGGATAGAATTAAATTGGTACACTGAGAAAACACCTCATGATTGAGACAAGCAAAGAAACTCATTACATCGAAACAGAGGACAAAAATATTTCACACGTTCAGCAGAAAAGAACTAAGGCTCATAATGGACCTATTTACTGGGCATTGCCCACTTAGATATCATCTCAAGAATATGGGTAAGGTCGATGGTGAGACCTGCCACTTCTGTATAGAGGATGACGCACCTGCTGATCATATCCTCTGCGATTGTGGCCGTAGAGGTTAAGACATCTGGAAAAGCCATTCCTATCGTAAGAGAATATTACAAAGACACCCCCCCCCCCCCCATGAATGTTATAGGTTTTATAAAAGACCTCAAGTTCGAATGGGTGCCCTAGGACAATTAGGGGCTATGTTAAAAAAGATCTTACAGGTCGCATTGACTAGATGAAAAGCGGAGTTTTTGCCTGCATCCGCCATTTGTATAATCATAGATAAATAATAATAAATTTATGGCTAAATAACATCTGGATAAAACAAACTCTATCCGAAGTACATATTGCCATTTGAAATCCAAAAATTTTCCAATTACACATCTTTGAGTGATATTAAAAGGAATGAATTCAATGAATATCAAATAAAGACAAAGAGGAGAAAAAAAAACAAAGTAAGAGAACAGAACCTTGAGGAACACCACCGTTGGAAACTATGAATGTAGAAATAACATCACCGAATACATTTCTCATTCAACTTTTCAATCGACACATAAGGTAAATTCCTTATAACCATTCAAGATGTATGTAAATTTTGGAGGAGTTTTCCCAGGCCGCCCGCCCCCTCCCCCTTCTCCCATTCTATTTGATTCGGCGTACCAGCAATATTAGCAAGCTTAATTCTTTAAAACAAGGGAGATGTGGCATAACCTGATAAAATTACTCTGAAATCGTATATACAACCCTTCCATTTGATTTACATACATATTTGTTCCGCTACGTTTTTGACCCTAGGTTACTGTAGACAGTGACAAACGGTTAATATTTTTTTTTTATAAAAAAAAAACGTCTCAAACACTTCCATTCAATTTTTCAAAGTTATCCCTTTATCCTTACAACATCCACCCCACCACCAGCAGCAGCACCACCACCACCACAACCACCATAAATATTAATAATCAGCGGCGGTAAAGCATAAAGGAATTAAAAACTTTTCATAAATTTTGAATCAATGATTTCTAGGTATGCAGTAAAATCTAAAAAAGGGGGGCGAATATTTGACCTTTAACCTTGAAAGTTTTTTTTTTTTTTTACCCTTCTGCAATTATAACAGTTGCACTAGCACCAGCAGCAGCATCATCAGCAGTAGAATCTTTGTTCGTTTCACATCAACAACTTTTCCACTTCTTTGAATGTTGCGCATGACTGCCCCATTTGTAGAGGGGATATATCAGTGTCATTCCTATGCACCCCATACTGCATTCAATTTAGTTAAACGGGGTTGAATCGAAATAACCCCTATACGGTATGTGCAGGAAAAAGGATTTCCCGAAAACGAAAAGGGCGTCGAGGGCAACAGCAGAAACAACAACACAACAGCAATACAAAAAAAAAAAGATAAAATAAATTGAAATGAAAGCAGCAGCGCACATTCATGAAGGAAGAGGTGATATATAGGTATATGCCTAGGTATACCAACTACATTTTATCCATACCTGGATATTTCTCTGCTCTACTAAACTGCAGACAACTGGATGAGAAAGGATTCAGTCAAACGTTTTCAAATTAATCCCCTTATCTGGTTAAACTAAGCTCAGACTGAATAAAATTTTGTGTTCTGAATTAGATAAGCAAAAAAAAAAACAAAAACCAAGGACCTTCCTCCCTTTCACCTATAGTTAAACATATCTTTCGTTCGATATCTATAGGGATGTAGGTATGTAAAATATTGTTACTTTTGGGATTTGAATAGATGCATTCAGGCATACGAAAGATATTGCAGCTGCGCTTCCTTTTGACTATCCATATGTGTACACAGCACACAAATATATATAAATCGTTTTATCAACCTAGAGCACCGGTATAGGTATGTAGGTACATAATTTATCTTCCACTAGATCAGCCAGTGTGCTATAAAAGTCATCACCCCGAAAAAAAAAAAATAAATAAAACGAAACCTGGATAAATCTCAACCCAAATCCTTACCAAGGAAAAGGGATGAATTCCGGTCGATATTATATGCCCTCTCGATGATTTATAAAGTAAAACGATTTATTGAGAAAAATGTCAATACCTGAAACTGAAGCTAACCATAAATTGCGTTTCTCGTCGTCGTTTCGTAGTCCTCCAGATCTATTTTCATCTTCAGAGAGGTTCTATCTAGTATTTACTAAGCCCCCGCATTCTCATGTAGCTCCTCTTTGTAACCGCATTCAAAAAAAAAAAAAAACTCTCCTAAAGAGTGGGGTTCTGTTTACTTTTCCCGCACTGTCATTGATAGGATAAAACTTCTTCTTTGCTTTGTCCTTTTTTTGAAAATGATTTTTTGGATTACATGCAATGGCTTTGTTATAGATTCGTAGGTTTCTTTACAACATAGGGAACAAAACATGAATATAGGTACTGCAGTCAGTCTGTTGAGAGAGGGTTTTCTTTTCTTCTTCTTTTTTTATGTGTGACAAATTAAGAGCGATTGATAGCGCACTTTTGGTTTGTTTACTTTGTTTTGTTTGACTAAGACACAAGTTGGTATCAGTTTCAAGAATCTTCAGTCAAAAAGACTCTTTAAAGCAAACATGATATTCGTTTTTTGAAGTGTTGATTTTGATATTTTTCTTCTTTTTATTCTTCTCAAATCAGTCCGAAGCAAAGGTACATGAAGATATGACAGACATTTGTCAACACGTACATAAGTTCGAGACGAACTTAATCAATTTTTTTGTACAAACTTGTTGTTGACTATTTAATATTCAAAGTTCATTGAGTCAATTAAATGAATTTGGGGAATCGTATCGAAATTCTGTATGTTGTATTACAAAATTGTGAATTTGGTGCTCTGTCAGAAGTGTAATTATACCCAAATTTGTGAAATATATTGAAAATAACCAACCCATGCAACTTTTGAAAAGATTTAGAAAATGTCGTAATACGGAATTTTTTGATTTATTCAGAGTTTCGTACCTCACCCAGCGAATTCAGCGATTCAGCTTTCGCTGATGGATTAAGGAAAAATTATACCCGCCATCCATGTGATTAAATATGAAGCAATTGTAGATCTAAAGGCATAAGTCTACAATTTTCACAAATATTGATTCTATTACTGAACCCAGTTTTAATGTAAATTTAAATTTTATCCGTAAGCGCATGTCCCACGTTATAGAAATTACATATCATTCTAGGCCTTCTGAAGAGCGTGTGATGCGACATAGGATCTGAAATCCAGAACCATGTATTGGATTTCCTATAACACCATCATAAAACCCATATTAACATATGAGACGATTACATATTGTGGTGCTATAGTGTCGAGCTCAATATATAATCAAGGCCAAACTAATATAGAGCAACGTCAGCGGCACTGGAATCCCTGCTGAACCCAAACCTCACTATCTAGAAGTGGAAGTTTCGCAGCCAGTTCCAGGGCTTCTTGGGGGAGAAGCTCTGAAATAGCCTACACCATGTTCTTAGAGGTTTTGAAAGATTTTCTGAACTGACTGTGTCAATAGACCATATGCCGGCGAGACTCTCTCCCACTGTTGTAGTGCAGGACCACCCAGAAGCCTGGCAATTTTCGTTGTCACATCGAAGTTTACGTCTGGTACACTGATGGGTCCAAAACTAATATTGGTGTCAGGGACGGGATGTGGTTCACTGTATCTAGGTTTGAGACAGCACTGAGCATGGGGAGCTACACTACAAAGAGTTCAGTCAGAGGTTTCTACCATAATGATTTGTGGTTACGAGAATCTAAAGGGAGCGCTTAACAATTAATCTATCCTCCTTTCCACCACTCTCTCCATCTCTCTAGTCTGACTATGCATTTTTTTTTATAAGAACTATTTGGGCATCCTCACAAACAGCAACAGGCTGGTATTAGAAATAAAAGCAGTCAGACAGCATTTAAAGCTATTTCATCTTCCGTGGTTAAATCAAAGCTCGCGTAGGAAGGTCAAAGTGTCCTTGACAGACTGCGCACATTACATCGGATTAACTTGATATAAATCCCGAGAAATCAAAGCTCGTCTGGCAATGAAAAATCTGATGGACTTGTGATGTAGACAAGACGCAGCTACATCTCTGATCGGCCCATAGCCGATATGTGTGCGGTAAAGCGGGCCATTCGCAAACGCTCATCAGAGGGCTAC
This sequence comes from Dioctria linearis, assembly GCA_963930735.1. Lineage (NCBI taxonomy): Eukaryota > Metazoa > Arthropoda > Insecta > Diptera > Asilidae > Dioctria > Dioctria linearis. The sequence goes on along the minus strand of OZ005743.1, from coordinate 14,288,199 downwards.
AATATGGAGCATACTTGGACATAACCATGCTAAGAATTTCACGGTGATTCCATCTTTAAAAAGGGCACAGGAGCTTCTTAAGTTCAGTAGGACCAATGTTAGTCTATTAATTGGTTTGTTTACAGGGGCGTCTGTCAACTGAGGAAGCACATTTTCACTACCTATAGCATGGGCTCTGATCACAATTCCAGACTGAGTCCGGAGGGTAATGAGACTGCTTTACATTTCTTATATGAATGCCCAGCAATAGCCAAATATAAAAATGACAACCCTTGGGAAACTACAGTTAGACCATGGTGAGTTGATGCACAGACCGCTCCGCTGGTTCTTAAACCTACTCAAAGGGATTGGCCTGATCATTTTCTATGAGAACAAAAGTTTCTAGTTCCTATTCAAACTCATTTTCACTTAACTGTGGGCTTTAGCAAGGCTCTATCTTAGGTCCTCTCATATTCAGAAACGTGTATACATCAAATATCAAGCTAAAATAAATTAAAAATATGAAAATGCACTTAAGGAACTGTTTTTCCGGATGTTATTTGATGCTAAGCTACATTCGTAAGATGTTGATGAAAACATCTTGGTTGGTGTCTTTGGTTTACGCACAAATTTTGTGCATTTTGATTGAGTTGAATTTTATACGTTACAATGCCAAAAAATAATATTTTTAGTTTCCTGGTCCTCCGAAAAAGTATTGAAAAAGTATTAAACGAGGCGAACGTATTATTTTTGACCCATTTGAATTCAACCAACAACTGGTTTCAGTTTCATGGATATCTCCGAAATTTTGTAGGCTTATTATGTAAAACCCTTATGGTTCAGCTATTCTACTGTCCGTGCAGGCAGATTGTCTTAGGAACAGTCTGAACGGTAAATTCAAGCCAGCCAGACCCGTATCTGCCTTCCAGCAATACTGGCATAAGGATAGTCTGGAACTCATCCTCTGGAAGACTTACTTTCTGGGAACAAACGAAAGTTCCAATTGTAGTCGCCCAGCGTGCAAGCTATTGAGACATGCAGTTTAATTCAGCACACTTCCACTATTTCCGGCCGTAGGACAAGCTAGCTAGTCAGATTGTCGTTTGGACAAACTGACCGCTATTTTTCCGGGTGTCTGATCCCTGAGCACTTCAACGAAATTGCTTTTCAGGCTAGCTGAAGATCCAAGAAGACGTCTCTACCCGCGATCGTTGGCGTTATTTCACAGGGCAGTTTCCGGTTCCCCTATTCCCTCTTACCTGTAACATTGAAAATCCAAGAAGACGTCTATACCCGCGATCGTTGGCGTTATTTGACAGGGCAGTTTCCGGTTCACCTATTCCCTCTTGCCTGTAACATTGAAGATCCAAGAGGACGTCGCTACCCTTCGATCGTTGGCGTTATTTGGCAGCACAGCGTTCTGTCCAACCGCAGCAAAACACATCAAGGCAGCTCTCTGTTCGCTCGCAGATAGTCAGATGTTGCAACACGCGAATATATTTTTACATCATAACTGCAGTTCATATCAACATAAGTGTAATCCACGAAAGGTTCTTGATAGGTTAATCTGTTGACAGATTGTGAAATACATCAAGCAACATTAGAATAAAGCATCCAAAAAATGCACAGTTATAAAACTGCAACCCTCTCCTATTAATATTTTTTTTCGTGGCAGATAAACGAAAGATCTCATGCAGGTCCTCGCGGTCCATTTTGCTATCCTGCTAAGTATAGGAAAAGCTATAATGATATACAAGTCAAAAGGAAACTAGGTGTAATAAAAATCGCAGGGTCGTGTCGAGATGGGATTCGAACCCATGACCCCTGGGCTGAGGTAGTCAGGGTGCTTACCAACTGAGCTACCACGGATACGAACCAAAGTTTTAAAACCTTCCTTTACCATCTCTTACAAAATAACTGATTAGGCAAAGAACCATTTATTTTTACTGAAAGTTCTACTTCTAAAAAATGCAAAAAAGCAGATATATCCTCAAATAGAAGATTTTGCTAATAAAATATAAGTAAGAGAGAAACCTAGTCAGTAAAGCTGAGAACAATAGCTTTAGATGATGTAACTATCTAAAGATGTGTGCGCGCTGAACACTCCTATCGTGTTACATAAATTTCTTCATTTTGATGATTAATTATTCAAAATATCTTCTCACTCCGCCATTGTCCATCCATACCCACTCAATATACATATATAGCTACCCTACCTACCTAAGAAGATCTAGCAGCATAGCTTCTACTTTTATGATTTTCTACTCGAATAATTAGAGCGCAATTGTTAGAAGAGCGTTTTTGTACAAATTGAAATTTGTATATACAACCCTCTTCGCACCACCCATCTTGAAAAGGGTTGTTCATGGATTTGAACAAAACACTAAAAGCGCAAAGAGAATTTCTCTGCACGAACAACCACCAAACTGAGTTTATTGATAACATCAAATTCTCCTAAAGCACACTTGAGGCCATTTACATCTTTACTTGTTTTCTGGGTGGGTTACAATGACAACGCGACGTTGCGTTGTTTCGTTCCTCTCTATACATTCGCATATATACAAAATACAAGAAAACGTCAACTGCGGATAAAATTTAATCAACTCATTTGCAATGTAATTTCAAACCATTCATGCAGAATGAACTTAACACTGTTCCTGCTGCTCCTGCTGCTGCTGCTGCTGGTGCTCCTGAATAAGAACGTAGTTCTGCCTTTCGAGTCCAACTATTCTCTCAATGAATGAAATACCCTTCAGAATCATAATAGCTGGAATAGAGCTGGAATAGAGCAGGAACAGGCAGCAAAAACAGGCACGGCACAGAAGGTCTTCTTATAAGCAGCAATAGTTTTCCTTACCCATCGTATAAAATTCCCAGGAACAGAGTTAAGAGAAAAATGGGGCACACAGGGCAGTTGCGGGAAATGCAAATTGAAATTAAAAAGTGGGTTTAAGAAAGGCGACATCGAAGTACTTATCCTTCTTTTTGCAGCTGATTATTGTAATAATGGAAAATGGCAAGACATTTCCCGTTTACCTCCTTCCTCTTCCGTTCGTCATTTGAGAAAAGGCTTTCCTGGTTTTATGTATGAATGTTTGTAGAGATCCTGACATCTCGCGCCAACGGTTATTATTGAAAATATGAAAACTACTTTTCATGATGTACCTCTGTATAAATATAGAAGAAATATATAAAACAGGAATAAATCCAGGGATTTATTTTAGATTTTTTTTTTTATATTTTTTACTTTTTTATCATTTTTTTTTAATACAACCATTACCTTCTTGGGAAACTCTGATAACGACCTACAACGACGACGACGAGTCTTATCGATTTTCAATGTTAGTTCTATCGAAATGCAAATATTTGAAGAAAATTGATGATGGCGGGTCGAAATTATGTTTGCCTCTACTTGTTCCAAATATTCAAACATTTGCTTAGACATTGATGTATTCCATAGGGTGCTTGGTCTTGTGTTCCCATTGTTGTGTACTGGTCAGAATTAAACGCGCTCTACTATATAGCCTATATCTATACACACACACACACACACCCATGCATTCATACATCCATTCGTATATTTCTATTGTACAAAGTTGGTTCAGTTTTCCATAGTCTCTCTTTGGAAAACTTTACAGAAGGGTTCAATGAAGGAGAAGGAGCAAGAGGATAAAGTTCTTCATATATTTAAGATTAAGAAATTCTCCTTTTTTTTTTGTGAAAGTTACAAAACTATATAAAATCAGAGAAACGGAAACTTTTGTATAAATATTTCCCTCCAAGGAATTGTCTGATGTGAATACGGGTAAAATTTAGGATTGTGTAATTTTTCAACTTTTATGGAAGTCAATAACTTCCGTGAATGATGATAGAAGCAGAGGAGTATGTTGCTGCAGTCAGGCAACGAAGATTTTGAATTGATTCTGTGAAAAAATTGATATAAGATTTTGATTTGACCTTATATGCATAGCTTTCAGTTTATTTTTAAATAAGTAATAGAAAATTATTCTTTTTTTTTTAGTAAATGCTGCAATAGTCGTCCAGAGAAGGGAGTATTTATGTATTTAGCTTTGTCAAATTACTTCATAAGCATGAAGCTCCGATGTGAAAACAAATTTTGTATCACAGGCAACATATGCATAGATTAGCTCTTTTATATTATTCCCCTATAAAGTACAAACGGTATTGGGCTATGGTATAATGATAAATGCTTCAACTCAAACATAAACAATTGTCTTAATGAACACTTTTATAGCATCGAATTAGTAGGTTTTGGGAAGAAGGAGAAGATTCAGTGAAAATAAATTCATAAAAGATTTCCGTATTAGCAAATCGTCATTTATTTCGGCGCCAATGTCTCTGGGTCATATTGACCCAAGCCAATTTAATACGGTGATATTTTTTGTTCACGCTGACCCAACAATTTGAACGTGTTTGTGGCTGGAAATTCATCCCCTCTACTCGTATCGCCAGTCAAAAAGTTAAAAAAGTTTGCATGTGTTGTTGAGGAAGCTAATCAAATTCTGATTTATAGAATACATTTGGATTATCTTTATTTTACCACATATGGAAAGAACCATTATTAAATAAATACTTATTCAAATTAAGGTAACTTTTTAATTTTGTGATAATTTGTCGATATAATCCGGGTCATCATGACCCAATGTTATCGTCCGCGTTATTATTTTCACGTCGTCATATGCGTCGGGTTCAATTGTTGGTTGAAAAATTTACTAGCCGCCCAAGGCAAGAAATTTCGGAAAGCTCTTCATTTAACTAAAAGAATAACAATCGCCCTGTATTCACTTGGATCTTCAGCAGAGTATCGTAAAATAGCTTCTCCGATCGAAACTATAATCTCCAATTTCTGCGCCATTTTTTTATAAACATGCCCATTTTTCCAAATTTTCCTGAGCTCTTTTATAAATCTGGCCCACACATAAATCGACTGCAAAACTTCAGCATTTCTCAAATGGCATCTTTTTTTACGCTTTTTTTCATTATTCCTTTTTTGTTTTCCATTTTTAAATTAAAATTAAAAATTCCTAGAGTTTGTGATACTTTCCATGCGAAATTGATATGTAGTTGGCGGGTTTGTCTCATTAAAATTTAATTAATTTCCGGAATATGTAGTTACGTAATGAGGTAAATCTTCTTCATTAAAGACATATACCTAATGAGAAAAAAGTGGTTTTAATGGGGTAACTAAAAGTCTATTGTTTCAGTGGTACAAGATTTTTAGACATACTGGCTAGAAGAACGGGATAGATGTCGGGTCTGCTTGAAGCGGATCTGCGATTACTAGAAGACCGACTTAAACCGGAGAACCACTGTTTTAAAGGAAACTGTTGTATTGGGAGGCCTGCTTAAAGTAGGGAACTGCGATACCTTGAACACTACCTGACACAGGAAACTGAGGTCTTGGGCATTTGCTTGATGCAGGAACTGATATCTTGCGGTTTGCTTAGATTTGGTTGAATTCGGTAGCTGCACCGGTTGGTGTAACCTTTGGGAGCAGGCACTGCTCTGTATTGGGGTGCTCTCTGGACGCAGAAAGTGGTGGTGATGGCTTGACTTGGTTACCGGTTCAGTGCTCGTTCTATGAATAACTAGTTCAGGTGCGAAGCTTCCTGTCCTGAAATATTTTTATATTCAACAAGAAAATCAAGTCGTCTTAACGGCAACTTGAGGTCCACGAAGGGAAGCTATTGGGACACCGATCTGGAGAAGGGCTTCACTTCTCTAGTTCAGGCTGCCCTTATGACCGCCTGAACGGGTGTTATTCCAGTAAGGAGACGATGGTGCTGTGATCAAGCTGACCCCATATCGACTTGACGGCTCCGACCTTCTTGAGTCGAGAGTCCTATCCATAGTCGACCCTATGTTGACTTGACGTTGGTGGGAACAACAGTTATGATGTTGTTACTGCTGGCTGGATCCTCTTCTGCCATAGCGGGCTTATAGTTAGTTTATACTGAGCCTAAGAAAATGTGAACACTGAAAAGAAGCTTATCTGGGGACCATTAAACATAACTATCGCCTCGTCAGTTGCTTGGTACTCTCAGGAATTATTCTTTATTAAACCATGTTATTTTTGGAGACCTAATTATTTTCTTTATAAGTGGCTGGAGTGCGGGTTGACAACAGATTAATAAGTGTAAATCAGTATTAGATGAAGAACGGAAAGGTAGGAAAGGATAAACTCAACATTTCAAGCTTTCAAAGATGCGTAGTACCAACCCAAACCTATCCAGCGAGGCTAAGTTAAGAACTCGTGAAAAAGTGGCTTGGATGTCTGCGTACCACGCCCACGGCTGCTTCAGATGGACCTCCAGTATAGAAGTATATTGGCTACCAGCGCCCTTCGGCTTAAAGCAGTGGGTTGGGATGCAAAGAGAACATGGTGTTTACATGCCAGTATCCTTCGGACATTAGACTGCATTGACAGAAATGTAGTAAAGTTCCTGTCCCATCTTTTAGTGGAGGATTTTATACATTGATACCCACAAGGAGTATGACTGAGAGAAGTGCGAGAGAATTGTAGTAGTATCTCTATTTTTACCGATGGGTCGAACACTATATTTAGCGTTTCCGGGCTGAGTTGATAGCAATCTACCACTCGATACAGCTCATATCTAAATATAGAGATTTGGGACTAGACATCTGCATATAGACTAGCAGCCAGGGAGCCATTAAGGCTTGAGACGCTGTGGTGTTAAAATTAAAGCTGGTACAGCTATTCAAATATAGCATAGAAGAGGATTCCATACGGCATAAATTGACTATGCTGGTATCTGTCCATAGAAATGTCCATAGAAATGTCGAGGGTAATGTGATTGCGGATGAGCTAGAAAAAATGGTTCTTAAATAGATATCTCCGATGCAATATTGCATATGAGAATCTCTAACGGAACCCAAAAACGCGACATCACCAACGATAGCTACAAGAAGGTTAATCGTCGGTGGTGGGTCAATCAGAAGACACCTGCTATGTATTGCGAGACAATTACGGTATATATACAATTAGAAGAAAACAAGGAAGCTCCTTATGGAATAACAGAATAGACACCAACTTGTAGGACCATAGGTAGTAGACTGGGTCACGAGTCTAACGATTTCTATTGAAGTTGTAAATAGTTCATGAAGAAATCAAATCAGTGCGAGATGTGCACTGCCAATGTCCTGCTTTAGTTATCAAAAAAGGCAAGCTACTTGGTAGCTACTTTTTTTCGGTACTAATAGAACTGGACAGTACTAAGCTTAGATATATTCTGAGATTCTTTAAGGAAATGAGGTGGTTCTAGGATTGACTTTGATAGGATAGATTCCCAGATACAATGAATAAGTCCAATGGATTAAGTGAATAATGATTTCTGTACAAAGTTTTTTTTTAAATATACCTACGTAGGTACCAAATATGCTTTTCTCAATTTTTTTATTTCAAGACATTAAAAATCCATTTACGATACAATCCGTTTCATAACGCGGTACTTAAACGTAAAAGAGTTTTTTTTTATTATTGACACTTTACGATATGCCACCATACATATTCGATGCATAAAAAAATTCATGATGAGTTCACCTCAGGACTTACTGCCAAAATTTCCAAGCCAATATCATTCCTGAATCAGTAAATTTTCTGTTATTGTCAGCAAATTGGGCGATTAAGTGCTAGAACACCTCATATTTTCCCCTGAAAATTGTAATTTCCCTAATGACAATAAAAGTTAACGAGAATACAGTCGATGAGTTGTCCTGAACATATCTCTACAGTCATACAAATGTAGGGAAAACACCATCTACCACGAACGTGCATAGTTGTTTCATTTTTTTTTTTTTTTGTATATCCACATCACAGTTAACATCAGGATAGCAAACACTATACTTTTCCCTAGATATATATATAAGTAGTAACTCTCTACGTATCTATCTATGAATGTATATGAAACGGACACATACAAGCCAGTCCCCATGCCATTGATCGATAAAAGTCACAAAATCGTGTCAATGCGGATATAAAAACAGGACTACAAGGACTCGTTAGTAACAACCCTCTGATATATATGTGGAATGTACGTATTTTTATGTATATGTATGTACTCTACTCTTAGCAATAACACCAATAGTTGGAATAAGCTACTCGACAGACAGAAAATTGTTAGCAAAGTTGTATGATTGTTGTTGCAGTCATGAAATAGCAAAACCCTTACCAGGATGAGGTGGTAATACCTTACCTAGTACTATCATGGATTAACCATTTCAGTATAGGGTTAGGGTGTAAAGGTGGAGATAAATACTTGGTTTTTTTTTGCACCCGAAACCCCACCGACTACTCTTCTTTTCCCCCTCTCCAGTACTTCTTTGTCAATCTATCAATTGTTGTTGTTTTTTTCTTTCCGTCTTTTTGTTTTTTTTTTGTTTTTTTAATTAAACTTTAACACTATAAGCCCACTCTCAATTTCATTACAGAATACACAATCGTTGGAGAGTTTTAGTATCAACGTAACAAAAACATGGCAACCGCCTAGACGATGTAAACCGAAACGACTGTTCGCTACAGAGACAATACCAGAATTAGAATTACCTGTACTACAGGAGGATGATAGCAATAATATAATTGAAGGTGCAGCCCGAAGTAAAGTTTCGAGAAGTTCAGCGACCGAAACGATGGGATTAAGTGGTGCTCAGGGACTGAGAAAATGTTATACATTAATGCAGCGAGCACTATGGTATACAACAGTATTTACAATACTTCAAAGGATATTGGTTCCATTGTCGTAAGGATAACTTTTCTTACACCTATAAATATATAAATATATATAAACACATCTATCTACATATAGTATATTATATACAATATATAGTACATAGAAATTTATTATGTAAGTCTCTAGGAAGTGTAACTAATAAGTATTTTGAAGTTTTATGTTTTTTTTTTTTTCATTCATAGTTTCTTCTTTTTTTCGGTGTCCTTTTTTTGGTTTATAAATAAAAAAAAAAAATTAGAGAGAGACAGAGAGTGAGAGAGAGAGAGAAAGAAAGAAAGAAAGAAAAGAAGAAGAAATTTTTACGGTTGTATATATGAAACTATGTTCTGATGTTGTTACTCCTTATTTTTCTTATTGTATTTAATGTAAAATAATTTTTTATTCTATTTATGTTTTAGTTGTACAAAAAATGTGTAATTATATGTATGAAAATTCATTTAAATGAGAGTCCTTTAAAGATTCTATACACACGCAATTATATTCAAGGGAGGAGGCGATTTTTTTAGTGAGAGAGAATCATACATGTATTACCCACAATGATGGTGTCAGATACGTTTAAGAAAAATATGTTCTTGGTTTTTTTTTGTTTTTGATTTTTAATTGATTTTTATTTGAGCAATATTTGTGCCAGAATGATATCTTTTTCAGATATCTCGAAACAGTAAAGGTCAAATAATAGATCCCTGTGGAACACCCGAAATGACTGAAAAAGAAAAGAAAATGCAGCTTCATATCTATTTTACATGAAATTGTCTATATAAGAAATCCTTCGACGCAGTTTTGGAAGATCCTTCCAACTAGAATGGTGTGATATACAGACGGTTCAAAAGCGCATAGTGAAGTCAGACTGGGTGTATAGTATCCTAGATGCAATATCCTTAATGCACTGGACTCTACCCCTACTTTCCAAGGACAGGTATTAGTCATAGAAGAATGCGCCAATACCTGTATTAAAAATCAAAACAGTCTCGCTGTAATTGGTATATGCCCCATTATACCGATTTCCATTGTTCATGTTTTCTAGCAGAAGTGTTACACTTTTCTTGTAGTGTTACACCAAAATTGTTCCATTGATCTGCACTGCTAGAAATGGTGTACGTCAAAACGCCTGTGGTGCTACACAAGAAAAATCGGCGGTGTTACACCTGAATACGCTCGCATCTATCTGAGAAATGTCACAATTGAATGTCATTGAGCATCACATATCAATCTTCAACTACTACCAAATTCATCCGCAATCACGCCAAAATCTTTTAAATTACAATTTTCATAACTTTTACGTTATTCGTGATGTCATTGTTCCCAGAAAATTACACGGATATACGCTACTATTACATTCTCATCGCGTCAAAAGTTGTTCCATTAAACTCGTTTTTCATTGATTGACGTGCACTTTTCTTAAAATATCAAAGGAAATCGACATTAGTCTCTCGTCAAATATACCCCAGTACAGCCTACTGAACAAGAAACCAATTGTAACCGGCCTGTTATTCTCAACTCGGATGGCACATTTACCTTCCGTAGGTACAGGTAGTGTTCTGTTCTCCCACCATCCTACGGGCTGTGACTCCAACAAAAAATTGATGTTGAAAAGATACTTTAGTACACTTAATGCGTTCGAACTACCCAGGTTGCTCTATGTCACGCCATCAAGGCCCTCCGCAACCTTTCTTTTAAGGCGAGCCAATCTTCTTTGATATCAGCCTCGGTAATAGGCTTCAGCAGTCACTCAACTTCAGTGAGTTCACTTATTTCACCATAACAGGGAATGCCCGTTGGTACCTTGTGGGCCGACCATTTCCCGAAGTGGTTCTAATGACAACCCCATCACGGACATACTTTGACAGTACGGATTTATCATTATGGCGGAATTACAATGGACGCAACGGAACGCAACTGAACGGAGAGAAATTTCAAACCGGTTTTCTTTGTATGCTTTTCAAATGGAGTTGCACACAGTGGACGGACGAAAACGCAGTCGTACGCAGCAAGTTTAATAAAATCTGAAATTAACGCAACTGAACGGATAAACATAACCTCAAATTAGCTTTGGGATTGTTTATTTTGTTCCGTCAAGTGAAACTGTGCTGCGGTAAGTGTGTAATTAGCAGAGAGGAAATGGAATGAAAAAGGTTTTTTGATTTTATCCATATTTGTTTATAAATTTTGGGTCAAACTTCACTGTCACTTTCAATTAACCATGCGTCCATTGTAAGCAGCTATCCTTGACGTCCGTTTTACTGCGTAAATTTGACATTTCACACCGTTCAGTTGCGTTCCGTTGCGTCCATTGTAATTCAGCCTTTACTGTACAGTTCCTGTGTATACGCATATTGGAACTGTCTCTTAGCCCTCGTAGACCCGGTACCAGAGCCTCTACCGTTTGACATTGATTAGCTGGAGTGGGTATATTTAAGAAGGATAAGACTTGCATATATCGCACTTGGTCCCGTAGAGTATAGTATCATATCTCGAAATGATGTGATTTCGAGAAATTCACGTTTCGTATGTTTAAATTGTATTTTGTACACCATTATTCTCTTCAAGACAGATTTTTATAAAAATAGCTGTCTTTTTAACGGAAAATTTAAAATAATTCTATATTGCTGGTAAAATATCATAAAATTTTCCATCTATTGACGGTCAAGTATATAACCCAAATTTTTTTACTTACGATACTCTGCGGGACAATTGCGATATTAGCTATCTAGGACATTTATGTCCTGTGTGCCAGCCAGCAGCTGCTATTATGGAATCGCTTATTGGACGTATCAGCGATTGCGTATTAGCTGCCCTTCTGCCTTTGGAGAATTCCGACATACTACTTCGAGCTTCCTGCGTCATTAGGTGCTTTACTTTCAATTTATTCGCTGATCTTTTTCATGATTCTTGTGTCACATATGAATCGCAACTCGAATGCCAACATACACTCGATCTCACTATTAGAAAATACCGTACTTCTGTTGGATGTTGACTGGCCACTGAACACAGCTTTGATTAGCCAAACAAGACGACCTTCCTCCCGTGATTTTATATCCATGTCACTAGTGGCGGAATATCATGACTAGATTTAATTGCCCATAAGGACCCTGTCACTGATTTGGCTTGTCCGATTGGCTAATACTAAACCCAGAGAGTCAGCATGAATGTCAGCAAATTGAATCAAGGTACGCTCATCTCCTTTCGATCTAGGAATTAGTTCCATGAATGGGCAGAGCCTTTCCTTATGTGTGTAGGAAATCGTTAATGTCAGCGAGATCAATACTGCTCCAGGCTAGTATTTTTGCGCCCAAGTATTGTAAACTCGTCTCCTCACCTACATGTGGCACCCTATCTCCATTGACCAGTTAGAGATTAGGGTCAGCTCGACTCATAAATTCGAACCCATATGCATTTTTTTTTTGATTCGAATATGTGCAAGACAAGTGATCTGCGTGAGATTTTCGATCTATTTAAGTATAGACCAACTTTAGTTTTAAAGCTGATGGGGCTGATGATCCTCATAACAGTTGTTATTCCGAAGCATTTAAGTCTTTATAGTAGTAGTACTTAAACATTGGACACACATGGGGTTTTTTTTATAACCTAAAACAAAAAATATTAAGACACTTATAAACTTGAGTCTGTTCAGAGCAACACATTATAGTGATTATTGTAGCTTTTTGCATTTAGAGTAGCCAAAAAGTAAGTTGTTTCATCTCGCTTTTGACAGAAAAAATGAGTTCAGAGCGCACGCTATAGTCACTATTGAAGTCACTTTTCTTGATAGCACTCGGGACTGTTATAAAAATAGTCACTTTGGTGTTTGAATATGTGAAATCTCAAAGAGTATGTAAAATTTTCTTTGTTTGGTGTCTGACCGTGTATCCACACATCCATATGAATATTTTCATTCAATTCGCTTTTTTCGCGCTTTCTTGTTCAGAGCAGTGAAGTTGCTTTATATGCTATCGTCAAATTTACAGAGTTACTTCAAGACGCTTTCGAATTCACTATAGCACGTTGCTCTGAGCAGACTCTCCTTGTTAAGTTTGATGTTAATCTTTTGGTCACCACTGTAAAAAGTGTGCATAGGTGTAAATGTCACTATTACAAAAGCTCAAATAAAAATCTATATAAAAAGAAAATAATAATAATAAAAAAAAGGAATAATAATACATACCTAAATATTTATTACACTTTTACCATTCAATGGGCATTAATAGTTTAATAATTATTATAAAACAAATGAAAACTTTCACCATTAAATTTATTCTATCGCCGCTCCCTCTGTAGAATCCGTCATTATGGTTGAAACACCATGAAAAAAAACCAACACACACACAGAAAAATCAACAATAAATAAAAATTAAATTTCATGCAAATAATAATAATAATTTTCTTTTTATGTCAAAATATGCGCGAATTTTTTATTTATTTTTGTTTGTTTGTTTTTTTATTTTTTTATTTAAATATTCCTAGGAACTGTGGTTGTGCATTTTAAGAAAGAAAAAAATATAAAATAAAACAACAACGTCGTCGTCTTTTTGTTATCTTACACTCATAATAATTGTTGTAATCGAGAATTTGATTTACGTAAATAAAAATAAATATGAAATAAATAAGAAAAAAGTAAAAAAAAACACACAAAAGAACTGAGTAATTATAAAGAAAGAAAAGAATATTAAATGTTCCGCCAAAAAATTTATAAATTCATTTGAAAATAAAAGCAAAACAAAAAACTCTCAAAAGCAATGAACCGAGCACATAGCAACAAATATTCTATACAAAAACAAAACAACCAAAACCAATGCTATTTCACTAAACATTTATAGGTTCCTGAAATCATAAACAAGCAAAATTTTTGAACAAAATGTGAAAAGAAAAATGTTTGTTTGCTTTTTTTGTAATAAGAATTCTAGCAATAAATAAATTACTCAATCCATGTGTGAGTATAGACGTAACCCAACACATGTGAACAGAAAAAAAAACGAATCAAGCATAATTCAGTAGAATTTTAATGAAAAACACAAACAAGAAAACTTTATAGGTATTGAAAATAAAAATAAAAATGTAAAACAAAAAAATATTAACAACAACAAAACAAAATGTGATGAATTTTAAAGCAAGCAAGAGAGTTAGGATGTGTGTGTTAGTTAATATGAAAAATGTGAATGATGACAGTTGTTTGTTTTTTTATTTTATACATAAATAAAAAGAAAAGAAAGAAATTCGTTAAAAAATAAGTAAGAAAACTTTTGTAAATACTAAACATAGTAAAAAAAGACTTAACACAAGTAAAAAAAAGCAAAAAACAAAAAAAAAAGTAAAATAAATTAAATAATTAAATAATAATTGTTGCGCTAGTGTTATCAAAAAATAAAAACAAAAGAAAAAAAAACAAAAAAAAAACATAAATCATAAAAATGGCGAACGTGTAAATAGAAACAAGAAAACAAAACAAAAAACATTATTTTGTAAAATATGGAAACAAAAAGGAATCGCTATTGTTTGTTAATAATGTATTTGTACAGTCTTATACAAAAGTGTAAGTTATTTTTTTAAAACAAAAAAACTGTTCTTATTTTTATTTAAATGGAAATTTTATGTAATATGTACAGTAGTTAACTATATATTTATGTGTGTATCTGTCTATGTGTTTATCACTGTGAAGTTTAGTTTTGTACGTTTGTCTTTTGTTTGTTTTATGTACGTTTATATATGTACGTATTTATTGCAAAGTAAAAAAAAAAAACACACACACACACACACACCCCAAAAACTAATAGGGATAAGGTAAAGAAATTTTTGATTAGGGTTAGAGAAAAAAAAACTAAATTATTTTTCTCTCACAAAAATCTCACACACACACATATAGTCAATCCGAGTTTATTTTAGTTTAGATTTTACTAATTATTTTGTTTTTTAGTATTTTTTTTTTTTAATTTTGCTGTGCATAATAATTTTAGTTCCAATACAAAAAATCGATGAAATTGAAATTATTTTGTTTTATTTATTTATTTAATTTTTTGTTTTTTAATTTTTTCACCCTGGGTTAAATTTTGACCTTTCTTCAACTTCAATTTTCACTTTTACGGCAAGTTGTTATCAATAATATCGTCAAACTCTTTCACGATCTATAGAAATTTATTAATTTTCTGTCGATTAGAGTATTTACTCGAAAAAAATAAATAAATAAATAAAAATGAAAAACATATTGAAGACAAGGGAGCCTCAAAGATAACATATTGTTATGGTCGTATGAAAACTGATCCTCAGGAAATTCCAGCTGACATCTGAAGGGCACGGGGGAAGAACGATGCAAGTCACATTATAGTATGAAATTAGTTATACAGTGTCTTAGGCGCTCCAAATTACTCTTTTGGATGAGATAGTTAAAAAGGCTCTGAAAAATGTTTTAAATCGAATTAAATGCAGTAGGAATAACCAATCTGAGTCCATAGAGTTGTATGAAATACTGGTCCAAGTCCACCCACACACAATATTCTTTCTAATGCGGTGTGATTCTTGTAGCAAAATTGCTTCACTGGATTATTTAGTGTTTTTGTTTTTGTCTTCATCAGAAACAGGTCACGGGATACATTTTTATTTGAAACAAGTGTGAAGTTGGTACTTTATTTCGATTAAATTGTTTGAGTATTTGTACCTATTGTGTTAAAATAATGAATCCAAGAGCGAATAGTGATACCGATGGCGACTAGACATTGTGTAATTTAATCCGTAAAAGTTTTATGATCGCATTCGATATGCTACAAAGAGAATCTGAAGTCATTACTATGAAACCAGCGAATCATTCGTGGAGTGCAAGAGGTTGAAATGTTTTGAAAATATAACTGAGAAGCAGAAACATATACTGATCAATAATTTCAATTCGCTCAAGGACCAGAAATAACAGCAAAATAATCATCTATGCGGCCTTATAAGTATTCATGATGTAAACATGATGATGGTCTAAAATGATGCAGACAGGAACCAAGAGAAACCTTTATAAGGTGTAAAGGATCGTGGTGCCTTAATATCATGTTCTCAACGAACTCTTTTTTCTCGCTTAGACTCGTTTTAACTATTTATCCAGAAGGAAGCAGCGGCTGGCGTACTTCGAAAGAAAAGATCAGATGATCACATTTCTTCCTATGTGGGACATCTTAACATCCTCGAACAGGTCAACATTAAAGGCCTAAAATATCCAGCGGATATTATGGCAAAAATATTTTCCTTCGAAAGAGGCTACCAGGTGTAAGCAAGCATTAATGAGAGAACACCAGATATTACATATATAGATAGCTCCAGTTCCCGCAACGGACACATATCTACTGATGAATCCAGAAAGGATGACAAAACAGGGGTAAGTGTAGTTGGTCCAGAAGTGAAACTTTCATTCCGTATGGTGCGTCATCTTCCATTGTTTTTTTCGCCGGAACTTTATGCTGTAGACATAGAAGTTTGGAGATCAGGAAAGCCTTAACAGGGTCTGCAAGAACTGGTATTTTCGTGAAAACCAATGAATGATGTAAAAAGCGTTCTTGACTACTTTCATGGCAACATTTACTTTTCTCCAAAGGCTCTCTTTTTCCTTAACTTCTAGACCAAGGAAAGTAAAACAAAAAAACAACTATTCGTAGTAATATTCCTTCTGTATCTTCTATATATAAGTAGCAGCTAAATCTCTAACAGCACGTTCTTCTTGATTTGTTTCACGGGAAACATGATATATGCCAGAGTCAATTTGACCACCATCAAGTTTCCGGTTTTGATAAATTTTGGGTAGAATTTGGGTAAATTTTGTTCTGTCTACCGTAAGGTTCTCGGTTGGGTACTAGGTGAATAACCTGAAGTTTTGCATGTGCCAGATTTCATTTATTGTAGCTGCTTTACATTTTTATCAATCTTGCCTAAATCTTTTCTTAGAAGTATTTTGGTCGTCGAAGTGAATTTAGTGATATTCCAAGACCTGTTGATTACCAACGCTACTCGATATAAAAAGGTTAGAATTGATCTTTCACATGACCAAAGTATGATTCGCGTGTGAATTATTCACAGCTGCTGTAATCAAAATTCCTAGATAAGCTTACAAGTTCCTGTATCTTCAATTCTTTCCAGATTTTTCGGAATTTTCTTCATTATATTTTAGCATATAGTCTAGATCCGTTTGTGTTTTTCTTATATTAGAATGCCTAATGATAATGTCCATCATTGGTTAATAATATACAAATTACCAAAATTACTGATAATAAATTAAATAAATCAACATAAATATTTTGTATTGATTTTTTACCTTGCGAAAACCATTCAAAATATATAGTGGTGGTACAATTGTTGTATCTTATGGTGGAATTTGGGGATTTTCTGTTTTTCAATCGAAAGATTGTCTGTCGTCAGGTTAGCTTTGAATATAGATAAGCGTCGAAGTGGTTGACTTGCACATTGTATCCAAAAACCTTTAGAAGATCAAAATTTACGTTTCCTGCTGGAATTCACGTAAGCTGATCATCATGGGGTTTATCGTCATACTATGATAGATGCACCTCAACAGTATTTAGGTCTAGTTGTATGAAAGCATATACATCAGTCATGCTGTGTATGGTGATGAACAGTAGGATATCATCCGCATACGCTTCTCACATGATAATTCCGTGCTTTTCAGTGCCGTGAATTAGTAAGTCAAACAACATTAAAGTAAGTACAGAGGACAGAACACCACCGTGCGTACAACCATTCTTCACCAGCATACTGAGTTAGATTCGACCACTAAATTAAGACTATTTCTATCTTTCTATTTCTCTTTCTTTTTGTAGCCTTCAAAAGCTGTTTTTTTATACCCTAAAATTTTTTCATAAGCATAACATATAAAACAAGAATTTTTAGTATTACTCTGACTAGTAACAATTGTTATTGATAAAAAGCTATTTCTGCAATTCTTCTTCTGTTTAGATTCATAGCTAAAATTTGTGATGTCCTATTTTTTATATTCCAATTTTTGTATTTACGTCCTTTTAAATTTTTTACCGCATTTGTACTTTCATAGATAACAACTTTTGACACACAAATTATACACAAATTTTTTTAATTTTATTTTATTTAAACACTATTAGCTGAAGTGCATATTAAAATACAAAATTTCTATATAGATTTTCTACACTAAATTACATAAATTTTCCATATACTACTACTAACTATTTTGTATATCATTTTTATTCTATTCTAAAACTAAACAAAATGTTGTGTATATGTTTTGATTTGAAAACAAACTAACAAACAAAATCAAAGATTTTCAAAATCACAATTAAAATCATTTTCAAAAAGCAAGAGATATTACAAAGTCTGGAATTAATTTTCTAATTATTATTATAAGAAGTATAAAACTTATTTAAATATTTTTCTTTGCTTACAATTTATCAATCCAAAATGAAAAATATAAAATGAAAAAAAGTGTTAAGTAAATAAGAAAGCAAAAAAAAAACAAAAGTAAATTCATAAAATTACTTAAATAAAAGAAATCCAATGCTTGCCTCATCATAGCTATGCCAATTTAAAACTAAAAAAAGAAAAAATTTCGACATAAGACTCAAAAATTACAAAAAAAAAAAATATAATTAAATCAACTACATACATCCAAAAATCATCATCACACATACACAGAATAAAGCATTTTCCAAATATGACCAAGTCACATGAAAACTAACACAAAACAACAACAATATTCGCCTCATCTAAAAAGCAAAAGCAAAAAGGATCTCAATAAGCGCATGTAGGTTTCACAACAAAACAAAAACAACAAAACAACCAAAATAAATTAAAAACAAACAAAAAATATTCCCGAATAAAAATTCATGTAAAGTAAAGTAAAGTAAAAAACAAGCATAAATAGAATTCTTAAGTATAACTATAAAAAAAATTCAACTCGTGTGTTGTTGTAAATGGATTTTGTAAGGAACGCCAAAATTATACATAGAAGCTAACTTTAACTCTATCCGAATTGTTGTATTTGTAGTAAAGTGATGTGCTGCTGATTTTTTATAACTAAAATATAACTAAAGACCACACTAACGCTCTTGTACAGAATGGATTAGCATTATTAAAATAGCGCCAGTATTAATTATGATTAACAAATTTAATTTGTTTTTCTTTTTTACATACATAGCATTTTTCGTGATTCGTTTATTGTGAGTATTTTGGATTTTCACTTGATTTCGTTTGTGAGAAAATTTTTTGAACTTTTTTTTTTTGTTCTCAACGTTTGTGTGTATTTAAAAATTCAATTATGGTGTGATTTAATACATTCTAGAAATGGTGAAGGATTAGGTACTTTTCAGATATAGAAATTTATGTTTCCAAATAGCACAAATGTGTCCATGGGTTTTTAAAGGGGAAATGTTTTTAGGATATATAAATTGTCCATGGGAGATCCCGTTCGGTCCCAATTAACAACTTAAGACATCCCTGGGAGTGACGATTATCCTTGTCCGTGTTTTGGATGTCACTCTATATCACGCGCCCTTCCCACAGGATTACCTGTAGTTGTACTTAGGCACAGTTAACGCATTCAATAATGTTAAATTCCAGCTGCAATCGTACTTAGGACGTCTTAAGGTTCTCCTAGTTTGTGGTAATAAGCTTTCGGCCTTTTTTTAAACAAAATTTGTCATTTATTTAAACTATAAAATACATAATTATTCTATATGAATTATGCACCATCGGAAGCAACAACTTTTTTCCATCTTTCAGGTAGTAAACGGATTCGTCGAAGGAAAAAATTCGGTTCTTTCGACTCGATCCATTCATCAAGCCATTTTTCGATACTATCGTATAAAGCATATTGATTGCATGGATCAGAATAAATGAAAATCCGAAGTAGCAATGCCTGGGGAATACGGCGAATGGGGTAAGTTGTCCCAATTCACTCCTTTCAAATATTTCTTGATCTGTTGCGAAACGTGTGGCGTAGCGTTGTCATGCAGCAAAATGAGTTTATTGTGTGTGTCTACTGCCCCATTCCGGCCGTTTTTCCTTCAAAGTTCGATTCAAAGGTATTGGCTGCAGTTAGCAACGTTTCCTAGTGTTGGTTTCGGACGATTTGAGAAGTTCATGATAAATAACATCCTTCTGATCCCACCAGATAGACAACATAACCTTTGAAGTATGAATATTCCATTTCGTCGTAGATGGACTTGGTTCACCTGGCATCACCCAACTTTTTCGTCGCCTTGACAATGCGATGCAAAAAACTTTTTCTTTTCTGTCGTTCAAATAGCATTTCGCACGTCACCAAACGTCCTTCGATGTCCAAATTCTGAAATTTTAGGACGAACATTGACATTTTCGACGCCAAAAGGAAATTATGTTTATGCTTGAAACGAATGTCAATTACTGCGTTCGAGACTTCACACAGACACCATCAAATCACAGTACAGTACAGTACAGTACAGAACACACAAAAATGGTATCACTAACGACACCTTTCAGAAAAGAGCGGAAACTTGTTCACATACCCAAGACAACCAACAAATTCTGCCAAAAATGATGAAATTATAGAACTGTAGTATGAGTTGTTTTGTTTTGCTCTCCAAAAACAACACACGGAAGCACACCAAGTGAACAAATTAGCGCTTTCACAAGAGAATCACGGTTTACCACGAGAATCAGAGAGGACACCGAAATGAATTCATATACTTTACGGAGCTAAGGGGAAAAGCGACTATCCCATATTTGTCCCAAAATTATCCTGTACATCCCGTATATATATTTTGTCTTCAAAATACTGGGAATATTCGCATATAGAGGAGTTGAGGGATATGCCAGGGTACAAATTATAGGAAATTTGTAATAACTCCTAGAAATAAAGTCTGAACACTTCCTGTTTGTTCCGGGAGAGTTACCGGATCTTCATATATAGGAAAAGAATGGAATAACCCTGGGTAATTTTGTGCTGTATGGGAAATAGTACTTCTTACATTAAAATGGGTACGTCAAATTTATTGGAAAAAATAAACTGCAAAAAACTTTATTTTTCTGGGCTACGAATTCTTAACTCCTTTTTTAAATAAACCCATTATGAACATTATGTATTTTTATACAGGGTATCCCGTAAATAGTGAATCATACTTGAAGCAATGATTGCTTGAGTCATGATGATATACCAGAACATCAAAACTGGAATTTTTTTTTTGTCAAAAGACAGAAGGACGAGGGATCCCAAGCACGGAGGCCAAGAGCGGCCCATTGTGCTAGCCTGCTAAAAGCCCTCTCACCAAAAGTTTCCTGTCCTCGTAATGAAGTGCATCAGATCTAAGTGAGGTAAGTTTTTCAGCTCATCCACAGATAGGAGTGCAAATCCAAGCGTATCCAACAAAGGTCGGACAAGTACACAGAAAGTGTTCGGTTGTCTCAGGCTCTCCTTCCTCCTGCCTGGAAGACAATCTGGGCTGTCAACAACTCCTATCCTTGTTTCCTTGTTAGATGAGCGTGTAGCGAGTTGTGGCCAGTGATGACGCCAACCAAAGTTCTGCATTATTTTCTTCCGGCCTCCAAGAGAAAGTCAGAGAAATTCCTATTGAGTCCATCAGAAAAAAGTTTTGTGCACCTGCAAGTGCTCAGGTTCGCCAATCTCTGCTGATTTTCATACGAACATTCGCTTTGATGAGAGACCCGATAACCGAGATGGTAACGACTACGGCAGCTTCTGGTCCAAGAAAGGGAGAACCAGAGCCAGACCTGGTGTGCTCTGTCATTCTCCATGATCGCAATGTGCCCAGGAACCCACTGAAATGTTCCTTGTTGTGGATAGACAACTTATCTACAGACAACCTGCAGTCCCCCAGTAACTTAGATGTTATGCAAGGGCCACTCAGAGTCATCAAGGCTGGCTGACCATTCAGAGGATATATATGCGTATAGTACATATATATATATATATACGAGTATATACTAGGGGGAGCTCGTCGGCGTTGCCCGGTGGTAATATAAATACCTAGATGGATGGAAGTGAGTGTGGAGTTGTTTTAGATGCATAATATCTAAGCTATTATCTGATTCGAACGCGCGATTCCTTATTCTAGGGTTTCAGTCTGGGTCTGCATGTGCGTATATGAGTGTGCGTGCATATATTCATATGTGTGGGAGAATGTAGCTCTCTACGTGTACGCGTTCTTAGGCAGTGCCTAAAAATATAGTAAAACATGAAATTTTTGTGTGGCAACCCCACGAAGGGGTTCCTCGATTGGTCCCATAGTCGAATTTGCAATTTTTATGAAAACGGTGTGAACAAAATATGAGCTCTCCATCGCGACGCCCTCTCAGGCAGCTACCAAGTATATAGTGAAAACAAAAGTTTTGTATGTTAACACCAAGAAGGGGTAACCCGATTTAGTCCATTTTCTGAAATTTTATTTACCGTTGTTATGAAAGCACCTCGTACCAAATTTTTGGTATGTCAACTCTACCAAGGAGTTGCCCGATTCCTCCCATTTTTGAACTTAAATTACATTTTTTTTTTTACAAATGGCCCGTGTACAAAATTTTAGCTCTCTACGTCGACGTATGAGGCAGTGTGAAAGCCTAAAGTTTTGCATGGCAACACAAAAAAAAGGTCCCCCGATTTCGTCCATTTTTCAACTTGTATTTGGAGTTTTCATGAAAACGCCGTGTACAAAATTTGAGTTCTCCACGTCGACAGTGTGCAAATATATAGTGAAAAACAAAAGATTTGTATGGCAATATCAAGAAGGGGTTGCCCGATTCAGACCATTTTTATTTACTACTGCTATGAGAAAGCCATGTACCAAATTTTAGTTCTCCACGCCGACGCGATCTCAGACAGTACCCAAGTATTTAGTTAAAAAAGAAATTTTTGTATGGCAAGCCTACGAAGGAGTTGCCCAATTTGTCTCATTTTTGAGGTTAAATTTACATTTTTATTAAAATGACGTGTACAAACTTTGAGCTCTCCACATCGACGCGTTCTCAGGCAGTTTCCAAATATATAGTGAAAATCTAAAGTTTTGTATGGCAACACCATAAAGAGGTCGCCCGATTTGCTCCATTTTTGAAGCTGTCTTTGCAATTTTCATGATAACGCCGTGTACAAAATTTTAGCTTTCCACGTCGACGCGCTCTGAGGCAGTTTTTTTAAAGCTCGACAACAGCGCCATCTTTCGTGTCCAAAACTATCGTATCTTTCAAGCTGGAACTAACCAAACACATTCGTAAAGTTTCATTGAAATCGTTTGGGTGGTTTTGGAGATTAGCGTGTACAAACACTGTGACACTGGACATTTATATATTAAGATATATATGTATATATACAGCATACACAGGGTGATTCTTTGGTGGCGTTTAGTGGATTTTTCTCTCTCTGTCGCCGTTAAAGATAGAGGAAGATGGCACTCATAAGCCTTCATAAATAAGTTTATTGAGTAGATGACTGAGGGAAAATTTTGGATGACCTTGCTTGGTACTTTATAAGACGTGGTTTATTTTGAGTCATCCTGTGGATAGTACTTGACAAAATAAGTAACATTTTTCCTCTTTTTGTTCTGGGTTAACGGGGGCCATCAAAAAAGAAGTATCTGCAACGATAAGATGGCCAGGATCGCTAACGAGAATGGGCATCCATTTATTCTTCCACGAAAACAAAGCCAGCTTCAGATGTTACAGGAAAAGATTATTGTTCCTTTATTTCTTTGACTTCTTTTTTATGTTAATTTATAGGATACAATTTCGTTCGATAATACTTTAAGTCAGAGAAACTATTCTTTTCAAAGTTCACATAAGACTCAAATTCCTATGTTTACAAATTTGTACAATTGAAATTCAAGCCTACCTAGCTACGGCTTTCTATGCTAAGCACGGTATTACTAGCGGTTGTTGGTGGTGCGTTCCAAAAGTGCCACCAGACACAGATGGGTCGCCACTGCGCCCTACTTGTGAGAGAGAGCTCTGTTCATACTAATTGACAGTTTTCTACCAAGTGCTCCCATTTGAGACATCTGTCATTCATGTGTTGACCCATCTTTATTCTCTCTGCCAGATCGATTTATCGATTTTCATCCGTGGTCCCACTGGACAGTTTTTGTTTGAGCCACATATTTTCTGCACAACAACTGTCAAGTGAGAACGTAGCTTTCACTTTACCGCTGCAATAAAACATAACCTCAAAATTTGTTTTTAAATACAACAACAATTGAAAATCCAATTTACAACATTTATAAAATTGTATTATTTTTTTCGTTGATTGTGCAACATAGTATAGTTTATAAAAAAAACGTAAAAAATTGGACAATCAATAAATTAATAAAAAAAAAGAAGAAAAACAAGCAAAACAAAAATTAAATTTGTCTATGAATACAAAAGCAGAAAATATAGAAAAAAAAAACAAAACAATATCATCAAACAACAAACACAAACATTCACAATATAACTGTAAATAGATCTAATTACATATTGAAAAAAAAAACATTATTTGATTACACAAACACACACACACACACACCACATTTTGTGTTATTGCAAAAATATATTACGAAAACAGGATAAAAAGTAAAAAAATTAATTAAAAAAGGGCAAAGGTACAGCAAAATATTTAAAAAAAAAAAAATGAAAAAAGTGTAATTAACAATTTTCGATAGTCATTTTCCGTGTGTATATATCAAGCTTCAAAGCTCCCACCTCTACCACCACCAATCAATTTTGCCTGGCTGGACACACTTTACTCTGAAAAGTGGAGACAGACAACACACAAAAAAAAAATTTTTTTCTCTGGTAAATGAAAATTCTCTACCCCAATTTCGACGTCCTGTTTATTCCTCTTTTTTACCCTTTTTTTTCCGTTTTTTTTTCGTTCTTTTTTCTGGAAATATGAATATACAACCAGGAAATGATGGTTAAGTTTGATGTAGACAAAAATTAAAAGTTTCATTGCATATCGTCAGGAAAATGATACGAAGTGCATCTGACCAAACTTATACGGATGATGATGCTGATGATGATGTGCACCCTGTACTTAAGTACTACATTCATATGTATATCAACATATAGATATGTATGTCTATATATTTTGGTGGTGAATGTATATATCCTTTAGACCAGAGATAAAAAAAAAATCCTACTTTGAACTTTGAATACAGTTCACATCATAAGCAAAATGCTTGCATTTACCCACCCCTGATGAAGGTACATAATTAATTTTGACTTCCAGACTTTCATAGGTCTCTGTTGGTGTAGTTTCTAGAATTCAGGATTGATGCAGTAAATATAATGTTGTTCCCTCTAGGATTGGTCTAGTATGTATATATGTGTGTATGTTTTATAAAATCATACACAAAGAGTAGAAATATCCTTGATATATGATGACGAGGACGATGACTACTATGATACGTTATAATGGTTAAGTCCATACTAGAAAATGTTTGTGATTCATTTTTTTTTTAAATTTGAACATTGGAATTAAATTGATACTCTGTGACAGAAATGAATGAGGAGAGCACTTACATATATGAAGTTTAGGTAGGCGTGTTGTGTGTGTGTGCCTGTGTGTAAATGCAAGGCATAGTTTTGATTTTGGTAAATATTTTCTCAACCTTTCAGGAAAATTGCAATGCATATGAAGTGCACTCATCATGTATATACCTTTGTTTACCCACTTTGCACATATCTCTCCTTTCGTTTTTATTTTTAATTTTTTCACCTCAAATTTATCAGAATCGTTTTAGTCCGTCCTCAAAAATCAAAAATTATTAAAAGTCAATAAAAAATCGATCCACGTCTTCTTGTAGTTGCATATAAACGTGTTGAGGTATGATATAAATTTCCATCACCCACAACCCCCTCCCTATATCAATTATATTATCCTCCAAGTAAAGACTTATATTTTACCGTATACAAGGATAAAGGTAGAATTGATGAATAGAAAGGAACTAAACTTAAGTGATAGACATCTATAGGGATTTCTTGTCATCAAAGAAAATAAATTCCAACAACAAATCGGAGTGATTACTGTGGTTTTTGTTTGATGTTTTTCCTTTACCCAACTTATCACTTATAAGAAACATTCACCTTTGAAGGTACGATTGAGGGTAAAAAGTTGAGCATGGTATACGACACACTATAGATAGTAAAATGAGTATAAGAAAAAAAAATAAAAATAGGTGCGTGCGTATATCATCCTTAACCCTTTTTTAGATTATGTTGGGGTGCTTAAGTTGTAAAGAAACTTGCTGGATGGAAGTCAATTAATTTTTTCATTTTCATATAAATACATTTCTCTTATGTAAAGTGGATAGATAAAGTAAATGTTAGTAGAAAAAGTTATTTGTGCGAGGGTTTTAAAGTGGGTTTAGGGTATACATATATTTTTATTTTCCAGGCAGGGGAACGAAAGATCCCAAGCACGGAGGAGGCCATGTGCTAATAGCCTGCTAAGTAGCAGAAACCACAGAAGAGTAAACTAGTTAGGAGAGAAATCACAGGGACCTTGTCAAGATGTGATTCGATAATCTACGACCCCTAGGATGGTAAGCAGCGGCATACCAACTGAGCTATCGAGGCCAGTTTAAGGTACACTATTGGGTTACGTTTTTTTTTCTTCGTTATTTATTGAAGTACCTATATGTTTCCATCTACAATGGAAATAAGTATATACTACATTATACATATGTATATCTGCCACTGTATGTATGCCACTCTATGCATAGACCTCCCATGTGATTCCTCAATTAATCCTAATCGGAGATGGGTTTTATCAGAAAATTTCTGATAGATCGAAGTTTGTTAATTTCTAAACAATTTTGTGTCAGTTAATAATTTTTTAATTAAAATTTGTTAGTATTAGTATAATTTTAAATTTAACTAAAATTACCCCTGGTTGGTATCTCCGTAACACAAGAAACACGTCAAAACACTCGGTTTATCTACCTCGATTGCGGCATACATTCAAACGACAATTCTAGCAAAGACTTTGTGAAGCACCTGTATCTCAACTAAATATATGAGAGGACTAAAGGTAGTGGAATCATTGCTGGGGATCGTAGTTCGTAAGTTGAAGGTGACCGTCTAACAGTTATAGGTATACGTGAAAATCACCAACAAGTTGTTTCACAAATTTTTTGACGAACTGCAAACGAACTGCTAGTTATTTTTTTCGCTGAGTCAAAATATACGCGCTTTTGTAGCACTGGCATTCTCAAACCACAGAAAAATAATTTCGCCAACATTTTAATGAATTTCTTAAAAAGCAATAGTTGGCTACATATTGATCGGGTTTCGTTCAATTCGAAAATGGTTTCGTTTAATTCGAATTAAATGAAACAATTTTCGAACTGAACGAAAATATTTTCGCGCTAAAACGAATCCATTTTGGTTCAGTCCGAAAATGGTTTCATTTAATTCGAAAATGATTTCGTTCAATTCGAAAATGGTTTCATTTAATTCGAAACTTATTTCATTTAATCCAAAAAGTGTAGAGTACAATTTTTGCACCCTGGAAACTACAATTCATTAGACTGAAAATGATTAAAAGTCTCCAAGCAATAAATGCAGGTAGCGAATCCTAATCACCAGAGTCTACCTGTTTCCTTTTTCCCCTATAAGGAGATGATGGCAGTCGGACTATCGCCTTTTAACTTCCATACCGTTGCAATTTCTTTATCGGCGACAACAGTCTTTAGTTTGGGGATACATACAAGGTGTCCCGTAAGTAGTGTAATATTCGAAAGCTTTGGATAGGTCATTCTTAGACGTGCAAAAAATTGTATGGGAGGGGGGCGGATTCTAACATGTTTCTGAGATAATGGGACTTTAAGATATTTGGGTATATTTTCATAGATCATCGTCTAACTTCTGAAAGTTACACCCTGTGTGTGTGTCACCTATTTCGTCATTTTAAATACTAAAGTTAATCTCATACTAAAAATCCAATTTAAGAGCACCAAAAATTACACAAAAACAGTTTTTTTATTACTTCTTATATATATAAAAAAAAAAACAATTCTTTCATATTTAGTGGATGAAAACATCACTAAGTTCTCTAGTAACAGTTTCGTAAAGTTTATTTTATGATTACAACAAATAGAGGAGGTGCGGCAAGCTGTTGACCAAAACCTAAAATAAACAAAACCTCTACAAAAAATACAAAAACAACCTACACAATTTTGAAACACTTTACCCATTTTCAAAAAATTCTCTAATAATAACTACCCTGTCTTCACAAAGAAATTTTTGCAATAACCAAAAAACCAAAAACCAAAATCAAAATAAGAAAAAAACAAAGACATTTAGTTCCATTAAAAAACCAAAAAATTAATAATTTTAATTAAAAAAAATCGAATTGAATGAAAAAATGTTAGAAATACACACAAAAAAAAACCATTTTGCTGTTTGTACTACAAGCAATGAGAAATATCTTAATATTAATAATTGAAAAAAAGGTTGATAAGTTTACTTAAATCTAAGTTAGTTAGCAACTTTCCTTTTTACATAAATAAAGTAAAAAAAAAAGGAGAAAAAAATCAACAAAAATAAAAATGAATAAACAACTAAATGTGAAAAGTGACATAACTAGTTTTATACTTAAAAAATCTGTTTATAAAAGGAATAAAAATAAAGCGATTTATAGGAAATTATAAATTTAGTAGGAAGTCGTGTAAAAAAAAAATAAAAAAATAATATTGATGTTAAAATGGTAGCTTATAGTGTAAAAACAACAATAGAACGACAAGAAGAAATCATAAATTATGTAAGATATTATTAATTTAATTTTTGTATTAATTTCCAAAAGGTTGATTGCTCGAAATTTAATTTAAATACGGGAGAGAGACAGAGAGCGGGTGAGATAAGTGATTTATTATTCCTCAGGTGAGATTTTTTAAATAATTTTAATTTAATTTTCATTTAACAAATTAATTTTTTTTTTATTTAATTATTATTTTGCAAACTTCTAAGATCTTTATTAGCCTATATAAAACAAAGTCCTTTTCTTATATCTACCAACTTTATCTAGTATACTTTTTAAGAGGTGGTTAGAGGCAAAAGATGAGACACATATGTCTGTCTATCTGTCCAATGTCCGCTTGTTTATTTTTCTGTCTATTATACATACACAGTTATTGAAAAAAGAGGCCTCCGAAAATTCTGAAATTGTAAGTATGGAATTGATGGATGGAAAATATTAGGGTCGAGTTTAAAGCTGGGTTATCTACTAAACGCTACCTGTGTGCTGTCTGGTTTTCGTCTTTTCTCGTAGGTACTTTTTATACCCTAGATGAAATCTATAGATGTATACTAAGTCTGTCATTCCGTTTGTAACACCTCGAAATAATGATGTTAGAGCAAAATGAATTGGACACCCCCGCATAATATTAAAAGTTATTTTGATTTTTGCATGTCCGTCCGTCCGTCTGTCTGTCTGTCTGTCTGTTCGCACGATAACTCGAGAACGCGTTCACCTAGAAAGCTGAAATTTTGTACACGGACATTAAAAAAAAAAGTAAAATTAAGTTCGAAAATGAGACAAATCGGGCAACTCCTTCTTGGTGTTGCCATATAATAATTTTGGTTTTTTACATATACTTTGAAAACGATCAGTCCTAGACATTTGTATTGTACTAAAAACTTCTTCAGAATAAGAAATCCTATAAAATTGGTTATAATCATTTTTTCTGTCCGACGAGCCGTTCTAGAAATATATGTGAGAAACCAATGCAAAAATTCAAAATTGCTCAAATGGGTGACCATACGAAATTTCATACGTGCATTCATCTAGGATATCATAAGAATTGGTCTTAGACCAATTCTAGCTTTTCACTTGTTTATTATATATTTTTGTCACATATATATTTTGACATTTCACCAGAATTTTTTCATATTTTGATTTTCATCGTAGTTCATTTCTATTAAAAATGTTCGTTTACCACAAAATGAACTAAAATGAATTTTCAGTGAATAAACGTCAAAATAAAAGTAAATACGACAAAAATTTTCAGTGAATAAATGTCAAAATAAAATTAAATACGACAAAAAGTACTACGACAAATTCCCCAACTCAACTGCTCCAGAGGTTGTTGTGACATGATAAGTTTTGAACTATGAATTGCTACTGCTCACATTCAAAAAAATAATTTTGCTTTCATTTCTAATACAAAGTGTCACTTTTAGTTCATTTTATGTCATGCTAGAGCCATAAAGCCATAGAGCTATAAAGAAGCAGAAGAAAACTTCATTTAATTCTTGTCGTATATTTTGACATATTTTTTACGACAAAAAATCAAAATCAACACCGCATAATTTGCATAAGTTACAAAAACATATTTATGAGTTGTTAGTAAACAGACAGTTTTGTATATGTAGCAGGATTGCACCACATTTAACTGCTATTAACTATTGCGACACATTTAACTGCCATAATATTTGTGTAATGAAGGGATGAGATTTGTTTTGTTCAGTGGACTTTATTAGGTTTTGGCCAAATCATTCGGATGCCATCTATTTATAATGAATGAAAATAGCTCTGGCCAGACACTATCTCCCTTGAATCTGTATTTTTTTGGAAAAAAGCTTCTCCTCAGACTTCACGTTGGACGTGGAATTTGTCAAACAGAGAATCAGTGCAGCACCTCATTGTGCTCTGTTACTGGAGGTAACAACTAGCAAACTAAGTCTTTTCTATCAAGAGGGGATTTGGAAACCAATTTGTCCTGCGCTCGTTGTCAGTGCACGGGCTATGTCGTCGCCAGTGGTGTGACATCATGGCTTCACCTCTCGCAGGTTAGATATTTCGATGGCGAAGTAGTTCCGAGGGAAGTTGAAAACGAACCACACAACCACTTCACTTACCTGAGGTAATCACAAGAAAACCAATTGAAAAAAAAATAGGAAGGTGCTGGAATATTCCTACATAGGAGGTACAGTCGAATTGACTGGGGAGACTCAGGAATGATCTTTCAACAGACTGGTGGAAAATTTTCACAGCGTGCAGCCATGTGATCTATTGGAAACAATCCGCCAATTATATCAATTGCACGCCGCTACTGATCTCAAGTAAGAAAGTTTGAAAGAGGGGGCTGGGGAGGGGGCAATAAAACTACCACATCCACTAGTTCTTAATGACAGCAGGAGAGGGGTGGAGACCGATGTCCTCTAAAGGAGATCACTCATCAAAACAAATGCTTAACAGCAGTTATTTAACTGTTAAAGGATCATTTGTGTGTCTTGTCTCCTTAGTACCTATAATTGAAGGATTTACGCCTAGGATATTCTTCTTGATATATTTCGCCGATCACAGTACCATTTTTGAAGATGTGTCAGTATTGCGTGTTCCAGTGTAGGGCAGAGTAACTATGTATATATGATCTGCAGTTTGACTTATTTCTATGCAGAATACATAGAAATGAGATAATTGGTACTTCGATTTGGAAGTCAGTTAAAAACTTCAATTCCGGTTTACTGAAGTTCACAATATTTTTTTTCTTTTTCTTTGGCATGTACACGATGAACATCTTCTCTGGACCCTGCTGTGGATTGTACGAGGATTTCTTCTTTTCTTGTCATTTATTTGATTTTTCAAGTGATATAACTTTTGTCAATCGAATGCAGGTACAATGAAAGGAGACTGTGCACACTTCTTAGCATCGTTTGTTAAGGATCTTATTTTTATTGATACTAGATGATCTTATTGACTTATTGATCTAGATGGGTACTTCAGACCCACAGGAAGCGAGAATACGTCCTTGCGTTAGTACACGAAGAGCTGTGTACGGTCGAGTTGCTGGAAGACAACTGACGAATTCTACATTGATCGATGGTTTAATTATAGGCGTGTAGATTCCTCAGCGGTAGCACTGAAAATGGCTGTTTAGTTCAGTCCACGATTGGTTAGGTGACTGGGCAATTTCTCTAGTACAGACTATAAGTTGTGGCCGGTGCCGCGGTCGATTGAAGTCTGTCTTCACTGAACTTCACTGACCCCTTATTTATACGGTCTTGAACAATGTAGTGCCGCGTGCAAAAGCTGTGGTATGGCTTGCCTCTCTATTTGGTATGTCATTTGGTATGACACGCATAATAGGGATGATATCTTTTATGGGGAAAATTGTATGGATAATTGTAGTTATGTAATGTATGATATATCACATGAAAACGTATACCTTGCTCTTAGAAATGTAAGCACTAACGAGTGCGAACAGTATAAAGCTTACTGTGTCTATGTGACTTCATTACAATATGGCTTAATATATCTCAGTCCTTCTTGAGTTACCTATAAGGTCCCCAATAATAAGAAGAACTCCGCACAAAAGTTAATACAGACTTACGGAAATTTCCATATAAATTGTATTCGAAAGCAATCATTTCGTCATCTTATGTCGAATTTTTAAATTCGTACCTATGGCGGTGTTATAAAACCGTCAAACTCACTCCAGTATTCTGGATAGTAAGCGACTACAAACTCAAACATCAATTCCCACCTGTGTAGAGCCAATCCAACTTATCTTTAAACTTTATTACCTTGTTGCTAAAAGCGAACATCGTTGTCAAACTTTTATTTTCTATTGTATGTTAGTTTGCTACTTTTGTTCTACATAAATTATAAATTATCTGATTATAGAAATTTTCAATTTCTTTACTCCAACTAGCTCCATCTGTTTTTGGCAGTAAATAGCATAAAAATAAAGCAAAAAAAAAAACAAATAATTTAACTTAAGTGAAAACGTGAATAAGTTTATTCCGATGGAATATCGCCATTGTGTTATTATTACCCTTAAAAAAAAAAAACAACAACAACAACAATACACTCCAAGGATGAAAACTTCTTTCAAACTCCTTTTAGTTATTTGCTTCCTAATCAACAATTGGCAGTTTGTTGAAACTACATCTTCTGAGACTGAATGAAAGCTCCCCCAAGCTATTGATTATGTGCTGCAAGCTATTTTGAGTTTGGAGCTCTTTTTTTTCCTTTCCTTTTTTTTTGGGATTTCCCATGAAAACTTCTCCATTCGTTGGTTTGGTTTTATAGTAATTGATGTAGTCAGAAGCATCGAAGCTTTCATCATAGCTACTTCATTTTCTACTACTAAAGGGTGTTCAGAAACAGAAGAATATCAAATACAGACTTCGCCCCTTTCGGGTGTTAAATTCAATTTATTTATTTATGTACAGTAGAAAGGAGACAGACGAAGGAATTTTTTCAATATACATATATTGCAATATTTCATGCGATAAACTTTAACGAGTATTTCTCTTACAACACTAGCATTTATGGCACTTTATTTAAGAAACTTAAAAGAAATGTTTCGATAATACCAATTCCCTGCAGAGACCCCCCCTCTTCCCTCATTTGCTCTTTCATCTTGAGTTACCTTCAATCGAAGCTCCAGGAGTTTGATGAATGGGTGAGTATGAGAGAAAGGGAAAGTACAAGAACAATTTAATTAAAAACTTTCTCAGCTCCCCATGTTTAGGTCATTAAACTCCTCCACACTGGTTTTGTTGTCTTCCCTATATTTGTTGAGTGAAAAAAAAGAAACAAACTCCAGAAAAGATACAGATTCAGAGAAAGGGGATCAGGGAGGGGTACATAACTAATTAGAAAATTTTCTTTCCTTCATCAATCTGCAAAAAAATATAAAAGTATAGTAAGAAAACAAAACAAAAAAAAAGAACAAATTCAGAAAAGAAAGAAAAAACGACGTGAAAAGTCCCTTTTTTTTCTTTATTAGATTTACTTTTCTGTCCACCTACTCACCCACATCGCACATTTTGGTATAAGCGCGCATATCAACCATCATCG
This sequence comes from Dioctria linearis, assembly GCA_963930735.1. Taxonomy (NCBI): domain Eukaryota; kingdom Metazoa; phylum Arthropoda; class Insecta; order Diptera; family Asilidae; genus Dioctria; species Dioctria linearis. Next base: position 14,254,680 of record OZ005743.1, on the reverse strand, counting down.
AACCGGACATTCATACTTAGCTAAAATTTTATCAAATTTTATCAAATCCGACAGAATTAATTTCAGGGTTCAACTTCTTATTTTCTTCTTTGTCTATGTTTTTGTTTCTTCTTCTTGATTTATTTTTCTTAAATTTTTTATACATAAGGTATTTTATTTTATGATGAGTATTGGTTTCTGCTGATATGAAACGCCTTATTAACTGCTCTTATTTTATTTTTATATTTTTACATAACTTGAGGGAAAGTAAATTGGAGAGAGAATTGATGAGCTCCATAGGAGTTTCACTATTGTTTGTTTTTCGTTAATAATTTTTATGTCCAAGAGCGCATGGTTATTTTTCGAGCAAGAAGTTATAATGGAATGCAATAGAAGTATATACGTATGTGCGTGTAGATATCACCGGGTTATATCTATTATAAGTTTTTTCTTTCTCTTAGTGACCAGTATGTGTGTGTATGTCGGTCAGTTCAGAGTGAATCACATGGCACACGTTTCCAAAAGCAATATACATTAGTAATAATAATAATAAAAAACAAATGAAGAAAAAATAATAAATAATAAAACAAATAATGAAATTCTCATGATGACGCCACCCAGCGCCAGAAAAAAACAGAATAAAAAGTAATAAATTTATAGAACGTAAAAAATTGTGATATAATTATATTTATATATATAATATAGATATACTATATATATACGAGTATATTATACATGAGAAGTAAAAAAAAATCGTATATAGAAATACAAGTATATGTTTAGAGTAGAAAGTTGTGTTTTAATACATTTTACATCCATACATAAATCCCCCATGCCTTGCCGACCGAGAATCCAATGAGGAACTGGATTATGATGAGAGAACTTGATTCATAGATTCTGTGGTGAGTCTGAGTATCTTACCTGAGGAGCAGGTGTAGTACTTCAGTTTTAAGTTTTAATGAAGAATTTTTTAATTATCTGTTGAGATTCGAAATATTTGGGTCGACATGTTGATGTATATGAAACAGTCACATGTGTTGGAACATCCATAAAGGATAATGATTTGCATTCACTTTATATTTTATTTTTTACTAATTAGAAAGATTTTGAGCTGGATTTTTAATTTATTTATTCCTAGATTTTTTTCGCACTTTGATTTGACTTAGAAATGGGTTTCCAATTAAATGAATTTTTATCTTATTATTTTCTGTTACCTTCAATTTAAATTCCATTGTATTCTATGCTATCAAGGACCACTTCGTTTGATGTATCTTCGGAAATCCTTTTAGACGAGCACTTATCGGGGATAACGGTTCTTCATCTCTGCGAATCGAAGCTTTTCATTATGAAAATGTTTCTGGGTATAAAGATGTGGCTTTCATCACGGATGAGTCGGTAAAATGGGCAGTGAATTCATTCAAACCTTTCAACTACCCGAGCAAAGACAGAATTTTTCCAGTACTATTTCAAAACTCCAATGACTCATTGATCAGCAATGTAGGCCTTCTCTTTAGTGTCTGTATCAAAATGGAATACACACCGAAGCTGTGTCTGCGTAGTGTTTATCTCCAAGGCTGGCCGGGTAAATAACTCAACTTTCGAGGCATATAGGCCACTAAGCTTGGCTACTTCTTTCCTACTCAAAAGACTAGAGCGGACTTGCTGGTGATAATTGTGGTGCTCCTTTTCCACAAGTAGATTGTCACAACATCAGCACATATATTTAAAGCGAAGGCCAGTTGAGACGGACCTCCTGATGTGGCGCAGCAGCTGTAGGAAGAAGAACCAACAACATCTCGAGACATGAACAACTTCCAAACAAGAGATTCAAAAGAAGAAAATAGAAGAACTTGATTCGAACTGAATGTCAAAGATAAACCCCAAAGCCCTAAGTTAGCGAAAAAATCATTAATTATATCCAAAAAAGAAAGGCAGAAAGACAGCGATGAATTCGAAAGACGCAAATTCACTTGACTTGACATGACTGGACTGGAGGTGGTCCACGAGGTGATTCACTCAATTAAAAAGGGCTTCCTTTTCAAACAATCTACCTTCAATAATGTTCTTCCACTTAACTACATAAGTTTACTGAAATTCTAATAAATCATGGTGTGAACTAGTCCCTAAAATACTAGTCGCAGACATGTTGAGCAATAGAACTCTCTTTGACAATGTGGGCGAGGTAAGCAGAGAGTAAAGAGTTCGTAGGGGCACCACTCAAGGTGGTATCTATCACCGTTATTACGGGCTCTCATATGGATAATCTGTTGCTAAAACTCACCTGGATGAGATATAAACCAGTTTGTTATGCAGATGACCTGGTGGTCTTAGTCTCCAGTAGTTATGAGTCCAAACTCTGCGGACTGGGCTGCAGATTCCGGACTGTGCATCAATCCATTGAAAATTGATCAATATTTTTTTTTGCTAAGAAAAAGATCATTCCCTATCATTGAACCTATCCTCTTTTGGCTCCACACGTTGAACGGATAGGGTAAAATATATAGGCATTATATTAGATAAAAAGCTAAACTGGAAACCAAACCTTGAGGGCAGAGCGAACAATGCTCTTAGGGACTTCACAATGTGCCGCAGAACTATAGGAAAAATGTGGAGACTCAAACCGCGGATGATTCTATAGATATACACTAGAGTCATCCGACCCACGCTTACCTACGGTTCTGTGGTGTGGTGAAAAGCAATGGATTTCGCCTATCATCGTACATTGGTAGACGTCCTTAGTGTAAGTGGCATTCTCAAGTCAACCAGAATTCGACCTCTTTAGGTTATCCTCAATATATACCCGTGCAAATACACATCAAGAAGGGGGCATTAATCGCAGCTCTGAAGCTTTGAATTCGTGTAGTCTATAGCATCTGACATCGATAGGGACAATGAGCACCTCCTCCAGACTATGCTGAGAATCAAATTTAAATCGAAAATTTCGTCGAGAGTAGAATTGGAATTACACTCTGTCCTTCTGTGCTTATCTACACAGATGGTTTCAAATATAAGGAAACACCGGAGCAGATGTTTTCTGCTAGGAGCCTCATGTGAATATTACCATACACATTGAAGGCCATGCCATGGTTTTCCAGGCGGAAGTCAAGAACATTCTTGAAGCGGGAAGGTATTTCCTCAAATCATACACTGACTACATGGAGATTGTTATCTGTTCGGACTGTCAAGCAGCTGCAGGGTCTTGTGATAACTGCCCAAACTGGTTTGGAGTTTTGGTTTTCGGTACTCGTTCTTTGGGTACCAGGTCACAGCGATATCAGTGAGAATGAAAAGGCCGATCAGCTTACACGCCTTGATGCAGCCTCGGAGGCATCCTCCTTCACAAAAAAGAAAACAACTTTCCTCTAATATTTCGGCATGGGCCGACTGCCAACATAGTCGTCTTTGGTTAGATGACCTAAACCAAACCAATCGAAAAAGCTATTGGGATTATACAAGCTAACACAGAGAGCTCTAGTGTCAATTCTCACTGGGCATTCTTTTTCAGGGGTGACCTACACAGTTGGGACGTGTTGATGATCCTGTTTACAGAAGATGCGGAGAGGAATCCGAAACCTCTCTTGGGGCTTCAAATCCATCAAATTGATCCATTCTAATCAAAGAAAGTACACAAGATTTACAACCTTTAGAAATAAAAATAGAGATTACTCTTTAAGATTTTTTACCGGGGAAAACTTGTATTTGTTTAAGAAGGCATTTTTTACATTCTTCGATATATAGCAAAAGCTAAAAAAAATGTTTATTTGTTATTTTATCACACAACCCATTTTATTTTTGGTGACAAGTTTCAAGTCTCGCTTTTTACAACAAGTCCCAAATAGCGAAATTGAGTGACTTGAAAACAAATGAAAAAATAGAACAAATAAAAGAAATAAAAATGAAAAAAATTGAGAAAAATAGAAGTAAAATGTTTATTAAAAAAATTTAATAAAATTTAAAAAACCAGATTCATTCGAAACGAATCGAACCTGTATACGCCCGCAGTGGGCGGAGATAAGAAAACAGAGAAAGAAGGAAGAAGAAGCGTTTTGTGTTAGCAGAAAACCTTTCACTCATCAGTACAGCTTGGTTTTCTGCCTGCTGTAGACGCTTGAAACAGACCAAATTGATCTCCCCTCATCTAAACTCAGAATAAATCCTGGGTGTGAATTATATGAAGCTAAAACTTCTATATTATTTTTATTTCTTCCTCCTTGATGTAATATTGGAATTTATTCTGAGTTTATATAATAGGAGATCAGTCGTCTACAGCAGGCAGAAAACCAAGCTGTACCAAAGAGTGTAAGGTTTTCTGCCAACACGAAACGCTTCTTCTTCTTCCTTTCTCTTTTTTTTTTATTTCAGCCCACTGCGGGCGTACACAGGTTCGATTCGTCTCGAATGAATCTGGTTTTTAAAATTTTTTAATAAAAAAAAATAAAAATAAAATAAATTTTTTTTTCTATTTTTCTCAATTTTTTGGTTTTTTTCATTTTTTCATTTCTTTTCTTTGTTCTATTTTTTCATTTGTTTTTCAAGTCATTCAATATCGCTTTTTGGGACCTGTTAATGAGTCAAAACCAACTCTTGAAACCAACTCTGCAAAAAAATGCCTTCCTGAACAAATACAACCTTTAGAGTACGATACACGAAAAGATAATATATGAATCCAGGTAAATAAAAAATTTAAGTAACAATAATCAAATATAATAAAGGAAAGAAAAGAGCTGAAAGGAAACGAATATTACAAATAAATATAGAAATGAAATAAAATCATAATTACACTTAATACTTAAAATTCAATGTGACCCTCCATGAATCTCCTGAATGCGCCAACAGTACCAACTGAAAAAATAAATGTGGAGTTACTCAGCATAATATATAGATGCTAGATCTGATTTCTCAACTCTGCCCCTGTAAATCGGTAAGAAATTAGACTTGGAAGAATTTGATACATATAGCTCATTATCTAACGACCGTATATCAATACGTCGAAGATCATCATTTAATTGGATCCATAAAATCCTCGAGTAATCCAACAGGTTCACTCAAATAATTTTGTACATCATCTGCATATAAACGACCGGAAGCATTTTCCAAAACGAAAGACAGATCATTCATAAATATTGACAGAACAGAAGCGGACCTAACATAGACCCTTGAGGCACTCCAAAGCTAAGTGGTAGATACCCTGAGATAATTAAACCACCTGACGACGACCACTTGATAGTTACCAATTAATTTTATAGCCGAAGATGAAAAGTTAAATTTCTGCCTATAAGCTTAGAAACCATCTTTACATGATTAATTGAGCGAAAAGCATTACTAAAGTCGAGTAGGATTCAAATGGATAACTGATCATTGTCGAAAGCCTCCAAGATATCAGTCGTAATTTTAAGTAAGGCTGTTTCATAACTCTGCTTGGGGTGAAATCTGGATTGTCATATTGGTAAAAGCTTGTTTGTTTCTAAGTAGCTCAATAGTTGTTTGTATACATAATCTTCTCTAAAACTTTGGGCAAAAAATTTAGTAGACTTTTGCGGGTAGATAGCAATTTCTGTTTCTTCTGATATAGGTAGGTAAGTAGCTGCTATGCGTGGATACCCGGCTTGGTTGAAGCAGAGAAACTGTGCTGTCTTAAATCAGAAATCTATGTGGTCTTGAATGTCTACTGATCGACCAGTTGGCCGAAAACAACCAGATTGAGACTGTGCTGACTTAAAGTAAGAGTCCATGTTGGCATGAATGGCCGAAAGACTTCAGACCTGAAATAGTTTCCAGCGACCAGATTGAGACTAGGCTGATTTAGAGCAGTAGTCCGTGTTGCTGTAGGAATTGATTACTCTTTTTCTTTTCCTTTTATGTTCGCAGGTTGACATGTATCTGATTACATTTTTGTTTATTTTCATTTTCATAAATTCAACAGTCCACTTAGCTAATTTCCCTTTTGTCATCAGCAAGGTTTTTCAAAGTACTTTTTTTAGCGATTACAGCGACTTTTGGGCAACTATCGGCTGTACAGTCTCGAACGAGAGTATCGTTATGGTCTACAATCTTTAGGTTCAATGGCCTGTTTCTCTCTTACAAATATGGATTGCCGTTTTTCATTGCAATGGAATGAAAACGAGATGAAATTAGACATAAATTGGTCATGAGCGAGATTAATGTCCAAAATCATATCCATATACAACCTAAGCACCCGCTTGATATAGAATGTGTGTTAAAAATCATATAAACCATTTATACATTGCTATAATTTATTAATATATCTCTTAAATTTTGAAATTTTATAGATTAATTCAAATAATTCGTACAAAAGGTTTAGATTTTTATTTTAATAAAAAAATTTTGTGAAACTAAAGTATAAAATGTATTAAAATGTTTCACAAACCGATAAAGTGTACAGCATTAATATAATTCAAATAAGTTTGAGCTGATATTATCATCTGATATCTCGCACATAATATCACTCTTAAAACTTATTCCTAGAAATATTTTCGAACAATTAAATACGTTCCAAAAAAAAAACTTTGATACATTTGCTTTCATCTCAAAATATCTCTCCCTATAAAATAATAAATTCAAAAAAATATCTTTTATCTTTTTATCCCAAACTAGATATCGCTTTTAAATTATTTCACGACAGGGTTCTTTATGAAAACAATTTTAACATTTCTCAGCTGGATACTTTACGATTTGCAGATATTCTTAACTCAAAATTATGCATATTTTCTAATATAGATAGATGTTATCACTTCAAGGGATAGAAAAAAAAATCACTTTCCTTCCCATTCATCTGCAAATATTGCAGCATCCTCTCCTTAAAACGACCCTTCCTCATGCTCATTTAATTCTATCTATATATGACGACGCGTGTGCCATAGAAGATTTTACACGTATCAACTTAATCTCGTTGATATAAAACAACCCCACAGAGAAATATTGTTCACAATCATAACACAAAATAAAAAAAAAACCACCCTGAAGAGAAAAATGAAAAAAAAGTAAAATAAAATTGCACGCTCTGCAGGACCAAAGTGCAAAAATAATTTCGATGTTTTGCCAATTTAGATGAAATCTTCTCTCTGACAGCGTAAAGGGTATCAAATTTCATGGTTCGTATCCCATTGAGAAAACTTGACGTTTTTTACGAGCCGAAACTAACATGCTTTGTGGCATCTCGCCAATTGATTAGGGACATCTCCTTGACGGTGGTGGCCTCCAATAAGTACATACGAGGTATATAGTTAGAAGGAAGACTTACTACATCCCCTTCATGGAAAGATAATAGAGTTTATTCCTTGGAGGTATAGATGATGGTGTATCTTGGCATAGACTAATTCTACTATAGATCCTGTTACTGGTACTCTACTTTAGTTTTTATTTAATTTTAAATCACAATAGAGCAAGTAGGTGGTAGTAAATAAACTCTCACGATTTAAACTTTTATAGGTAGGTACCCCAGATTCAGAACAGGACTAAAGTGTTTTTTTTTTGTTCTGCGATTGATTAGATATGTTCATTCAAAACTATTTCATAAAATTGGCTCGTATTTTGTTTTGAATTCTTTTAGAGAGAGAAAGATTTACAAAAGTTTTGTAAATGAAAAAAACAAAATCATTCTCTCTCTCGGTCTCTCCCTTTCCATATATAACAAAATGTGAATGATGAAAGGCTTCTATAGTCTCGGCCAAATGAATTTATTTAAAAATTAAAAATACAGACCTACAGCCCCAACCAACATATACATATTTACACATCACAGAGCCTCTAAAATTTTACCTAATTGACCTCAATTTCAATGTATTTCCACCATGGTGACTTTGTGATTTGCCTGCAATGTTAGCCAATTCTGTGAAAATTTACTAAAAGAACTAGCAGCAATGCCGGGTGAGATGAATATTATCATGGCAAATAGATGAATTCAAAAAAGCAGAATCCATTCTCGTCTAAGTTTTCGGTATGTGAATAATTTGAAGATATTAAAGAAGAAAGCAAACAATATTTTAGATCTCTAGAGAATGGCGGGCGGCAGGGGTTGGAGGGGATGGTGATGATTTTGCATGCGATTTAATTAAAAAATTTTGGTTTAAGAGAGATTCACAGAATAAATATAGATGTCAATTATGATTGTGCTTGGTTTGGCTTAAAAACTAGGTCGGTGTCGAATAATTTCAATTCAAAAAATTTTTAGGAAGTGCAAATAAAAAATGTACGAGGTGGGGTTGAATTGTTAGAAAAAAATTAGGTTATGTTCACAAGTTAACTGCATATTAAATGAACTTATGATTCACATTAATTTTGTTTAAATCTTGTGATTGGAGATTCTATGATTTTTGTGGGAAGAGTCAAAAGTTAAAAGTAGAACAATTAACATGATGGTTGAGATATTTCTTTTTAACGTTAGAGACAGAGGTCTAATCTTGGCATTTTATAAAAAATCATGGTTTTATATTCATACGACAATATTTATGTAAAAATATCTCAAAACTTGAGATAGTTAGGTCTAGGAGCCTGTTCTAAAAATGGTGTATCTCAGGATTCTATTTTGGGGGCACTACTGTTTTTAATTTTGAAATAGCTCTGAAAATAAAAAACCGTTTTTACAGAATAAAGAAGTACATATTTTATCCACTTAAAACAATTTTTAAATAAAAAACAAGAGTAAAAATTCAGTTAATAGTAGTTTATAAAAAAAAAAAAAATTTAGAAATGGTCCCCACATTCAGGGTGATATGTTGGATGCCAGTCATAGCAAACTTTTTTTCTCATGTTAATTTGTAGCGTGCTTTACTCCACCATACTAATTTTGTTAAAAATTCTCAGGATTTTTAAAATAATTCCTTAATTCAAATCTCTCGCTATTCGCTTTATTGGTCAAATCTTTATCTTATAACAGTGTTGCCACTCGAAATGTTTCTAGCGTATCATTTTTGGCGTATTCCGAAAGTGGTTTGAGTAGCCACACGTAAAAAAGTTATAGAAAGTTAAAAATTTTACATAAATTTAACTCTATAGAGTAATTGACTGAAACTTTGATATAAAAAGCTTATTTTTCATAACGTATGTAATATGTATAAAATTAATTTGAAATTATTTTAAAATAAATAAAAATTATTGGAAATATTGTAGCCTAGTATTCAGAAATCCTCTAGCGTAGCCAAAATATTAGGGGGTATCCCAGTAGCCAAACGTTTGCTACTATTGTAGTCAATGAGGTAACTCTGCGTTATAACCCAAGTAACCAAAATTGGTTTTAAGATAGTTTTTAAACGGTTATGCAACCAAGGTTGCAAACACCGTTTAGGTTTCAAATTAGTCTAAAAAACTTATTTTTATAGGTTGTAGAATTGTGCTTGCAAATAGATTTGGACGGTTTTAATTCAACGTCGGTAAAAATGAAATTTAATCGGAACGAATTTGTAACTAATTGATTAGAGGTTTTTGGAACGTTAAAATAAAATCGGAGTGTAAATGTAACCAGATAGGAACAGTTTTGTAACTAGTTGCTGAAAAGTGATTGGCACTTAAAATTGCAACCCCATTTAAGTGCTTCTAGGATTAAAAAAATCACATTTTGGTACATCTAATGACGATTCCTGCCATGGAGCCCACTGATCTGGAAGCTGAACTAAATATGTATTGTTGCTTATTTAAAGCAGTTTTTATAATCTGTAAATCTAATTTTTTTTAATTAACAACGATATAAACATGGATTGAAATAAACGCTGACTTGAAAGTTAGAACAATCAAGTCGATACAAAGGCTTTCGAAATAAAAATAAAAATAAATTATGCAATCATTTAATTTCCTTAGGTACACTTTTTAGGATTTAGTAAATTTTATTTTAATTGATTTGAATAGTTGGAAATCAGTAAAAAGAAGTACAACAAAACAGTTAAAGAAACGTCTTCAATAAAACTATGAAAAAAATAAAAATTAAATTCTTTGGAAAATAAAGCCGTGCTAAATGTACTTTGCTTGTCCACCAAGTAAGTGTTACTTTTGTTTTTTCGGTTTAGGTTTGTTCACCATCAGAAACACTAACAAAACCAAAATTAGTACTTTTCCCAATTATGTGTAAATAAATAAATACCTCTTGCGCGTTTATCGCATTTTCCAATGCTTTAAAAATTCTTTCATAAAAGTAGCATGCTTATGTTCTGTATAATGTGGATGTGCTTTATCAACTACTCTAAAAATAAGGTGGTTTGTTTCGGTAAAAGAATTAAAATTTCCTTTTTGTGCCGTCCCGCCCCAAGAAATGCAATTGTTCGCGTAGTCTTCATATCAGATAAGCCCCCGAAACGTGAAAGTCTTCTGGCCTGAAATTGAATGACAAAATTATTAAAAATTATCATAGGATAATGAAAAAGTATACGAACTTACTACTAAAGCATGTTTATTTACCCATCAATGTAGAAAATTCTACAACTGTACAAAAATCCTTAATAGAAATACTCCACATAATTTTCCCCTATGCTTTAAGTTTTACTTCACGATTAAAAAAATATAACTGCACTATTAAAGCGTCGCAGAATTAATGACTCAATACCGCTGGAATAGTTGCCATTCGGTGTTACTGTCACCACATTGTAATCGTATTTTCCCGAAGAAGTTACGCATCAGTAACAAAATAACTCTGTGGGCACTTTAGGTATTACCAAAGGGTATTTTAGACACGTAATTTATACTATTATTAATTTAAGGTTAAATTAAAACCAAAAATCAACAGATGCGTTTAAATTGGGTTTCTTTATGACTTTTTATAAGCTATAAGTAAGTTATTTTGAAACCTTTATTTGAAAGCTTGTCTGTTGGAACGGTGTTGCAATGAATACTTTTCTTACACTTAACGCTTTTAAGTTATTTTGAAACGTTAATTCAGACATTCATTTACGAGTTGGTTTTGTTGATACATTCCCTAAACAAAGGTGAGTTGAAGATAAAAAAGAAACCCAAATATAACAATTTTTGTTTCAAATAAATTTTTAAAACCACTTTTTATAACGAGTGCATTTGAAACGCTTACGCAACTTTTGAGCAACTTCAGTAACTTTATATCTGTTGTTGCTTCGAAACTTTGGTTGCAAATGGCTACTTGGGAAGCTTTTCTTCCTATGCTGGCCTTTACCTATTTTTAAATTAACTATAAAAATTGTAAAATTAAATGTCTACAATAGTTTTACATAAAAGAAAAAGTATCACACACTTCCAAGCTCTGATAACAAATCAGGGGGCTAACAGGAAACATTTTTTTTTTGCGGAAACTATTTTTTAATACGTTTTTGATAGATATTTGCAAAAATTGGTGCTTATTTACTAACAACATATTTTATTGTTTTTAACAGGCTAGAATAGTACTTACCAAAAAATTATATAATAATCTTTAGTTTAACAAGTAACAAATTATAGATCTAAGTAAATTTAAGGTATATAAAGTAAAGTTTAAGTTGCTTTAAAAAGGTGGGGGGGGGGTTATGGTAGCTAGCCAGTTGTTATACTATTAAAAGTGCTCCTAATTAAAAAAGATTAAATTGATATCGTTTGAAATTCCTCCTAACAATTACTCATCTATCACACTACTATCTCTTAAAAATGGAGAACATATGTTCCCTTTATTAACGGTATTCCGCGAAATTATACAGATGGGGAGGGAAGGGGGGTCCAACCAGTTAGCACCAAGTGCAGTTATAGCAAGTGTATCTTATAGTAATAATAATATTTCTTTCAGATAAGATAAAATCCTTTACTTTAGTACGTTGCGCAATACAAAATATAGTTCGATTTTAAACAAGAAGAGTGTTAGAGGGGCGCTAGTGAAAAACACAATGAAGAAAACAAAAATAAATTACAATAAAAAGAATAGGAAAAAAATATACTAAAAAGGAAGTTCAAAAAAGCATATTTCGAAGTTATTCAGAAACTAAGGCCAAACAAGAAAAGAAAATATCCCAGAACCGTGAGCGTGCAGAATCATTAACTAGGACGCAGAAAATCATTGGTCAAACGCCTAAAGGAACCTACCGATCGTGTAGGCTGAATCGCAGGTAGAAGTGTATTCCAAACGTGAGTTACGTGGACAAAGTAAGTTTAAAGCGAGATGAGACCAGATTCAAATGTCTTTCATTGTGCATAAAATTAATGAAATCGAACAGGTATGAGGATACGTCAGTGTACAATATTTTAGTAGTGCTTTGCGCAATAAGTAAACGTCCAGAGAGCTATCAATGATTTTATTCCTAAATTGAGTTATGTGATTAAATTTGCGCAAACCAAAACCAAATCTAGCACAATCATTGAAAGCTACATCCAGTTTCCGCTTGTAGGCGTCATCTAGTCGAGGGAATGGGTAAATTCAAAAATGCAGTGATGCGCTGATGATGCCGCATCTGCATCATCATGAGTTCAAAAATGCATCGTAATAGAATCATATAAGTAATGTAAAATATTACAATAACTTAAGAATAAATTGTGACTTGTGATTTCAGTGCACAGAAAGTAAATTGGACGGACGACCAAATTAAGGTAGAAATAACAAGAAAATACCTAAATTTAATTATAACTTATAAAAGAATAATAAAAAAAGAAACCATGAAACAGGACGGGACGGGACATGTTGGGAATACTTCAACATATTAGATGAAGTATATGGGACAAAGCATGCAGTAGACCCTCCCGTGGAAATTCTAATATCCTCGTTTGCTGTGGAAGGTACTACGTCTTCAGATAGTCAACCATGCGATACTATTAGCGAATGTCAACCGAATGATGACGGGAGTGATACATCCGTTCTAAGAAATATTTCAAATATTGAAATAAATAATCGTCCCAAAAGAAGGAAAACAGGGAGCAGCGAAACACACGCTGCAAATAACATCATGATGCTGTATCTTTTTTTCTTCCAGCTGCAGTTGTATTACTTTCAGAATAGTTATCTTCATCAACATTTCCAATATTAGCAGGAATGGTACTGTTCTGGTCGTCTGGAGTAATTTCTTCTCTCTTTAATATGAAATTATGCAGTGTAAAACATGCCACGACTATGGACTTTATGTGATCTAATATTTGGAACTTTTTCTTTAGTATGCCGAAGGCTTGTTCAATGCACACTCTTGTTGCACTAAGATAATAATTAAATCGTCTTTGTTCTGTCTATAGATGGCCATTATCCCTGTGAGGGACCATCATAAACGAGGCGAGAGGATATGCCGGGTCCCCTAAAAGTTGTGCATATTCCGTTAAGCACAATGTCCCTGAAAATGAGGCCTTCCCTAGTGGACTATTTCACCAGACGTTCGCATCGTGGCAGCTGCCTGGATAGCCCACAAAGATATCGAGGAAGCGGAATTTACTATCGCATTTCGCCTGTAAAAACTAAAGGTTAATAAAATCGTAAATACATATATAGGCGTTCATACCTGTGCAATTACAGAATACTGTCCATTGCGGTCATAATAGCTGCTGGGATCTTTTTTTGGTGCTGGTATTCGAATATGCGTCCCATGAACACAATCAACTACATAAGGAAACGGATCTTTCCTGCATATCTGAAATTCTTCCAGGATTATTTTCTGCTCAAGTAATGTTGTAGGCCACTTTATCTAATTTTTTAATAAGGTACAAATAGCTTTCACTGTTTTTATAAAAACATTGTAAGCCGTTCCTGTAGCTATATTAAATCTATCCGAAAACACCCGAAAACTTGTACGATTACTAAGTTTCCATATAGTGATATATAGACACTTTTTCAAAGAGTAAGCTCCTCTTCCTTTGGATGATAATTTCCAAATCGGTTTTAGTTCGCTCTGTAAAGCCTGTCTAAAAAATAATTACAGTTCTTATTTGCTTACTTGCTTATCCAATATTTACCTTAAAAGTTTGTCTTCTCATTCGGAAATGACTTTGAAAAACATCATCCTGGCATTCCTTTATTAATTCGAAATAATTTTTACATTTTGGTATGCTTCTTCGACTTTGTAATGATTTTATTAGAATTAGTTTTCTTCGTTTTAAAAATCTTTTTCTTTCTAAATTTGATTTTACCTACCAGATTTATGCGCATTTATGGTCGAAAGAATATTGGCGTACAACCACAGCCGTCTGAGTGTTCCATACACTTTGCCAGTGCTCTTATCTGAACAATTTAAGAAGATGTACGAATGGAATCAAAGGATATTTGTTCTACTTTCATCAATTTGAAAAGAAGTAAACAGATGGAATTTTGTAAACAAAATCCGGATTACGTATGTGCAAATGTCCTTTAAGGAATACAGTTCATAATTTTAAAATATTCCGGAATAAATACGGAAAAACAAAAACTTCCGGGCATTATGTAAATAAATATGTGGAAAATTCAGTTTATCTTATATGAAGTAATATTAGCTCAACTTGAAATAATCAACTTATAGTAATCAAGAGGTAAATAAAGTTATTGCAAAACGTGTTAGTACTTAGTGATAATTTAATTAATGAAATTACAAAAAATATTATTTAGCGGCACCCAAATAAATCAAATAATATAAATGTATGTCTTCGCTCAGATTCTCATTAGTTTACTTAAGCTTTAGTTTATTTTCAACAAATAGTTGATTTTCTCTATAATTCAAGTGTAAGTGAGCAGAGCGTTTCGTGGAAGATTACTGCCAATCAGTGAAGTAGTGATTAATTAAAAAACAACAATAATTATTTTATAATTGTTAAAAAAGGTAAAAAAATATTAATATTATTACAAATTATAAAAATACCTGTAGAATTATGTTATGTTTCAGGCAATTACAAAAATGTTTGGGTAAAAGTTTGTTACTTAGAAAAAATATTTTTTATGCACTAAAATATTAAAAAACATAATAATTACATTTAATTATCCTTTTTTAACATAAATTATAAATCAATGTTTACTGAAACGTTTTTGTGTCCCAACCATTGCTTTGCAAGTGTTCATAAATAGTGAACAATGTTCGTGCAACCATTTCTTACATATAATGAACTGTATCTATTCGTTTTTTGTTTTTGCTATTTTTCGATAGTCGGCTCCACAACCAACAGAAATATTTTCTTGAAAATCCTCAGGACCATCCGGTCCGTCATTCTGTTGAACAACTCCATTTTCTTCTTCGTATGAAGCGTCCTAAGATGTCAAAAGCCGTGCCCTGGGGTTAGTTTTTACTTTCTAGGATATTGATGGAATTGGTGAAATAATATTAAGGATCGCAGCTGAAGTAATATTGCTGAGTTCAAGAATGGGATCATTGGTTTTAACTGGAGGGCTATCCTCTTTTTCTAGAGTATACTTAGCACTTCACTGGAAATTTCTGTTCTTGATGCTGCGTCATTGATACTTGTACATTGGCCTTTATGATGCCATAATCAGGAATAACATCAGGATCAAAAAGATGAGTTAAAATGCTGAAACTGCATTGCTTGTTCTTGCTGATTTGACTTATGTAGCAGAAAGCAAGCGTCCATTCTGAAAATGGTTAATTTTCCATGTAGGATTCGTTTTCATTAATAAATTGCAAGCAGAGTAAAAGTTTGCTTCGAAAGACTTAAAGAATGATCTATTCAAAGGCTGAAGAAACTTCGTTGTGTGAGGTGGTAAACAGAAAATAATAGTGTCATTTTTTGTAGCATATTCCAGCATTTGAATATTAATGAAGTTGGGATGAACTCGCGTCTAGTATTAACAGTACTTTTTCTTGAGGATAAAAGGGGACTTCTAAGTAAGTAAAAAAATAATAATACTCGAGTCTACATAAGCAGATTTGTCTCCCATATACCCTACGGATCCTGGAGGTATGCAATCCTTAAACTCTGCTTTCTTATTTTTGCCTTTGAAGATTGCAGCAGGAGAAGAAAGCTTCTTTTCACATTGCATCATGCAATAACACCCCATGTTATGGAAGCAATATTCTTGGATCCTCTTTCAACTATAACATGTCCAGATCGATTATTAAGCTGGCAGCCAGTCGCAAGCATGTTATAAATGTGACCACGTTTATTCATTAGACCATTCTCAAGAACAGCGGCTTCCAAAAGCTTGAATTATTTTGATACTTTTATCTTATTCATGTTTTTAGCACATAACTGAGAAACTTCTTCAGATTTCTGAGTAGATAAATCAGGGTGACGTTTCATAAATAGACTAAGCCATCGAATTCCGGTTTTGTTTTTTCAACAAAAAGATGAACCAAACGCAGGTTTCTTGCTATCTTCAAATCTTAAATTTCTCCCTGGTATTTTGCAAAAGCTATTAAAATAGAATTTTTGTAATAATTGGTGATCTAAAAGAATGGAAAAATTAGTAAGAAAAATTGTTGAGGTCTGTGAGACTTTTGAGCACACCCGCACGATCGTGTGGGTCCAGTTTTATTGAATACAAAATCCGCCTTATGTGTACTAAAAACAGGATGAAAAGAAAGAAATAATACCTTTTTATACCATCATTGGAGTGAATTTTATTTCACTTTTCATATATAAAGCTTATAATTAATTGTTAAATATATTTGTGTGATTTGAAACAGGTCTTATTTTTAAAAACGAATAAATATACGTTACATTTCTCATAGCGCACCTTAGAACGACTTGTACAGGTCTCCATTCTGCACATACGAGGATTTTTAATATTATCCAGAACTGGAAAGTGTTCATTGCCGTCGTATCTTTTTACAATGCTGGGACTTTTCGCAGGAGGATTATAAAATTTCGAGCGTTTTACTACTTTCACTATCGCTCAGTAGTCTTCTTCTGTGGCGTCGAGTAGATATCATTACCACTGAAAGCTCTAGCATAAATTTCAGCAAATCCATTCGGTCCTTATTTGAAATTTTGTTGGCTTTAACATCTCGACTGTATTGCATCCATGAATTCACTACTGCCAAATCAAGAAAATGACGAATACATTTTCATGTCCATTTTCGCACATGTACGGTAGCACTCTATTAATTGATCATTGGTTATATTTGCGAACCGCAGATGGACATGCGACTTCTATGTAGCTCTTTTCAAATTTAGACCAGCGTTTTACAGTTTCCGTCGGACAAACACCAGAGCACGTTGATGCCATTAAAACCTTATTGCTGTCCATGCCATTCGAACAACAACAATTTTTCGAATCAGAAGAAAACATGCTCAGAACTTTCACCACGCTTTCAATTTTGTCTGTAAGATTTATTCCTTGATTCGATTTGCCATGATTGTACCCGGTTCCTTCAATTTTTAGTACACTCAACTTTTCAAATAAAGGAATAGTGGTGAAATACCGATCAAAGTAATCAAAGCTTGGGGTGGAAGAGTCTGAACTTATCTCAAAACTATCGAGGGGTCCAAGACCCAGGTCTGTATGCACTAGTGGAGTCGATTCACCCCTGATATACTTTAATGTCCAAAACTAAACCGAATGATGTTGTTAAAACAAAGTTTTACAGGCCACAGCACGTACTTCACTTTTTACATACTGTTTTAATGAACCGCAATTATACTCTTCAATTCATCGAAACACTAAATAAGAGGATCTGAGCTTCGTGAAAGGTTATTCAGGTAGTAAGGTAAAAATGATATATTCAAAAAAAATTTAGGATTCTTTCCTCTTTTTTCAATATTTCTTTGATGTCTTCTACTGCCATAACTTTTATTATCATTTTTGTACAATCCAATTGAATTGTGAAAGAAAATTTTATTTTTGTTGGGTCGTTACGTTTCAGGTCTATACATGTATGAATCATTGTTAAAAACTCAATCAAGTCACCAACTTACTATATGTTAGTATTTTTCGCAATAATTTAAAACTGTTGCAATAACTAATAAATATATAATAAAAAAGTTGCGACAGTACCTTCCCTTTTACACGCTTTATTCAAATTTCTAACGATGCAAATAATTCACAACTACACACACATTACTGAAAAAATTTTTGGTGGTCAAATGTGTTACTACAGTCCACCTAGAAACTTTAACAAATCATTACTTTTTGACCCGTGTCAAACCATGACACGTTATTGGATGAAATATCTATTAATAGTGTGACTCCGCACGATCGTGAGGGTCAGAGCTTAAAGGGGTAGAGCGAGCGGTTGACCGGTACCTAACCCAGGTCAAGCGCGTCGAACTCACTTCCTACTCCAAAACTCATTGTCCCAAGATAGAAAATGCCTGGTCCAAAAGGCAGCCAAACCGCTGCAGCGACCAGTATCAAAACTAAAGCTCAGCCTATATCAAGACTTGGCAACCGCCAAAGTTCCCTACTTAAAATAAAACTTACAAATACTTGTGTTATGGCTGAAAGGTTTTTATTAATTGAATTCGCTTGTATTTTCCATATTTAACCCCATATTAATCAATCCTAAGGTACACACACACACACTGCCTGCCACCTCTCCTCTTCCTTTGACTGCAGTTTATTTATTATATTTAAAATTTCTCGATGATTGAATTTTTCAGTCAGCGAATTTTTCCATCCATTTTAAATGAAACTCTAAAAGCTGAGGGATTTTTTTATACATAGGTAAAATGAAATAAAATTTTCATTTATAATTTCATTTCCAACCAACAGAGATTACTTTTTAGATTCTTATTATTTTTTTTTATTAATTTTTTTTTTTTTTTTTATTTTTTTTTTAGTAACGAGAAAGTAAATTCAGCTCAATGATTTTCTTGAATTCTTCATCCTAAGTGCAATTTTCATTTCCAAAAACTATTTTATTATGAAAGCTTCTTGTGAAGACAAACAGGAAACGAATAAAAAGTGATTCGAAAAGAAATTCTTTATTTAAAATCAATTTAAGCACAGGCAGCACAAAGATATTGATTGTAGTGCGGAGTATGATTTTCCCTCTTTTGTCAATTGCAATTTGCAAAGTATATTCATAAAAGAAAGAGAAAAAAAAAACAGGAAAACTTTGAGATTTTCATGAAAAGTTTTATAATAAAAGGAAAGAAGAAGTCATCAACCTGCTACCTGCACAGAAAATGATTTCTGCAAAGGGAATACCTTGTCTGTCTTATTTACTACAACTTATTTAAGTGAAATAAAATTTAATCTTCCTGAAAGGAAAGCGATAATAAATTTGATTTGCTGTTAGTAAAGTGGAGAATCAATGTGATGATAAAAATTTTATTCCTTCACACACACGCACACCTATACATTAGACGATTATTTTTATGATTAGTAGTAGAAGTATTTCAAGGGGGGGGGGCCCTCTTGTGTCTTCTATTTACAGTGTGCAGTCTCTATTTATGCAACTAATAAAAAACAGATCGTTCCATCCATCCTGTGTTGGTGTCTCTCCAATTTCGGTTGTTTTATCCATAAAGTCTGTTCAGGAGATCACCAAAGTTTTCTCCTTTTATTGTACTGAATACAAGGAAATTACCCTTCCACATGTATTGCTTGCCATCAAATGTAACAATGATCAATTGAAGGACTTGGCCAGCAATTCTATGACAATCTGAGCACTCACCTTAGCTCTATTAGATCTACACAAACTGAGCTGGCCTCGAATGTTGCATACATGCTGTCTAAACAACATTGACGCCCTCGGTAAGAAGCTTGAAGACCATCGAGATCAAAACTTGACTTCCTCAGCAATAAACTCAAGAGCAGCTTTCACAAAATGCTCAAACTCTTGACGAAAAGATATGCAAGCTCTTCGATTCCCTTGCGCGCAAATTCATGGATTGTGCTACACATTCGAAATATTATGAGGCGATCTCGTCGTCATTAAATAATCATCTGTCGGATTTAAAAACATACATCTACGATATTCCACATTCGATTGAAAACATCGTTCAGGATACAGTTTCAAAATCCGAGTACAATTCCATTCTTGTAAAGCTTACTGATGAGAGGTATCTGTTGCAAAAATTTTAATTGGGGGACATAGCTGATGAAATAAAGGTGCGGCCCGCTACCCAATATAATCTATCTACCCCCTCCCACCACTTACTGCTCTGATTAATAATAATAATGCTGAATTGTTAAAGAATGCAGCCTCCAATATAAGGACTTCTGCTTCCAATAGAGGAACTGATGTGCCACCTATTCTATCTGGTTCTAAGCCTCGTCGCAAGCTCTAGTCGACACCAATGGGAAGCGACCTAATTGGCACCTTCCCGCTACCAATATAAGTCCAAGTGCCTCGACTGATGTCGCCTCAGGTAACGCTGTCCATCAATTCTAGCTTGCACCTGCATTTAATTCTGCATCTAATTCCACAGCCATGAATGTTGCTTCACCTGTGTACTTCGTTTGGAAGTGGTATTGGTCCCTCTTTGAGAACAGTACCAAACACACTTCGAGTATTTTCGTCACCCGTTTCTCTCCTGAAACGTTGTGTGAGGACATATTCAAATATCTAAGGTCCAGAAATGTTGCAGTAAGATTAGTAAATCCTCTAAACCGGGGTTGCATTCCTTTGTCCTAAACTGTGTCAGCGGATGTAGGGGGACCAGTTATTGGATCCCTTATTTTGGCCCTCCGGCGCTTTTACTAAATTATTTGTACCTTCCGGGCGCCATCCTAGATATACATCCAAAACAAGCAATATTATTCCAAAAAAACTGAAGTCGCTTTCCCTTTACTATCAAAATTGTAAGGGGATTCGGACAAAAAACTGTACAGATATCTTCAAATTATCTGTTGCAACTTGTTTTGGATATAGCTGCTTTTACTGAAACTTGGTTGTATCATGGCTTTCGCAATGCCGAAATCTTAGACAATTCTTACCAAATTTTTAGGAAAGATAGATGTATTGCCTCTGAAGCTCGCGCCGGTGGAATAGTCCTCGCATGTAAAAGCCATTTTAATTGCACCCAAATTGTGGTTCCCAGACACCGAACTTATAGTTTCTTACGACACGACTTATATATACTTTGTTGTTATATTCCTCCAGATTGTATAAATATTGTTGATGACAAAGGTCAAAATTTATACGACCTGCTCATTTCAACTTCTAATTT